>VYZM01005604.1:182456-216690 GCA_013398915.1 Dromas ardeola | reverse complement strand
CTCCTGAGGCGCCGAGAGAGGGGCGGCCGCTCGGGCAGCGGCGGTCTTGGGGTCCCGTCCTGTCAGGGCGGCGGAGCTGGGGAGCGACAGAAAGGGCCGGGGAGCCCAGCGCCGCGCGGGGGACGGCAGGCCCCGGCTCCGCAGCGGGCCCGTGGCGGCCACACCTACGGAGCATTTCTGCTTAGGAGGGGTTAAGTGAATAGGCACTGTCCCCCGCATGGGGGTGGGAGGCCGAAGTGCGGCTCTCGGCAGGGCTCACAGGAGGATTCGTGCCCGGGGAAACAGCCCTCCCCAGAAACGACTGGTCATTCTTCCAGGGCCCACCCGCCGCCAGCCTTGTGGCACCGACTGGTGAATCCTTCACCAAGGGACAGCCGCGGAGACCAGCCCCACAGATGGCCGAGGTGGCCCCCGTGGTGCTTGCCTCAGGAGCGTGTGTCGGAGGCTGTCCTTGCTCCTCGCAGACCCCCAGGCCCCTTCCCCACAATGGCTAGCCTTGCGGGGCACTGGGGTGATGGCCCTCTGCCCGGCGTCCCTCCACAGGGATGCTCGCCTTCTCCCACTTCCCGCAACTCTGAAAACGTTAACGCCTAACACAGACGCTCCCGTTGCTACCCCAAAACCCACAGACACAGCAACATCCAGTAACACTGCTGTCCCGTAGCTGATCTGACAGCTCATAACTCCATCTACCAAGGTTTGCTCCCTCTTTCAGACAAGCGCCAGCCTCTCCCATTGCCTAAGCTCCAGTCGCCACCCACCAGAAGACCCCCCACACACACCCCACAACAGAAGACAGCGTATTTCACGTCAAAAGAAGCAATAACTATCAAAGCTTTCTTAGATAGTGCTGTCCTGATCATGAATAAGACCTCTTGAAGAAAACAGCCAGACGACCGTTCTGCAGCAGTGGCTGCACGGCTCTGCAGCAGGCACCACTGACTCACCAGTGCAGACCATCGCTAGGCCAAGCAACTGCAGCACAGGCATTTCTGGAATTCACAGTTCTCCCCTGCTTACTTGGGCGAATTTTGATCATGTCACAATCAAGAAAGTAAAAGTGATTTACAAATAAAAATTATATTTGCATAGCATGAAAAAAAAAATATATTATCATCCAACACTACCAATTTACCAGAACATGTGGTACAACAGTAATTTTCCAGGTTATTAAAAAGAGAGCAAGAGAGTTTAGCAGCGAGGCCCAACATAACGCCAGTCAGCACTTGCTAGTTATATCAAAAGATAAGCAACTGATTATTTTGTTTTTTGATATAAGTCCAATACTTTCACGTCAGCGGACCCAACAGGTTAGTACATTTCATTTTTATATTTTTGAATAAGACAGCTTGGCATTCCACAGAGGGATATGTTTTGATGAATCAAGAAGGAAGAAACACGTGCTGAGAGAATAAATAGCAATAGGAAAAAAAAAACTAGCGTATCTTCTTGTGCATGGGAACATACATTAGGAATAAATAGAGGTCTGATTAAGTAAAAATAGGTTGTGGCGTAAGTTGTTCATTATTTAAAGACATGCATTTATTATTCATGCCTATAGTATAAATCCGTTCTGAATGAGAGTTCAGTTACTTACATGAGACATCAGCTTTTTGCCTTTTTTTTTTTTTAAAGATTAGTATTTTAGTCATGGTTTGGCTTTATTTTTAGCAACCCAGGAAAGTAATCACTGCCCCACCCTGAGCAAGGAAAGCAATGAATCACTTGCTTTGTGAGACAAAGCAGAGACATAATCAGAGACAGACAGCAGCGCAAAAACTCCTCTGCGTTAACGTTCCAGGCTTCTGTAGCAACAGCCTCTGCCTGCAGTGTTTTTTTGCTCTCGCTCTCCCCATTCCTCACTCATATGACCATGCCTTATGTCTCACAGCATATCTGCTCAAGCTCCAAGCGCTGGGAAAGGCACGCCTTCTGGCCTGCAGCAGCAAGCCAGCTAAATTATTCTGGGCCTTTCTTCATAGCGCTCTCCTCATACCATTCAGCGCACACACCTCCTGTGCAGGTGCGCTCACTCTGAAGGGGCTGGTTTTCCATTGAAACTAAGCAGCTCTCGGTTTTTGTGCCACTTGCAGTTTAACTATTAACAATTCTTATGAATACAGCCGTGCATATGCATAACTGGCATCACTGAGTCATATGTTTTACTGGTGCCACTTGGGAAAAAAAAAACAAACCACACATCACTACAGAAGTTTACTACAAGAACATGCCATTTGAACACAAGGTCTGCTTATCTCTATATATATTATAATCACAATTGCTTAAGTAATGTATGTGACCAACAAAAAGAGAACAAGTGGCTACAGTACCCATCAGTGTCCATCAAACAGCTTAGATAAATTCATGGTCACTTCTAACACGAGCCTGAAGTCATTGTTTGCTCCCTCCTCCAGGTGCAGACCTTCAAGTTAAGATCCGGTGGAGACAAAAAAAACTTAGTGGAAGTCTAGCAATAAACAACTAAGTAAATTAGGACTCCTTATGCTGAAACAAGTTGACCTAAGGGGTATAGCAGAGACTATGAAAGTATAACCGTCAGGGGAAAGGGTGGAAAACAGTTGAAGCCAGCAGGAAACAAGTTCAGAACAAGCAAAGCAATGGGTTTTTTCCACCAAAGAAGTGCCATTCAGTGGAATTGCCTGTTGCAAGGAGCTAAGTGTTTATATGGGCTCCAGGGGAAACTAGACAGGTTTGTGGAAGAGAAATCCAGTGAGGATTACTAATTACTAATCCATTCAACCATTACACATGGCTGTATGGCCTCTTTGGTGTCAGAAAATCCCCGACCTGCAAATGGAGGTATCCTGTTCTTACTCTCTTTTTTTTAGGCACATGTTGCCTAAATCTTTGCTTAATTTATTGTCTCAGAGGCAGGAACATCAGGCTAGCTACACCTTTTGTTCATTACCATACAACTGCCCTTATGCAAACCAGGCATCTGAAAGCCCTAAGAGGGCAACCAGAAGAGGCCTATACTGGCAGAATCCTTCAGACTGACAGACTTAATGCCTTTCAATTTTTTTTCCCCAAGTAGTTTTAAGTAGCCTTCTCTTGATTTAGCTTAAACAATCAGAAGGAAGTTTAATTCAAAACAGATTCTAAGATACACTTAAAACAACAGGTCCACACAGAAACCAACACATTTAAATCACCTGATACAGATACACATGCAGATAACCCCTTAGCTCACGGAAGCACCAACGAATATTAGCCTGCAATTTTAGAGCTGACAAGGTAAACAAAAAGCAAATTTGAGAAAGCCAACAAGGGAATCAACTTGTCTGCAGGCCCTACTATGGCTAATGGAGGCACCAAGCACCTTACAGCTACATAGCTAATGAAGCTGATTGCCCATAGCTCTACAGCCAAAGCAAACTAAAAATCCAACCCGTGTTATGGCCTGTGGAGACACTGCAAGCTCTTCTAATACACATTCAATGCTAAAGCACCCTATTCCCAAATGAACAGTAACAGGGATGTGGAAAAGGTTCTGCTAAAGAGCAAGGAGAAACTGAAATGAAAACCAACTTATGAAGAATACCCTGTACTTACTCCTTTTGGATTTATCTTTGTTTGATCGTAAATTCTTTTTCTTCATTTTTCTCTCTGTTGCAGTTTCTACTGTCTCAGGGTGATTATTATTTTTTTATCCTCAGTAGCTCAAGGAATAAGCAACATTTTAACAAAGCTAACTGCTACCTGATAGACCTACTGATCTCCTTCAGTTTTCCTGACACCCTGAAATAAGCAAATTAATAGTCTTCATTCCTTGGAGGAGATACCTTCTGAGAATGGAGGGGCAATCAAGTAATCAAGTGCTGATTTGTAAGCAAAACACAACCATTCATGCAAAAACTCATTGAGAAACTCAATGAGATATGCCCAGTGTTCCTAAATCACTTACATGGAGTAATAGGTTTGAGTGATTGGTGCAACAATTCTTACCTGAAGTAACTACGAGAACGACTACTCATTTCTGCTGCACTGTTGACATTTCTGCTCATGGTGCACGCTGTAGCAGTTACTGTGCCAGATGGATGCATGGTACTTAGTTTTAGGGGTTACAAATTTTTAAATTATCTCAAGTTTTTCACAAGAAACAACAAGAAGTTGAATGAGGATTACATACCGCAGAAAACTCAGTGCATTTTACACTAAAGAAATTACATTGCAAAGCAGCAGACCTCCAAGACTTTATTTACCTAGCTGAAAAAAATTTGGTTGCCTCCATGAAACTGATTGCTGCTTTTGTTGTGAAGCTTGACCTGGTGAGGGACACAGGTGCACAAGATGCTGAACAATGTTTTTATGGCCTTGTCTCTAGCTGAAAACACTGCAGGGTTAAGCCTAAATTCTCTAAATAACACCATGGAGGGGTCAGGGAATAAAGCAAAGCTGAGCCTTGGTGGAGGGGAGGAGGAACACGCATAAGGCTGTGCCCAAGCCATTCCAAGTTATGTACTGTGTTCAGAAGTCCTAACAGGGGGCTTGGGGAGGAGGAATGGACAACAGTTTGCCCCCAGGCAAATCCTTCCCTGAGAAAAAAATTTGCTTTCCTGGCATCACAACCTTTTACATTATTTATAGAGTGTCCTTGTTTTGCCCAGAGTATTCTGGTGGTGGTCTTCACTGTAAACTGCTCTGGACAAGCAGCTCCAAACCTGAAAGTATTTCTCCAGTAACCGCACCTGTTGTTGGCCATTTGATTTTTGAGGGACTAAGTTTTCTTCTTCAACATATAAACAATGTAAAAATCTTAATAATATTTGCTGTCATTCCAACCTGCATTTCAATCAATTTCTCCTTGAAGGAAAGTTTTCCTTAAGGTCACCTCTCTTTCTAGGATGCCTGTTTGTAGCAGGCTTTACAAACATAGCAAGCGATGGGAGGCCATTTGGAGTAGTCAAGCTGCAAGGGTTTCAGGCTGCTGAAACCTGAGCCCCTGCCCCAAATGGCCTCGGACTTCGAGGAAGCTGCAGCCAGGGACAGGCTGGCTGAGGTCTGACACGGGTGCATGCCTTGGCTCACGGAGGCCAAATGCCACCAGTCCCTCTGGGTAAGTAAGGCAGGTCAACTCGGTGCAGGGCCATACTGTGGGATATGGGTCTTTAAACAAGTGGAAAACAGCAGATTTCTGGAAGCAGACATGTCAGGTGGATGGTGCTGAGCGATGGGACGAGGCTCAGCTGGTCAGCAGGGCCCCACACTGTGCTGCGGTGGTCACTTCTTGGTTCTGGGTGCACGGTTCGGCTGCAGTGGGTGGATGCGATGCTGGTGACCCCAGAGCAAGCTCGGGACTAGCCATCGCCCACCCTTAAAGAGCGTGGGGTGGCCTCCATTTTATCCTATAGGCACATAGGAATAAAGTGGCTGCTGTACGTGTCCACTCTGTTCTTCAGCCCCAGCAGTCAAGACACTGCTGAGCAATGAATTCCCTGTCTGCTGCCTTTCAGGAGCGCAGGCAGTGGAGGGCAGGCTTTCCCGGCTGGCTGAGCACGGCCAGGTCATGCTCTAGGACACAAACCGAGCTACAGATGCTGAGATAGAGCCCAGAGTCTCACAAAAGGAGATGGGGTGGTGGTGGGGAATACAACAGAGGGGGGTTTCTGCAAAAGCAAACTGACATCCTGTATTACACTGAGTGCTCGTCAGTAGCCCCTGCACCATCCAGCAGCAGATCCATCCCATGGGGAAACAGGCAACACAGACAGAGTTGACCTGAAACTGGCTGATCTGTGAACAGCTAGAGTTTCACCAGAGCAATCTGGCACAGCTGGTTATCTGGGAGGAGAGGCTTATCTTGATAGGACAAACGTGTTATAAAACCTGCAAGAAGTGATTCATCTACAGATCTATTTTGTCAGCTCTCGTGGTAACAAATAGAAAAGTAGTAAATGAGTTACCTCTTCCACCTGCGTGATTTCCTTGGAAAACTGTTTAAAGCACACCTTCACGTGGCATGGGCATATGCAAAGTGAACACATGTGAATTCTCCGGTCCTTCAAGGGCTTGCATTTTCATCTGAATATAAGATATCAGAACACAAAAAAAGACCTGTGGTGTAACCTGCTCTCTCTCCATGGCAGATTTTTCCTCTTTCACAGAAATTTGACTGTGTATATGTACGATCATGTTCTAGCTAGTTGCCAGGTGCTCAGTGCAAGTCTCAGAGCAGCAGAGATGAGGATAGTGATTATTATAATTAGGTTTGCCTAATGACTCCCAGTAAAATGTAATATTTTAGTAATACATGGTTTCAGTGACTCCTTTTTATTTACTCAGAGTGGAGGTTCTAGTCCAGAAATTTGTGTCAGCCTGAATGGTTTTTCAAACTTTTTGGTTAATATATTCAGTGCATTATAAGGGAAAAGTGCTGCTCACCTAGTTGAAATAGTTCTTATAATGGTTTAATTGAGAAGGCTTTGTGCTTTTCCTGTTGAAACAGGTGTTTTGGACTTCACATGGAAAGAGTGCCCTTTTGCTGTCTCGTAAAACTCACCCATTTGATCTATAAACTTCAGAAGGATCTCCCTTGGTACGATTTGGCAATTGTTTTCTCCAAAGGGTGTACTGATGGAGCATGCTTAATCTCTGCACTTAATGTAATTGGTCTAAGCCATCTCCCAGGAGCAACTGCGTGTACTTCATCCCACAGCTGAAGAAGCAGAATGAGATTTCTTATATGATTGTAATGCTATTGTAAACCTGGCTGTGATTCTGAGCAGAACGGAAAGTCCCTACAGGTACGTAGGACTGCAGCGTTGAGAACCCCAAATGCCTCCTATGCAGAGGAACAAAGAATAGAAAAGGGTATAGAAACAAGACAGACAGAGAGCAAGGGCAAGACAGAAGCACAGGTAAATACTAACGCAAAGGGATAATGAAAATCTGACAGGAACAAGGGCAAAAGTGTCTGTTAACAAGAATGAAGAAATTGGGGGTTTATTGCAGATTTACCTGCAGCAGTTAATTTCGTTTTTATTTAAGACTCTTTGCTCTTCTGCAAAAAAGGAGTAATGATATTGACCTCTTTTGTAAAGCCCAGCACGAAGTGAATGTTAAAAAAAAAATAATTGTCCTGCTTTCCAACCATTACATAACTACAACTTTCTTTTTGATGTCACATTGAACTACGTGCACACCCAGGTATAAAACTAGCAGAGCACGTAATAAAAAGGTAGGTAAGATACTGCTTCAAAGCCTACACAAACAAAAATCCTCCACATTTAAAGGTGACAAGATAAGTACCATACATGTGGCCTATCACAATCTAAAGAGGCAATATTATTTGTATACAACCAAACCACCAGGAGAAATCATGCAGTATTCTAAATACAACTAAGCAACTTCTCAGCTGTTCCCTTTTCTTTCTGTTTGGAAGGAAGATGTGTCTAAGCTTACCTATTTCACACGCTGAGAACACATTCACCACATTCTTAGAATTCAGGCATTGAAAAAATTTCTCCTACACCATGGTTTGGAGAGACATTTGTCTGGGACTGGGGCATATTTGATTTAAAATGCATCCCCAGTCTTTATAACACAAATGCTGAGCAATTTCTAGAATAATGAAGCATTAAGATAAATTTTAGGTCATCATCCAAGGCTTCAAGCGTAGCAGAGGATGGACGTACGGCCGTGGTGCTTCATGAGAGCCACAAAGAGCTCTGTCACTCTGAGCTGGGAGAGAAACCGTGATGTTCCTGTGGTATGGATAATTTGGAAATGCATAAGCACACACCACATGGAGGCTGATCCTTGGATCCTGTCACTCTCCCTGCTCATATTCACTGCAGATTCCACTATAGTAAAACAATAAATAAAGCAAGAGTAACATCTTAAAAATTTTTACCAAAATAGGGGATCCCACCTTTTACACTTGATGCTTTGGGTTAAATATGCACGTGACTACTTTGGGTTAAATATTCACAAGCATAAAGTGAAAACTGAAATTTACGCAGTAGATGCTCCATGTAGGCTTTGCCCAAGCACCCAGAAAAAGAAATTTTATCATATAAGTGGCTATGATCAGAGCATAAAGCTTAGTACATTATAAAATTTAAAAAGCGCCTATTTTGCAAATTTGTATTTTCATGGAGGAACAGGAAGAAATACTTTTTACATGGGTGTCGGTATATAAATGTGTTTTCAAAACTAGCCTAGACAGTATACATTGACCTAGGAAAAATATCAAAAACTATTCTAATAACCACAACGTTATTGCCTAAGTGGCCTGGAAGGCTAAATGGGCATTAACTTTGTTTCAAAAAGTTATCTTGCATTAGCCAGATCACATGTGACATAAAACTAAGTAGGAGAAGTCAAGTCACTGCTAAAAATAACTGGCTTTCAGATACATTGTAATGCGGAGACTTGAAAAGCCCCTGTTAGGGAAAATGGGTGGCATGTGTTTGCAGGTGGGCTCGCAGGTGCAGCTGTTGGGAAAACTCAATGTCACTCGCTTCATCAGTGCCAGTCACAACCGGTACCAAAGATAAGTCTTTAGAACACAGACTTGCAAGTAATGACGCACAAAAAATACTTATTTCTTAAAAATAACGTCACTGGGGACTGGCAACTAAACAGACCTCTGTCACTTGATGGGTATTCACAGCAGGACACAGGCCAACAGTTCAATTAACCCAGCAACAGATTAAGGAAGACATAAACATTAAGAGGCTAGCCAGGACACATATAGAGAAATAGCATGTGGTTCATCGATCATAAGGAGTGATCACAAGGAAGGAGTCCTTTCAGAGAGTGAAGTGAGCCTTTGCTCCATTTTTGTCACGTAGAAATAAGTTTTCTAGAAGGACGTTTTCCGACCCAGGAGGAAAGTCTCCAGGCTCCCACATAACTCGTGATTCAAGCAGAAAATATAACCTTAAGAAACAAAATGTAACACAGAACTGCAATTCAATTAAATATACTTTAATACACATTTAAACTCCACATTTCCAGCTGCACTTTGATTAAAACTTAGGTACACTCCACATATTTAAAGTCAATTAATGTAGTAAAAAAATTTGTCTTTAAACAAGTTGAATATTTTTACTGACTTAGCTTCCCACATTTTAGAAAATTATTGGAACATGTTTTAAACTATACTGGTTTATACTGGTTGTCTACAAATGCATTATAAAGGTGAATGTCAACAGCTTCGTAATGCTTCCTAAGCGGCACTGAGGTTGGAGTATCAGAGTCCTGCACTATGGCCAGGGTTCTCCTTCACAGAGGACTAAAAGGAATCCACACACTTTTGTCTGACAGGACTCAGGAAATTGAGAAGTAGAAATGTTTTTGATGCTTCAGTTACTAGATATCTGACTTTGTGCATTTCAGAAGTTTACCAAACCAGAAACTTTCTTTTCTCTTGTGTATTTGCACTAAATCTGGCTTTTCGCATATTTTTTGTTTTCAGTCCCATGTGCCAAATTACTTTAAGTTACCTCACCCCAGGTATCCCTGTGGAAAAGATTAAAGAAATTTCCTTCTTTTACTTCAACACTTCCATTCTTCTCCAAGGCAGCCTTGGAGATTCAACCAAGCCAGAATAATTATAGTTCTGAGTCAGGCTCGAACTGTGGTGCTTTCTTTATCAGTACAGTCTCTCTCTGTTTCCCTTGGTAATAGGGTTAAAATTCAAAGCTTTTTATGAATTAAATAGAAAGCTACTAATTAGAATAACCTAGATACATGCCTACAGATGGGATATAATCATTCCTTCACAGATTAAAAAAAAAAAAAAGAAGATTATGGTGTACCAAGGCTGCAAATAATAGCAGTAATAGAGATTTAGCTATGCAGGAAGTCTCACGGCTGGTGTTTGCAATCCTGTCTTTCCAGAATTATTAGATCAATAGGTACCTAAAAGTCATCCTTCAATATGTTAGGTTCATCCACAAAGATTAGATATTCTTAGGAGAAAGCCGTAATGAGATCAGAAGATAATCATGTAAGATTTATTATACACCACACTAAAAAAAGAAGTTACAGAACGACAAAGATTGTAAGATGCTTATACACGGAGATCTCCCTTCTGTTTGGCGAGAGGAAATCGGTCTGTCCAGCAGCAGCCTGACATGCCTCAGCTTGATGACAGCATCATCCAGGGTTATGCCATCACTGAAAATTCACCCAGCAGCAGTAAACGGAAACATCCACACTTTGGAAGTGTGAACTCCATCCAACAAGATGTTTTTTTTCAAACTCTTTTAAGCCAGGAAGGGCAGAATAATCTACCCTTTGAAAATCAAACCCTGTGAAATCCAAGCTTTTGATAGTATTGCAGGTTGGGAAAAAGCAGTAACAAAACCCAAGCCAAAAATCGTAAATTAAAGATGACTCTTGCATTAATAAGGCTGCAATTTCAGGCTGTATACCCACCAACACAGTCCAGGATGACTGGATTCAGTGATACATTCAGTGATACAATGGACTTCTGAACTTTGTGCTATTACATGGTTGTTAACATTTGTTCAGTTCTACAGCATAAGATTAACTGCACTAAGTCGCAAATACAGCAGGGTCATGATGTGTACAACTTCATCCTAACCTGGAGGATCTCAGCCGAGCTGTGGTCCTTCCCATGAGGGATACATTCTGTCTCCAGGCTTTCATGCTTCCAGCAGCATTTTCAATATAGTCAGCAGCTTTCTTCTGACACAGGCTGTAGCATGAAGTGATGCAGTGGATGCTTTCTGATGCATCTTCCTCCCTGCCTTTTCTCCGCAGCATACAGCATACCAATGAGCCTCCCTGCCTTTTCTCTGTGGTATACAACACACCAATCAGTACACAGCCTTGCCTCCTCCATGCTTCTGCCACTGGCACTGCCAGTAGCTCTTAAGGGTTTTGTAAGCTGGTTTATGTAGACTGCTAGATGCATGGGATCGAGCACAGTTTTGTACACATTGTTTTTCTCTTTCTTTTTCTTGTAGTTTTGCTCAGCTGTTCATTGCAGGCACAAACAGGCAGTTTTACTAGCAGTGTGTTTATTTTCTTTGACTGCAGTCCTGATTTCTTACTGCTCAAGGAATTTATATACAGGAGACTATGATTTGAAGATAACTCTCGCTGTTTTAAATAATAAGCTATCTGAGAAGCCAGATGCAGTGTAATAGGTTTGTCTGATTAAGCCCATTGCAATCTTTGGCATGCCTGGGACTACTTCTGCGCTTTCATTTTCCAGGACGATGAATTTCAAATGTGCTTGGAAATCCTCAGAGCAGGATACAGATGTTCAAGTGACAAAAGCCAGTGTTGGTAATCTTAATGCACAAGCACACTTCTTTTGGCAGGATCCTGGCACTCCAGCTGTTATTCTGATCTGCTGGTCTGCTGCTTTTCATTAATCACTTCTGGCAGAAGAAAAGGCCTTCCAAAAATCTTTCACCTTCAGCCTGTACTCAAGCAGCAAAAAGGATGTTGCAGGTTATAAGGCTTGTGTCAGAAAGAATCTTCAACCTTAGCATGATCTGGAGTTTTTTTGCTGTGAGATTCCCCACAGGTCCATCCTGGAAGACTCAAGCAGTCTTGTCAGCCTCACCACATCTTTGGTTTCTATATCTAAAAAGGGTGTTAGTCCTTGGTTACCCTGCCTGTGTTTGTAGCTAGCGGACAAGTTAGTTCATGCCTACCAGAGATCTGGCAAGACAGTATCTAAAAGATGATGATTAGAAGACAGATAATGCGGCACAAGCTTATTAAGACTTCTGTGATTGAGGGGGAAAAAAGGAAGAAAAGGAGTCAAGAAAATATGGATGTGAATCCAAGGCAACTTCAGCCCTTTCTTCCCTGCATTTGGGAACATTAACGTACAGAAATCCTTAGACAAAACTAAATTCCTCTTAGTGACCTAAAGAGCAGAAAACTATTCAAGAACATTATATTTCACTCAACATTAAGATTAAATGTTTAAGAAAGTCAGCACACTCGATTAAGGAACCCAAACTGCCTTTATTCTGCTTCTGATAAATGCCCTCAGAACACTGATGAGATTATTTGACTGTCAGTGCGCTCTCATTAAGCTCCCTCCCTTCTTACCAAGGGAGGTAAGAAAGCCTCCTTCCTAAGCCATCACTTTTCTTACCTGTCTCAGCATGAATTCACACAGCTCTTCCACTGTTAGATTGCAGTCTGGGATACCAGGGATCCGCATCCCAACCACCTACTGCCTCAGGATCCAATTGGGTTTAAATTCCCCATCTTATACATCTGGAGACTGGGGGCAGTTGCTCCCTCTTAAGAGCTGAAACAAAGATAGATATTGAAAAATATATATGCATTTAGTCTTATGCGGGGGATTTCTTAAGATCGAGTCAAAAAGCTGAGCCAGGTTCCTTAGTCTTTGTGCAACTCTAGGTGTAAACTCCTCCTGCATCTGATGTGGTAGCATTTATTAGAATTGTATTAGCTGGCATTGGACTTTGAATGCCTAGATGGGATGTGAATATGTACACCAGGTAGTCAAAGGTAAGCTCAGGCTCCTGCCTTCTCATAGATAACGTGCTCACCACACCATGTGCTGGCAGGAAGGGTCCTGACTTTATGCCTTTATGCTGCTGTGAACTGGGCTGTCCTATCATTTCTCACCAGTTCCCCCATGCTGTAGGAAAAGTGGAGGAGCAATTTGTGCCTATAAATAATTTGTGGAAAATCAAGGGTAAATCAGAAACCATCAGATGACATAGTCTACATCTCCACTGAAAAGCCAAAGTGAAAACGACACGAGTTGTGAACCATTCATCAACCACACCAGCTTATGTGGGTTTGACTTTACCTTTGATGCATTTGGACATAGTAGAGATAATGCCCGAGTAGGAGCCCGACGACGGATTTAGCTACTGGTGTAACTCTGCCTTGTGGGCAGCTATTCCTGGAATAAAATAAGTAAATTCCGGCATATGAACCCCAGTCCTCTCCCAGTCGGTGTGCACAGCACATGGGTGGGAGCAGCATGGCCGTCACACCAGCCTGTCCCTGCTTTGGCAATCCCAGTCCAGAGCAGCACTGGGACAGAGATGGCACCCCAGTGGTCTTTCACGTTGCCAGTTGGCCAGAAGCAGACACCAGCCTTCCGTCAAAGTGCTGGCTTCCAATTACTGCAACGCACAGCTTGGAGAAACGTTCTGGTTTCAGAGGAAACCAGAACAACTAAACAGAAGGCCATCTTTGTGAAAGACCCCCTTATGAAGGAGTCCCCTCAGGAGCGGCCAGAGGCCTTCAGCAAGGCCCACAGCCAGCAGAGCCCATTGCAGATCCCTCCTCTGCTGCCTCCTCTTGCTCGTTTAATGCCGCCGGCAGTAGAGCAAATGCTTCTCTAGGTATTTCCAGTCTCATGATTGACGGCTTGCGATTGTCACATGAGGGGCTGTTACAGCCCTTGGCATTAGCCAGGGGGACTATTTTTAGTAGGCAGGAGAGAAACAGAGGCAGAGCCTTCAGCTGAGTACACCACAACCCTCTGTTCCTGACGGGTCCAGTCACTTTTTGGCACCCTCATTGGAGCATTTGGCTAACACGCTCTGTTTGCTTTCCTCTTCAGAGAGGCCGGTCTCCTCGGCCAGCGGCTCGCCCCGCGGTACACGGGTGGGGAGCAGGGCAGCTCGCCTTGACAAGTCGCCATCGGGGCACTGTCAACCAGGGCGACATCCCCCAGAGCCGAGGCAGGGCCTCGCAAGAGGAGGCAGAGGCTGCTGAGATGCACTGAAAACTACCGAGAAGCAACATAATGGCTGCGAGGATCTAGGCCTAATTTGGGCACCGACTACAATTTAGTTTGGCCTGAGCCAGGTCTGGTGCGAAATAACATCTGTGGTTTTACAGAAGCTGGAGCTGGTGCTTTATGTTTTTATTGCCTTTGCTCCCCATAGCTTTGTCTCTTGTTTCTAGGTCAAATTGCCACTTTGTGCAAACAATTCAAGCGTGCGTCCAGAGGCCTCATGGAGCACAGTGTTGCCATAACTCTGCTCCTCCTCCTCCTCCTCCTCACTTCCCCCTGCCGCGCTCCCCTTGGAGCACAGGAGGATGGGGAGAACATCACTGACCTTATTTCTGTCAGAAAATAGTTTTTGTGATGTGTAACAGTTTTTATGCATGTGTAAACAATAGCCCTATCAGGTTACTGTTCTGTACATATTCACTATTACAAGCCTCATCCCAGCGTTAAAAAAAACCCCAAACACAACCAACCCATGAATCTTTTAAAAAGTGCCATCAGGATACAGAAGTCTTAACTTCTTAGCTTTGCCAAAAAAAAAAAAAACAAACCAAAAGAAACAAACAAACAAAAAACAACAACAAAAAAAGAACACTAAACCCTAACATCATGAAATAATTTGAATCCAAAAACTTGAGATTTGGAGGGGGCCTTTGTGATGGGACTTGTAACAAGTTACAAAAGCCAGCAAAATTGCAGGTTACAGTTTTATCAGCCCCTTTCAGTGCTTCGACTCCTACTCCAGAGAGATTCCTTAGCGGACACAGTCACCTCTAGGACATTTTTCTGCAATCCCCCCTGACCTTCATTCTCCACTCTCCTTCACAGTATTTGTGAAATGAATTGCTTTTCACTACATTTCCTAGCGACCCTGCTTCAGTGCAGCAGAAGGAATAGCAAACTTGTTGCCTGATTGCTGTCTCCCTGCCCCTTTCGTTTTAGGGCTATTGCCTCCAATTATAGTATTTCAGAATCTACCAGTGATCAAGAGCCACGGATTCAGTTTTGAGCAATTTACCTAGCAGGGTGAGGGGAAAAAAAATAATTGCTTTTCATATTTAAATTGAATTAAGCTTCTTTGAAAATAAGCATTCCCTACCTCCTTGCAAATTGATATTTCTTGCTGTGGTATGCAAGAGATTTGAGCTTGAAAAGACCCTTTTGAGAAACCAAGGACACCATTAGAAAAAAAAAAAACCCACCTGTTACCAAATTGGCTGTCAATATTTTGCACAAGTCAAATGACTACTAAGAACAGCCCAGTGTGTACCTATCCTAGTATCAAACTTCAGTACAGTTTCGACATCAAGAGTATTTGTATTTCAGTATTTAGCAGCTGTTCAGCAATCCAGAGAGAACCAGTAATTTCACCAGAATGTGCCATAAATCAGTGCCAAAATAAAAAGCAAACCAGTCACAGATAGCAAGCCTAAGACCGTAGCTGTAACCTTTAATTACTACATCACCCAGAACAGTTCTTTCTCCAGAAATAGTCTGACGTGCATGCACATACTTATAACAGATTCATGTAGTATGTGCCAACTATACTTTGTCAGCATTACTGATTTCCATACTGGAGGGAGAGCTCATACCACCAATCTTAATCTCAGACCTGTGCTTTAAGAAATCAATTTCAGTTAGTCTGAAGTTAGTTGTGAAAATATGCCCAGCCTTTGTGAACTACTTTAACAGGTCTATGAAAGGCCAAGATTAACAACCCAATATATATTTTGAATTATGAATAGTAAATGAGACTGGCACCTGCACATTTAATAGGTAAGAATAAACTACTTCCTTGCAGTCAGCAAGTTCACTGAAGAAAGAAATAGGATGCAATGATATAATTACACAGCTTGCAGATACTAAAGGTATTTTAATCAGGAGAGTAGTTTCTGTTCTGTACCACATTTCCTTATAAGAGTTTTGAAAATAAATCAATCAATAAAAACCAATCAATAAATAAAAACAAAATGGTCCAAGAAGGACAATCTGAAGTTGATTCTCCTCAAAGTCTATCAAATAAGAGCGTAGGCTGGTGAGGGCTGCTTCAGTTGCGTTTTAACACCAAACTAAAGCCTATCTGCATAGATTCTGTTATACTCATGAAAGACACTTCTCATGAAAGACAGCAGCAATTATTTCCTGTTCTAGCTGTGGCTGTAGGAATAACATGGAGAAGAGCAAGTTATTGTGGAAGAGAAAGGGCTTTTTTATTCAAAGTTCACATCTCTAAGCAGTATTGTAACATATTCTGGGAAGCAAGCAGTTATTTTCCCTGGAAGTTTTCCTAATCTGTATTTACAACACACAAAGCACATGCTTGTGTTGAGTTGCTTAGAACACAATTTACTGCTTCCCAGAATATTAGACCAAAGGCCACAGTAGTACTCTGCAACTGGTACACTGAATCTCATTGCTTTCGCTTCCCCTTCTTCCTTGTAATTTTTTTTTTTTTTTGAGAAAGGGGTATTGCCACATCCATTTTCCTTTTTGAATCTGTTCTTCAACAACCAATTTAAAAAAAAAAAAGAAAGAAAAAAAATCACACTGAGGAAAGGCTTCATATTCAGGATTCTTTCTCTAAATTAGATTGATCAAGATTTTACAATTCAGAGAGAGTTAAATGAAAAACTTTCTAACAGTTCAGTACATTAAGTTTACCTGGCTCATACTAATGAGAGGATGTTTTAGCTGGATTAAGGTCACAGTGCTAACAGAGATACTGAGCCATCATTTGACATATAAAGTAAATCAAACATTTGTCATCTTTCAAATATTTTATTTTAGTACTTTTAAATATGTTTTAATACAACAAAGATATAAAACAATATATTAATTCAATCTGAGTTTAGAATCAAAACAATATTTACTTATTTACAGTACTCACTTTGAACTCCACTGGCATACCTTCTAACCATTAGGTAATACTATTTTCTCTGTTGGAACAAAATTGAAGTAACTGTTCAGTGTGAAAAGTCATGTTTCTACGTCCCTATTATGTTAAGTACCGTGTACAATGCAGTTTGTTGTTTCTCACATTTGACAAATTTCTCTTTTTTGACAAAACTGAATTGAAAGAGCAAAACTAAGTTATACTTAGTCTATCTAGCTACACAGTCACTGGGCTAACAACAGGTCAGGTTATCGTGCTCCACATTTATCATCATAAGTAATTACACACCTATTACAAACTGGCTTTAAAAATCTGCATCTCACTGAATTATGTACATAATACTCACTGTAAATTTCTTATGATACAAGTGGCAAGTATGCAGGAAACTGCTATATGGGAAGTTCAGTGTTCACAATACTATAGTGTTTGAAGGGTTCTGAGGGGGTGGTCTTCTTCATGTAATATCAGCAGGTTCACTCCAAAGGACTTTTTTCCCATGCTCAGAAATACCGTTTCAATTAGAATAGTGACAGTGTCAAAGATACAGCAGAAATAGTGATCTGTATGAATCATCAGTGGCCCTACCGATTAACCATGGACTGATAAAGTCTACATGCACAAAATAATTCAGAGGGTAAGCTGGCTCACTGCTAGGACTTCTGCCAAATATACTTCCATCTTGACAAGACTATGATAGTTTCTGTAGTTACAGGTCAAGTTTTTATAAAAGTATCGCGGATTATTCAAAAAACCCAGAAAAAGCAATATTGTCTGTTGATTACTACAAATTCTCCCCAACCCTTTAGTAGAAACTACGTGGACAGGACGAAAAACTATCAAAGTTGTTATAGGTTACTTTTCCTTTGTTATACTNCGCCCACATATCCCCCCCCCCCCCCCCCCCCCCCAAGACATCTACAATTTCTTCAAATGTGTATTTTAATGATTAAGACTCAGCTCCACAATAGTTTTGGTGCTTGAAAACCTCGTGGACTCCTGCACATCAAAAAACTAGCTAAACAGTACTGAGTAAGTGTAGCTCTAAAGTATGCAAGCACTGCTTAAGAAAAACCCAAGGAGACTGCAAAAGACTTGTACTGACGTCTGACTTCAACACTTCTCCTTCCCTTCAATACTCTTTTTGGCACTACATGCAACACAGGCATACAGAAAAGAAGATTATAGGAACCTGTGCTTTTAGTCTCATTGAAGGGTTTCAATACTTCTAAATAACCTTATTTAACACGCTTGCATAAAAAAATAACTTTTTTTTTTCAAATCATTTAACTGATTCTTGCTTCTTATAGCAGCTAACTAACAAGGTTTTATTTTAATGTATTTTTTTGCTCTCAGAATCCGGCTAAGTATTAATTTATTTTAAATTCTACTGGAATGTTTTCTTCTATAGTAGATGTGGGGGGGGAAATCAGGGAAAACTACAAAGAAAGTGACATTACCTATTCCCATTACAGTAGCAGCATATCACACCGCATGCACTCGGCCTTATCCAAGAAAACGCTCAAACTAAAATGGTAACCCTCACTGAAGTCAGCGCATTTAGTGATTTGCTTCAAGTTAAGCATATCGTTTGCTTCACTACAAGCAGAATACTTACAGGATCCAATTCTTGCTAGTCTTGGACATTTAAATACATTTCTGTACCAACACTTTATGTAAGTGTTATCTCGTTTGCCAGAGGACATGAAGATAATTAACGTAGATGGAAGTTTTCTGTATCATTATTCAAGAACAGTTGGAGGAACCTTGCTTAAAGATCCTTCCATAAACTTTTGTCAGTGTGATCAGAATTTGCTAAAACACACATCTATGAAAGTCTAATTTCTGTATGCAGGTGTAATGTCAAAAAAACACATTAGTTTAAGGGATCTTCCAGAAAGGAAAAGGAAAAACTAAAGGCAAGAAGTCTAGGAAAGCTATTCTAAGAAGCTCTCTTAAGGTACAAAGGAAAAAAAAGGGGGGTGGGGGGAGAGGGAGGAGGGGAGATTACCTGTGTCTATCGCTTTCAGATATGTGCATTCATATCCACAAACTGATAATAAGGAAGAGCTGAAGACTACTGTCAAGTCTCAAATATTACTAGATTTTCTAAGCTACCAAAAAAATGTGACCCTCCCTTTCTTTTGTATATGCAGAGTTATTTTGTTACGACTTTTCTACTTGATTAGCTTGTGCACTCTATGCACTAATCTCATTAGACACTTGCTGACATAATACAACAATTCATTCATTTCTCTGAATTCAGATTGTGTGCACTCCCACAGACCGCAGAAGATGACTTTGCACAAAACAGACGCAGCAAGTTAAAGGACAGCAAAAAGACCAGTGCACGAACATAAGGGAGGACGACAACCCTGAACACACTTAGCATTAAATCCAAGGCCCAATGATGCTCTGCTGCCTTTAATTAAAAAGGCTTGTTAGCAGCAGAGATGCAGCAAAATGCTTTTGAAACACTGTCTTTTTAAAAAGGAGGTACATAATTTTAAACCTGTCAGTTACTTGCAACTTGTTTCCATCTAATTAACAATCAAGCTTACATTACCAACTTTACAGAATGACCTGTGCTTTTTTGCACCTCAAATCAGATTTTGTTGTCTTCTATCATTTCAAGCCTTCCTTTTGCATGTTTATAGAAAGACAAAATTAACTTCCAAAATAGGAAAGGACGATTATCCTGACAATGTTTTAACCCACTTCAATGCTCACAAAAATCAGCCTCTGTACATTATTTATCTCGGACTCAGATATTTAGTATCAAGAGGAATAGCACAAAAGAACAAGTTTCCTTTAAATAACACTGATAGGCAATGCTGATTTAAAAGATGGATTTACTTAACAGAATTTGAAAAATAAATTAGAACAAAGAGAGAAGACTTATGTTTCAAAGCATATGAACTTCATTTAAAAAAAAAAAAGTATTGAAATGATAGCTTTACTTTATGTAAACATTATTACACTGGGCTGTACTTGAAAACTCTCCTGCACGTCTAAGTTGCAAAATAATTTTTCAGGTTAGATACAGCTATGCCTCTTAGCACTGACATGGTTCTTTTCAGAATCAACAGCTTTGCAAGTTTAATTGCATACCTCTCCACACGTTATAACTCGGAATATAACCCTGCACATCCTGAGAGTTCGTTTTTCCTAGGGAGTTCAGCTTTCCTAGAGTTCATAGCTGTGTGTGCATTGCAAAGGCAAATATAAATTAACAAATAGAGCTCTTTGATTATAAAGCCTCGAGAGGAATGTTCAAATTGCCTTTCTGAAATCAGAAAGGTAAGGACAACAAATAAGAAGTCTTTAAATCTTTCAGAAAGTTTTATCCTTAAGTGTAAGCATACTCCCCCAATTTGGTTGGGAAGAGCCATTAGGCTACGGCAGATTGAACTTGCAATTTTGCTTAAAAATTGGAATGTTACAAATGTAAAAGTCTGCAGAATAGCACAATGTATGTGTGCTCTATACAGTTGGCAGAGATATTCTAAGATGCACAATTCCTCTGTGGAACAGGAGCTAAATTAAGTTACAAAAGTAATATCCTACAAAGAGCAGAAGATAGTCAAGTTAGTACAATCCAGGTTTATAAAAGAAACACAGTATAGCCAGGAGTAGCCCACAGTAGGTTACAAACCTCCAAATACAAAACTGTCTTGCAAAAATTACGAAGGGATTCTTTTCCATGCAAACAAAAGTATATTGTAGACATTAAGTCAGCTTGTACCAAGCCGGAAATGCTTCAAGTAACTTTCCAAGGCTGACTTCCACTACCTTTTGCACATACCACCTACTCTGAAATTGCAGTAACCAAATTAAAAGGTCTATACCATTTTTACGATTTTCACCTTTTACTTATCAGTTTTCATCTAGCATAAATCTAATTTCAAATCTCTACAGCCAATGTTGGAACTGTCCCCTTACACACCACTCATAAGAGACCACCAACATTGTGACCCTTGCTTACGCATTATGGACTCAAGAGTGTTGGTTTGGGGACTGTTTTGTTGTAGTTCTTTTTTTTTTTTTTTAAACTGAAACTCAACTGCTAATGGTACTTTTTCAGTGTAGTAAATGAGCAACTTAATTTAAGAACTAGTCTCTTTTCATATTTGTTAGAAGAACATATACTGTGTGTGGTTTTATATATATATATAAACAAATATACTGTGTATATATATCCAGAGATATTCACCATATTGTTGACACCAGAGTGCTAAAACATACATCAATATGAGCACTATTTCCAATACTCACTATTATTACTTTTCCTGAAAGAGTTACTACATGCATTTTCCCCATCCATTTATGGGACAGTAAGATATAGGAAGATAACTGTTCTGTTTTTCCAATGGTAAAGAGCTGCTCCTAAAAAGCATGCACAGGTTTGGGTATAAAGCAATTAAAACCACACCAAAAAGTTATTTTGTGGCTTTAAACTCACTAAAGCTAAATTAACTTTACTTTCATTGGATGTAGCATTTACTTTAACTCATTTATTTAAACACAAAAGGGAAAACTTCCAAGTGCTAGAACAACCATATAGACAACTGATAGACTAGACTAAATAAGCTCTCATTAAAAAAACATCATCACTGCATAGCCACAAGGCAGACTTTCATTTTTGGCAACCTGTACGCAGACCATTTATACTGTCAATTATACTTTAAGACTTGTTATTTAACAGTTAAGAGATCCTTTTAGCAAGGAACTATACTACTTTCCTCATTATGACACAGTACTCCTCAATCTTTAAGTATACACAGAGTTTGTTTGAAAAAAAAAAAATCACATTTATGACTGTTTTAAAACAAAATCTTCATAAAGTTCTAAATTTTTTAGTCAGTGTATGTAAAGGCTGGCATGTCAGGTAACAAAGATTATTTGGACCTGTAAAGGGTATCCTATATTCAGTACAAGCACGTATTTGATCTTACAGTTACTTAAACATTCACACAGAACCTTACTAAGGGTAGCAGTATTCTGGTTCATATTCACGGTTCACTCATAGTCTTTACCAGTCCCTGCGTTGTTTTCTATTAAAGCAACAAGAAAACAAAACACATCCCTGTGAAGTACGGGAACCCCATTTTATGGCTAAGAATCTAAGAAACAAGACAAGGAGGAGGAGAACACGGAGTGAAAAAGTGTTACTTTACATTCCCCCCCCAGCTAGCCTTGTAGGATCTTAGTCACAACACTTCATAAAAATCTGAATTGACCCACACGCTCTTCAGCCAATCAATCTTTTCAGTACAGTAGGTTTTGAAAAGGGCCAGCAATACTCATTGGGAACAGTACCATTAACATTGCATTCAAAAAAAGAAAACATCGGAAACCAGATCCTCGCTCTCCTGCTCTGTTGATATGCTCTAGTATTAGCCAAGGTATGGTAATACAGAAAGAGTCTTGTAGTGATGTAAAAGGCAATGAAGACATCTATAGAATAATGTTCATGTGCAGCCAAAATGAAGAAGATTCCAAAGAGATTCAGGACCCAGGATAAGGTATGCAAGAAGTTCCAGCTCCTTGGCGTATCTAGGAGAAAACAGAAAGTGACTAACCTTGAATGTCTCAAAAATCTGGGTGATTATGAAATCCAAGCCTAGACATTGCAAATTTTTATACGGATTTTTCATCCAAATATGTGATGAAGCTACTGTCTTCACTTGGAATTTTTGTTTACATCTACCGGTCCAATAAATCCAATGACAACAACCACACAAGTTGGAGATGTCTATCACTTCATGACTTCATTTACAAATACAACTATTATGCATTTCTGAATCCTAAATGGTTTAGAACCATGCAAAGCAGAATTCTTTGTTCAACCAACTTTTAATGAAAATCATGCCTTTTCCATATAACAAGGGGAAATATGTCATAAAGCATACGTTATTCTGTTACTGCAATTATTCCATCATAGGTGAACTCTTACTTATTATCTTAGCTTACTATCTTATTATCTTAGCTTACTACCTAGTGTATCAAATCGCACTTTTATTTACAGAGGGGCGCTATTGTTTCATATACTCTCACTCATTATGAGGTTTGGTACTTTGGCTTTATGGATGATGCTAAACATAAAGCCACCTAGCCTGGTATTTTGCCTGACAGGGGTCAGTGGCAGATAGCTAGGGAAGTGTACAGGAACAGACAACCATAAATATCTTCCCTCGTATTCTCCCCAGTAGCAAGCTAGAAACCTTTCTAATTTTCTTAGCTCACATTCTTTCAAATGTGCCCTATTCATCCTTCCATTAATCTAAGTTGGTGCCGTTCCTTTCCTGTCTGCAAGTGAACTGTCACAAACCTGAGAAAGAGCACAAAAATCTGAATTTTTATTTGTTTGCTTTAATGTTACACTCTGAATTTTTTGAGGTGGTCAATCAGCAGAGATTCTTAATACTTAAGGACATTTAAGTATTTACACTCTCGCAACCTTGGCTGACAGCAAGAAGTACATATTCTTAACACTTAAGGACATTTAAGTATTGACACTCTGTACTTACATTCTGTGACAAAGAAGTTGAGCATGGTCAGGACGACAGTGTGGCCACTGAACATATAATCTCCACACGTATGTACTCCAGTCAGAGTCATTCCAAAGCCACTCCATATTGCAAATGCCCGCTGGAGTTTTGCCCAAACATTGCCATACAACTAAAAGACAGCGACACGAACGTTTAGGAAGTTCCAACCCCACTGCCCAAACAGTATGTCCTTAAAGTTAGTTGTATGGCACTATCTATGTTTAATACCATTTATCATGTTGGGTCTTTCATTAAAATGCAGCTTAGTACATCTTTGGGTTTTATTGTGTCAGTGAGTCACATTAGTAACTACAGTTACTAATTGTATTCATCATACCTCTGATGAATACTGGAATTTAGAGCAAGTATTTTATTGCAAGTGATTTACATACAGAGCCTGCCACCTTTTTTTTTGAATGTATTCAACCACCCAATGTGTCATTGTCAAGCTTCCAATATATTCAGTTCAAACCTCTTCTAACTAAAAGTTAGGATAAAACCATAGAATCCCATGTTCTATGGAATATTCCTTTTTGGAAGGGGTGAAATAATAATAGTGTTTTGGGTGTTTTTGTGGTTGGTTTTTTTTTTCTTCAAAACCATGCATCCAATAAGACAAAGAAGCAATTACTCCACTTTCAACCTTTCTTCATGAAGTCAGTATCCTGAGTGTACTCTTCTCTGGTGTATTCTCTCCCCTTTACACTGTGAAATATTATGTACACCCTTCCGCAAGTAATTATCTCCTCTCCAAAGTGTCAAGTGCTTCTAAGACCCCTAAGGATGCTCACCTGCGTAACGGCAATTAATGAAGGGGCGGGGAGGGTAACAGGAGAGAAACAACACTGTTCTTACAAACACACATCTAACATTATGGTCACAACAATCTTAATCGTATCTTAAATAAAATAAAAAAAATAATTTAAAAAAGGAAACAGAAAAAATAATTTAAAGCATTTTAAGATTTTACCTTTCCAGTACACTGCAAGTGTTGGCCTGGCACAGAGAGTGAGGTAACAAACATTGTAATGCAGCGTAGTAAGAATACTGTCCCCATGAGGCTGCACAGCCTTCGCAGAAGTATAGATCTGGGAAAAGTACACGGGAACTGATTGCAAGAATCCTAATACATTGTATTTTTAAATTAGGAAAGTTATGATAAAAACATTTCCCTGCACCCCAACTTAATCCCATGAAGTCCATTCATCATTGCTGCATGCATATATATATATATTTTTTTTTTTTTTTATTATTATTTGTTTTAAAGTAGTACCATCAAGGTATGGTTCCATGTGACAGAGTGAGACACTGTAGCAAGCTTACTGTCACCAAAAGGTACAGCTCCACTCCTCTGCAGCTACACTTGTACTAGCTTTGGCACGCATAACTTCTGTTGGCAAACTGACAAAAATCAACAAACTGGTAAAAAATTAACTTAAAATACACACGCACACAAAAGGGTTTTCTACCCTTCAGTGACAGCAAGCTGCTAGGCTGGCTTAGTCATCCCGTGGAATTTCATCCTTGTAGGATTGTCTTATATGCAAAATTTTTACAGTATCAGAGTACATACTGACAAATCTCTGAAATACATATGTTCTGAAGGAAATTACGTATAAATCTGCTAAAAAAGTAAATTCAGATAACTCCTTTGTAAAATTCACAAGTCACCATTCTTGATTAAATCCTCCCTAATCCATTTGAACAGGGACATACTAGAAGCTTACAAGGTTCTTATTGAATGGAAAGTCTTAAACAATCATCACAAATTCTTGTTACAGCCCTTTCGTTGAATCAAAAGTACTAGTTAATTTGAATTTTATATACCGTACCTGTGTTTGTGAAGCAGAAGAACCAACAGCCAAATGTAGCAAAGAATTACGCCACATACTTCAGTCATAGCAAAAGCCCATGGTATCCTAGGGACACTAAAAAAAAAAAAAAGAATGATGCAAGAAAGTTAACTTAGAATACAAAGGCTTAATTTTTCTTTCTAGTCTCAGCATTGAGAATATAAAGTTCTAACTACATAAATTCTAACTAACACATAAAGTTCTAACTACAAAACTAACTTGCATTAATCTGACAATAGTTTAAACCACAACCAAAAATTGTTTTGTTAGACTGAATGAAATATAATTTGAATTCATTTTTAATTACATTACCTCCTTTCTAATCATGTGCTTTCAGAAGACATTTAACAGAATTCACCAAGTCAAATAAAATCTCTAGTATGCTCTCTTAATTTACATGTGTGATTTACTAACAGGATGTGTTCCTCTGCCAGTGTTTCCCAACAACCTTTTTCATTCTGACACAAACTTGCATCATGTCAATTATGCTGCTTATGCTTATAAGAATGCCATGTCAACACAATTAATGAAATGCTGCAAAGCCTAAAATCCTACTTGTAATGAAACAGAACTGCACAAAAAAGTGTTAGGAAAAATAAACACTCTTTTCAAAGTCAGATTTCAGTGACAATCACTATAGGCAAACCTTTTAGTCTTGCTTGTCAAAAGATTTAAGACTTTCTTGCACACATATGGCACCAGTAACAATTTCCACTTGGCAGTTTCACCAAAGTACAGATCAACAGATTTCAAGAGAGGCTGCTCCTCGTAGTTTTGTGTTGCCCCTGATACAAAGGGGTAGCAAAGTGCTGCTCAAAAGCTGGCTTTGTAGTAATCCCCTTGCATTGTTTTGTGAGCTGCTGCTTTCTGACCTCCCCATCCTCCTGCCCACTGAATACCGCGGTAGTGCCCTGGGAACAAAATCCAGTAATGGCATAGCTCCCATTCCCTCTCCCCTCTTCCACTCTGCTGGATGTGGTCCATCCTTGATGAGTTATACCTAAATTTATGGGGGATTCTGCACACTTACTCAAAAGATTAGACTCCTACTAACTTCATGAAAACCGTTAATGAAAATGGAAATTACTGGCAGGAATAAGGAGACCACAAAGACTGAACTCTTAAATGGTTTATCTTGTCTTTTAAAACTCTCTAGACAATAAGTTCTTTATGGTGCAAGTGCACTTCCTCAAAGGGAGTATTTATCCCTCATTAAATCTGTAGTCAATGACTAAAACTCCACCTGTGCTATTGTGTCTCTTCTGCCTGAAGTGGAATATTTCCTTTAAAAAATTAGCAGGTACCGTGTAAGTCACAACAGTGTTTTAGTACACAGATACTCCATGGTTAAAAAAATATGGTGGCCTACTCAGTCTACTTCAGAGTTTCCCTAAACCAACTTCAATAAGTTGACAGTGGGGAAACAGCAAAAATACATATCAATGCTATTCCCTTTCAACTTCCTTGCTCACTGGCAGACCAAGAACATTCCTTCATCAAAATTTTTTCTGTACCACGACATGTTGAGCTTCGTAGCAGCACCTGGATTTTAGAAAAAGCATATGGCTGCTTACCTGTGCCAGCTGACCACCACCCTTTTTACTAGGATGAGAGGATGGACAAATTAATTCCTGTGTTGTGATTAGCTAAAGACATAGAATTAAATATAAACTGGGTAGAACAGCAGCTCAATTTATTTTCCCCTGAGAAGACTAAATCTCTGCATCTAACTTATGCGTATTTCAGTCTTAGCAGAAGGGTTTACTACACTACAATTACTATTTAGCAGAAGCATCTTCAAGAGCATATGAAACTTTGAGAACAAAGAAAAGACAGCCTGTATTTTAACCATCAAGTTACTGTTTTGTTTTAAAAGAAAATTTCTTACCTATCTAGAAATATGTCTGGTAGAGGTGGATATGTTTGCATGTCAGGTACTCGCTCATGTACTATAACCATAACGAATGATGTAAAGCCAAATACTATGAAGACATACACACAACTTAAAACTGTCTTCCAATACTCTGGGTCCAGTCTTCGCGTAGAGTGTTTGTTTTTTCCATTTGCATATTGATACTGATCACCATTCAAGTCAGTAATCGGTCCATCATAGTCCCGAGGTACTTCACCATTGCAAAACCAATCTGTACCCTGTAGTGAACCAACACTTGGGCACACTGTGCCGACGTGACTATCACTGTTGTAACCCAGCTCTTCCAGGACATCAATGTGTTGCTTCTGCAGTTTGCGTATGGACAACATTAGCCTTTTGATGTCCCCCAGGACTTTGATTTCCAAAGGAGGGGATCGTAAATCATATTCAGTGAGTGTCAGCAGTGTAATTCCATCTAGCCTGTGTCTATTGCACAAAACATCCACATATTCACAGAAGCCTTCTTCCTTCAGCCACCTTGCCACGTTCTTGGTAGTCCAACGTCGAATGCAAAGCTGGTTATTGCCTGCCATCATCCTTCACTATCCGCCAATAAAATTGACCTGGTAAGTATTGGACAAAGAGACAAGACCTGAATATTTATCAAAGATTATTGAAATGTCAGTGTATTTTGTGCAGTTTTAGATGCTTAATTAGCCAAAGGCTTTTCATGTAAGAGCCAGCTGAAAATGACACAAGATTTATTAGGTAAGTAATATAAAAATGCTTTTAAAACATTTTTATTCAAGCAAAACTAAATTAAGATCACCTCACTTGTTCCTAAAGAGAAATTTAAAGCCACCAAGAAGCAGAGTATTTCCTAGATGCACCCATTCTACTCTTATTCTTTTGTTTAAAAAATAAATAAATCAGAATTTGTTAATTACACTAGGCAATGAAAACCAAATATTACTCTGTTTAAATACCAGCTTAATCATCCTTTCCACTGTTTGCAGTTCATAAACTAAGCAACAAAGTATAGCCAGCAACCATGTAAAACTGAATTAAAGCTAAAATAATACATTATAGGTCCGATACATTCCACTGTTTTAAAATATATACTGAAGTTTTGGTGGCATGACATTTCCCCCCCCACCCCTCCCAAGTAAGCCTAAGACTAGGTATCTACAATAATATTGACCTGAGGCATCTCAGTTGAATGTTGATGATGCAGCCATCATATTTCTATCTTTGTTTGATCTCAGTAATTAAGATAGATGCTTATTACATTGTGAACCCTTTAAAATATTCATCTTTCAAAATAACATTACTAGAAATTAAGCATTAGCTTTAAGTTCAAAGCATCTTTAAAAGTGACATGGTAATAGATAACAACATAACACACCAGAAACCAAAAAGATGTATTCTCTTCATACAGATTTCTCAGTTACTGTTTTCTTGACCCCAGAAGGCCAGGAAGGCAAGACATCTCAGCAACATTTTAGTCACAGGGAAGTGACATGTCACCAGAACAACAACCAGAAAAAAATGTTACGTGGAATACATGAAAAAACTTTGAGAGGCTACCAGTGATGTGAAAGTAATAAAAAGCTTATCCAATATTTAAGACCCACAGCAGTACAGAATGGATTTGTGCATAATTTATATTTGGTGGCTTATGTACAGCTACCATCTAAGAAACAGCTACAATTTCACAGCTCTTTTGTGCTTGAAAAAACAGTCTAATTAACTAGAATGCTTCAATCATGCCAACCAAATCTCAGAAAATACAAGACAGTACAATACACTAGTGTCACATATATCATTCAAGGTTTTCAGAGTGAAAGCAAGGAAACAGTCTATTTAATCTATTATTTACCTTCTGTAAACAGTAAACAGGTACTCAAATCCCTCATGAATATTCAACACAAAGTTTTATATTGCTTTCAGGGGCACAGCTCTTCCACAAACAGAAGCTCTTTCCTTCTCACTTCTCTTTTTAAAAAGGTACTGTACCTATTGTTAGAAGTAGCTCTTATCATAATTATTGGCTGCAACTTTTTCTTCCAACTTCCATCTAGAAGGACCACACGTTATTTTCTTCTATATCAGAGAAGATTCAATATGTCCCATGAGATTTCCCAGCAGTGCAAAGAAATAGTTTAGAAGAAAATGAGTGCACAAATCAAAGTTGCCCTTCTAAAAGAATTAAGGGAGTGGTACTTCTGAAGATATTGTCTCTGGAGATGATTGTATATAAACAACATGTACTTAATGCATAGTTTTAATTTCTCAAAACTCCATATACAGTCAATATGTATATACGATTTAATACCTTGACTTAAATAGTTGCCAAAACATCCATAAACCACCACTAGAATCTCTGAATTTACTATACTCTTCCTTCTCCATATAAAAGGGTATTTGCTCATTTCTATGTTATCTATTTTTTAAAATCTTGCTCAAAACAACTGTAACAACTATGTTGCTCACACAGCTAGTAACAAAAGAAATTATGACATTTGTAATTAATGATCAGTTATTTGACCTTTTTTGTACTACATCTTTTTTATCTTACTCCAGTAAAAAAAACCAACAAACTCGAGTTGCTTATCTGGACATCCAGCTTTCCTTACTCAGAAATACAGATTAAATAAAGACAAAATTTGTTAATTACAGTGGGTTTTGTAACACTAATCATCGCAATTTTTTCTAAAAGCAGTGAATTTAGACTCACCAAAAATACACTCAACTTACTGATTTGTCTTCTAAGCAAAGCATTTTCTGAGGGCAAAGGCAGGAAACTCTCCCTAACCTACGAGAATTCTGTTCATTTGTCACAAGCCAAGTAGCCTAACATCTCTTCATCTGGCTCTGCAGGAATAAAAACCAACCCTTAGATTATGTGCAACAAAAGTGACCTTACAACACTGAGTAAGCATACCCATCAAAGGTCATTACTGAGTGGGCTGGACCCGGGAGAAGGTCTACATTAACCTTAAAATGCACCTGATAAGACCTGCTCCCATTTTTAAATGCTGTCAAAGACAAGACATTTGAAATACTGGAAAAGACAAAGAAATCAACAAAAGCAGCAAGCACTTACACAAAACACAAACCATTCCATACAGTTGGCGGCTAATTTAATCTCAATAGCAACAGTTAAATTCAGTTTTGATGACAGGGCAATTTCTTAAGCTCAGAAACTGCCTTCAGACTACTAATTTAGTGTCACTTTTATAGTTTAAAGGGTAAAAAGCACTTTCCCTAATAATCTTAGCACCTGGAACACAATACAGATCTCTGGGCTCAGCTGCTCCTGTTCATTTCTGAAGCTTAAGAATGCTACGTAACATTTCCAACACTACCAGTCTGCAATGCAAACTGGCGAGAGTAGCAGAAGGGACCAAGTCACCTAGATAGCTGTGTTTGTCTTCCAAAAGAAAACAGCACTGGTAACTACTTTGCCTTCTGCATTACTGATTTTATTGTTGAAAGCAAATAATGGATAACATTATTTAATGATGAATAACATGCATGAGAAACACAGAGGAAGCACAGACTTAAACGTCAGAGGGCAAAATATACTTTTCGCCTGACATCAGCAATGCCTGTTGTAGCTGCCTAGCTGATCACTTTCCTGCTACCGTGACTTTAGTCAGCTCATCAGCAATACGTACCATGTGTCCTGTTTCCCTTTTTCCTTCCCCAGCCTTTCAATTAACAGCAGGAACACAACTGAATATGAAGTCTATGCGCGTGTGTATAAGCATTTATTTTTTCAAAAGAAAAATGTTACTTTATGAGCTGTGAACATTTCTACAATTTGGTTAAGGCATTTTAAAAAATTAGATGCCTCCGAGAGGCTGATTTTACCCTTCACACAATATTTTTCATAGATGTATATCTAAATATGGAAAATTAATCTCTCTCAAAATTATTATCCACAATTCTATCACGTTTTCCTCTACTGAATGATTGCTAGTCAACCATTAAGTCCCTAACTCCCCTAGCATGCAGAATTTAAGTCAGTATATTGAGGTAAAAATGTGGAAAGTTGAATATGATTATCACTACTCTGGCCAAGGAAAAGTAGCACGAATATCACACTAACATTAGGCTGCGATCCTGTTACAGAAACAAAACTCAATAACACCAGAATTATATCTGAAGGGTTAAATAATATGCTAGTTACATCCACAGCAGTTAGCAGAACGCCGGCTGGATTTGTTTCTTCCAGACACGCATGCAAAACTCTACCAACACCATTACTGCTTCACCACCTGCCCTCGTGTGTCTGGGAGAGCCTGTGGCTCTCCTTGCTGACATCCCTCTTGATTTTTTTTTTCCCCAGCTATGTTCAATTCTCACCATCCTTGAGAGGAATTTTAGAAAGGACACCGAAGAACTACCAAATCTCAAGCGATTTAACCTACATTTATTTGCGGAAGGTTTAAAGCTGAAGTTTCAATATAGGCAATTCCAACTCGGCCCCTCCTTCACTAGCGCCGCTGGCCCAGGATCACGACATCTCACACCTCAGAGGGAAAGTTTTCCTGCACAAAGGCTGCTGGTTCACAATGTGGACAAGGCTCAGGTTTGAAGCCTTGGTTCCCCCGCACACAAAAGCCACACACAAAAACGTGCCCTGAGCCAGCCTGCAATAATAAGGCTACTGTCACATACCAACTTAGTCATGCTGTGCTGGAAAAAGAACACACAGCACTGCCTTGTTATGCATCAAAAGTCTTGGATACTCTGCTGACTTGAATCAGAAGCTTGTCACTTGCTCTTCCTGAAAACTCTGAATTCTTCAGTGCTTATTTAAAGCAAATAGCACCACAGGTTTCATTGCCATACAGCATACAGTGACTTAATCCTTACCTTCTAAATGCCACCATATGTAGTACGGTATCTTGTAAACAAAAGGAGGAAAAGAACACTTGCAAAAACAATACATGATTTTTCGAGGGTTTTTTAATACAAGGGCTACCATGCTATATATAAGACTGATCAAACACAGCACAATGCCCAACATGAGACTGCAAAATTGAAGAAGTATTTTCCTGAAGCAAGCATACAATAATTTCAAATGCAGAAATATTCCTGTAAAACTTGTTTAGTTTATTGTATGTCTTAGGTTTTAAACCATCACGGAAGATGTGCTTCTCAATAATTATTCATTGAAGTGCTGCACTGTGGAAAATATAGAACAGATATTATAAAATCAAAGATTAGCTCCATATGCTTAGAACAGTCTTTCTGTCAGAACGCCTCCATGCAAAACTGACAGCAGCTACTACAGAAAGTCCTGAAAGCTAAACATATTTGTCTTAAGAACCACAAAGTGCAGTCACATATTGCAGCAAGCTGAACAGAATACATACTGCTCGCGGACTTTAACACCTCATTAAACCAAATGGATTGTACTACACTCAAGTGAACACTAAGAGCGGCTCAACTCCTAATCTACTAACAAAACATTTGTACTACCACCATAATTCATGGAACACACAAGTGATTCTTAAACAACTGATCAAGTACTCCACCACTTATCTTAGGATGTAATTCACGGTATTTCATTAATGTTTGTACAAGATCTTGAGTGTTTCACATGCTAAGTGTCAAGTATTTTTTTCCTCCAACTTCAAGAAATAGCATATCCATGTTATAACAGAATGTTTGCTGCTCTTTATCCTTACACAACTTAGCAGTAAAACAATTCAGGCTTGTTTTTCCCCTTTTTTTTCTTTCTTTTCTTCCCACATCCTCATCTTAGGATGGAAATAGGGGAAGACATGAACAAACTCTCCATCCAAATTAATACGAGAACAATATGGTGAAACTGTTTGCTCTTACTCTCCACAATCATTTACAACCTGATCTTTCTGGTCTAGCGACAATCTAGGAGCCTTCCTCATTTTAGATGCCTTAAAACAGATAAGAAATAAAAAAATTCTAAAAGTTATATGATTATCAAATAAACATTTATAATGTAATATAGTTTATGGATCTCAATCAGCTTAGCAGGCTGCAAAATTGAGCTCTATACAAAGAAAAGTGACAGCATAGAGACAGAAAGATTGCAACTCCTAGGCCAAGCTGTGTTTTTAATTGCACACTACCAAAAAACCCCAACCAGCCACCAAAAAGATCACATAGAATAGCGAACACGGTAATTTAAAATCCTTGCTCTTTACAAATCTACAGAATGTCTCCTTCGCATCTAAGTAGCACTTTCTCAACAAAAATTTATGAAATTTCCCAAAGAATTGCCTTCTGGGTATAAAAATCACTTCACCTGAATCCTGGGAGTTAATTCCATCTTTTTCCTATATCACAGAAAACAAAAGGAAGAACAAGACCACAGGAATCTCCTTACCTCTGATAACCAGCAAGAGGCACCCCCTACCAGAGATGAGGGGCATTTAAATGCCAGGAAATGTCTTGCTGAGTTCTTGCCACTCCCGAGCACAGCATGATCAGCTGCTCCGCGGAAGTGGCACGGACATCGTGTCCAGCTGCCGGAGGGAGCTCTGTGGAGATGGAGCACACTTAGCACAAGTGGGATCTTCCATCAACTCATCTTACAACGCAGAACGTGCGTTGGGTTTTTATAAAGTGAATTTCGCAAACGGAAGCATTGAAGACAAAACCATGAGACCACTTCAACTCCAGTCACAAACTAATAAATATGCGAACATTGAAACTGCCTCTCATTTGCCTCTTCTGCCTTAAATTACAGAGCTGAAAAAAACCCACCCTTTTGGAACACTGTTTTTAAACAATAGCAATCAGCAATCGTTATGCGAATAGTCTGATAGGCCACCTAAAGCATTAGCCATGTGGATTTGAGAGGACCAAGTGGATAACAGTTCCTGCAGACTTTCAACTTTCTAAACACGAGCGGGCCTTAAACTCGCACAAAACCTGTCGCGCGCAGGCAAACCCCTCCAGTTCATCCTGAGACGCAAACAGTGTGCGTGCAAGCCCAGAACAGCACTTTTCCATGCTGCTGCCTTATTTATCAAATCCTACATGCTCAGAAACTTTTTTTTGAGCAAATCTGAACACTTTGCCCTCAGACACCCCACCGATTTTACGCCATTGGCAGAGAAAACAGCAAGGCAGCGGAATATCTGTTTTGAGCTGGTGGGAGGGACTGTTTTGACATCGAACTGCAAGGCTGGCACAAAGCACAGCTCCTCGGCACCGTGTCCAGCGCCGGTGCGTCCCCTGTGCTGGCAGTCCCAGGCTGCGGAACCCCGCCGGTGTGTCCCCGAGCAGGCGGACACACAGAGACCGGGGAACCCCGCCACCCCCCCG
>VYZM01005604.1:141672-181776 GCA_013398915.1 Dromas ardeola | reverse complement strand
CTGCCCGCCGGTCCGTGCCGGGGTGTTACCGCGGGCCCGGGTGACGCGGGTTGAAGGCCCCGAGGGGGTCACTGCCGGCTGGCTTGGGCTTCGTGGGGCTGGGGGCAAGTTCTCACCCCTGGGTCCCTTCATTAACTGGTCCCCCGGGGTCCAGGCCGCACAACAGGCGCTCGATGGTCTGCCTTGGCCTCGGGTTCTGGGAATGAAAGTCTGGAGTTGATGGAAGTGCAGTCACAAGTCCTCGGAGTGAGAAGCCCGTAAGTGGTCCACAGCAAGTCTTTCTAGAGGTCATAAAACAAGAAACGGCTAAATCTTCCATAGTCCCAACAGATCAGCTGAGAGGAGTGAGAGTGTCTTGCTTCTCTTAACTGTATCTTGCTTTTCTAACCGAAGAAAAACAGAACATGCTTAAACCAGGGTAAAGGTATAAAACGGTACTCCTGAAAGATACTACAGCGCTTTTTTTTTTCCAGTAAGATCTTTCTATCCATCATTGCAAAGTACCTTAGTACCACCTGGACGTGAGAAAGAGGGAGAAGATTCTAACCACACTAAATAGACTTCTCTGATTTTTTTTTAATGAGAAATGATTAAACACACAGCATGATCCTGCCATCATTTAAAAACACGCTAGTGTAGTCATGAAGATATCCCCATTCTTCATTTAAAGGCATACATCAGGAGAAAATAGCAGAGAAATCTTGCAGCATCCTCATACTGTCAATTTTCATATCGAGCCATTGCTACAAAACATTTCTCTTCTCTTTAGATGCACCTTTTTTTTTTTTTTTTGCATCGTTACTCTTTTCTGATGTCTGTAGAAAAAATAAATCTGAAAACTGGCAGCTGTCTGACAGTGCTCAGTCAGTCGTTTACCCAAGGTGATCCACGGCACAGACGGGAGCAGCACAGATGACTTATGAAAGCTTCAGCAAGGCACCGTAACTCCAGGTGCTCCATAACCTATAAATAATAAAAATGGAAGGGGCAGGAGGAGACAGATGAATTAGAAACAAATGATTCCAGAAATAAATATATTATGAATATTAATTGACTGTGGCAGCAGCCAGCCCTTTGCAGCAGCACAATGCGGTCTCAAGAACATTCAGAATTTGCTTTGTTGATGATGTAATTTACTATAAGGTCCAAGACAAGTTGAAGTTGTAGCTTCAGTTGAAGTAAAAAACGGATGCCAATGTAGCTCCATTAAGTTAATGACACTAGCCTTTTCAGAGAATTTGGCCTTGTATTCTTTCTTCACAGAGGAAAAAGAAAAGGATCTTTTGCAATGCTTACGCACGTGCAGCTACAGTGAAACAAGAAAATTTTGCATTTCAAAATGCTTCAAAGCTAAATCAAGTTGTCAAGTCGTTGAGCGATTTAATGCAAACATCCACGATTATACAATCTCAATTGTAACGGGCTACGTACATTTTAAATAGATCAAATACTGCATACTCAGAACAGAAACAAGCTGTAAGAACTTCTGCTCATTGCCCCGTACCCTGATACTGGTTCAGAGACATTTATCTCTAAGCGATCTGTTCCACCCTGCTTTTATTTTTTACACCAAATGATGCGTAGTTTCCCAAATGAATTGCTGAAGTTGGAGGGCATGTTCCACTTCCTTTGCCGGTTTAGCAGCCTCTGCAAACAGTGCAGGAATTAAGTGCAATTTCCGTCCTCGCGATGTTCCCCTTGTTTCCCTTTACATGCCCTAGATGAAAAACTGACAAGTCTGAATTCATTAGTGGCAAACCATAGAACATATATATATGAATCTGGAAAAAAAAAAATTAATTGGATGTTGTCTTCCTGTTAATAATGGACCTGTTAATAAAGGTGGTTGAAAGATGAGGTAATTTTGCATACTCCAGGTCCACATATTCATATTCAAAATAACTAGCAGTTATCTGACAAGGAAGACAACATTAGAGGAGAGCCAGGATATTTAGTTAAACAAGACTTTGTGCTTCTCGACTTCGTGCATTCTTCACTTTTTCTGCCATGAATTTTTCTTCACCAGCTGCCGGTCAATCACAACTTTTTGCACACTTCCAGGTGCCAAGTTGGTACAATTTACAATGCACTGTTGCATTTGCTTGTATCTGAAAAACTAGTTCACGCTAAAACTGTAAAAATAAGTAAAAACTGAAATTTAAAATTGCTGCCAAAGTAACTGTAGCAGGCTGTGGAGCTGTCTCATCACAGAACCGGTCACCATGACAGCGTCTTAAGCACAGTCCTCCAGCTACCTCACCTTCTGGGATCTCAGCTTTTCATGGGAGATGCGAAGAAAGTGCTGCTTTGTTCACAGTGCTATGGCTTTGTTGTGTTTTTTTTGTTGGTGCTTTTTTCGTTTTGTTTGGGTTTTTTTTAACATAAACATGCACTAGAGTCCACCAGCTCACCAGATTGCACAAAGGAAGCAAAAATGAAAGCAGAAGTTTCCTTATCCTGTTGCCCTACACTGTTTATAGCAAGACCAGCAATCCACGTACAAATTCAGTCTCCGGACTTTAGAAGTCCAGGTTGGAAAATGAGCCATAGTTATATCTACACATGAATCCAGGACTCTCTAAAGCTTACAGGCTGTAAGGTGTGTTATATCAGCAATACATTTCCATGCGGTGAACCGCTGGCCAAGCGTCGCATCCACAGTAAAAGCGGAGAAGACGGATCCTGGCCACGTGTCACCGGAGATAGCCCTGTGCCTGGCCATGGGGGCTGCTGGGCTGGCCTACAGCAGCCATTTGGCAACCTCAGCACTGGGGAAAGCCTTGACGGTTGGTTTCTATCTGAAGGTATCACTGCTAATGGCATTTTTCTGCTCTGTCTAGTTTCATCACCTAACAAATATTTTTAAAAGGACCAAATTAGTTTGCAGAGAAAAGTGGTAAAGAGCACAATTTAAAACTTGTAACTCTTAAATGAAAGCAGACATGCAATAACTGCTTAGCCACTGCACTTCAAAGCTGGAAACTACTTCTCCTTGCTAACATTTGATGTTCTTTAAAAGGGTGAATTATGTAAATAATTTGTGCTTTATTTAACACAAATTTCCAATAAACCTCATTCCGTCACTTTGAGTTATGTCACTTCATGCCATGTGACATGAAGGCATTGATGTAAGTTTGATAGGCAGTGCCAATGCTGACATGTCAGTCTGAGAATTTATGACAAATTATATGCTACAGATATTTTTCAAACTATTGCAGATTGCCAAGGGAAAAAAGTCTTTAAAATGTGTAATTACACTGGGTGCATCTTTGGGTTGAAAACAATTTATTCAATTCACATAGTTATATTGATTCAACGTTCAGGCTGACACTTAATCAAAAAAAAAAAAAAGTGAAAGGAAATTTATATTGAGGTTTCCCAACTAGCTCCAGTTATAAAATATTATATAGCAAAAGAAAATGAGATGTGTTAATGTAATGGGTTTGGGTTTGGTTTTTTTTAAGCACTTTGTCATTAAATAATACTGTTAGCATTTAATAATTTGAAATAATCCATCTCAAATAAATCTCAAGACCGTATGCAGGAAAGAAAGGCCCCAGCTGAACAGAGAATAAATTGCTTATGAAAATTCTCTTCCAGCAAAGAATACAACATGGCAAGAGGGCACCTTCACTGGAAGTGCTAATTGATCTAAATCATGATGTTTTCTTTTTCTGGGTTTCGGGGTGGGGTTTTTTTGGTAATCACATTTTTGTACAGATCAGGTCCTGCCTTATAATTTCTTTGTAATCTCTGTGCTTCAGTTGAAGCATACTAAGAACTATCATGTGTGATCTTTCAAGCATCTATTTTATCTTCAAATTTCTTACTCCTATAATGGAAGAAAAAGGGACTGAATGCCTAAGAATTAATCAAATTTGTGAAACCCAATTATTTTTCAAGGCAGAAAATAAGCTTATGGGGGGGTGTGGTGGTGGGGGGAATAATCTCCATGTACTAATACGAAAAAATTGTTCCATATATTAAAAATACATTAGCATTGTAGAACACCAGAAAACTGTCTCACTTAGTATTGACCTAAATGTACCACAATTCAATCAATTCAATTCTTCAATAGCTAACCATCTCAAAAATCAAATCCTGAAAAGAGGCTGATGAGTGAGACGAGTAGATCTTTTGCAGCTGGAGACGACTGTATCTATAGAAACATAGCTATAGAATCGTAGCTAGCTGAACTTCCATGCTGTAATGTTTTCACTATAAAAACTTTTTCTTTCAGGATATGTGAAGGAAGTTTGATTTTGGTCCAGTTTTCACTAGAGAGATGGAAGGGTGTCACAGGCACAAGATCAGTTAGTAGCGATAGCAGAATTTTCAAGAGAACAGCCTCCATGAATGTCCTGGTTTTGACCTCTGCACATTTTCCTGGTAATGCAGTGTTGTGTGCTACTAGAGCATGCCATGGCAGTTTATACTGTTGCCACCTAATACGTTATTAGCCAGGGAATGTTTGATTTAGATTATTGTACCAAGTACAACCTACAAAGTAATCACGAAGGCATAGTCCACTCCTTAAAAGGATGCCTTCTGTTGGGTGTTCCAAAATTAATCATTAATTGGGGGGTGGCTGACACACCAGAAGGCTGTGCCACCATACAGAGAGACCTGGACAGGCTGGAGAGTTGGGCGGAGAGAAACCTTATGAAATTCAATAAGGGCAAGTGTAGGGTGCTGCACCTGGGGAGGAATAACCCCCTGCACCAGTACAGGTTGGGGGCCGACCTGCTGGAGAGCAGCTCAGTGGAAAGAGACCTGGGAGTCCTGGTGGACAACAGGATGACCATGAGCCAGCAATGTGCCCTTGTGGCCAAGAAGGCCAATGGCATCCCGGGGTGCATCAAGAAGAGTGTGGCCAGCAGGTCGAGGGAGGTCATCCTCCCCCTCTACTCTGCCTTGGTGAGGCCACACCTGGAGTACTGTGTCCAGTTCGGGGCTCCCCAGCTCCAGAAGGACAGGGAACTGCTGGAGAGGGTGCCGCATAGGGCTACCAAGATGATTAGGGGACTGGAACACCTCTCTTATGAGGAAAGACTGAGGAAATTGGGTCTATTTAGTCTGGAAAAAAGACGGCTGAGGGGTGACCTTATTAATGCTTATAAATTCCTAAGGGGTGGGTGTCAGGAGGATGGGGCCAGGCTCTTTTCAGTGGTGCCCAGTGACAGGCCAAGAGGTAATGGGCACAAACTTGAGTATAGGAAGTTCCACTTAAACACGAGGAGGAGCTTCTTTACTTTGAGGGTGGCAGAGCACTGGAACAGGCTGCCCAGAGAGGTGGTGGAGTCTCCATCTCTGGAGACATTTAAAACCCGCCTGGACGCGTTCCTGTGCAACCTGCTCTAAGGAGACCCTGCTCTGGCAGGCGGGTTGGACTAGATGGTCTCCAGAGGACCCTTCCAACCCTATGATTCTATGATTAATTCATTTCAACTGAAACAGCAGCTATTTTACAATCATATATAATTACACAGAGATGTTTGGCTTAGAGCTGCCCACCACCATCCCAACAGTCAGGAGAATATCCAAATTCTTGGAATCTCAGAAAGCCCCTACTGCACAGAAAGCTGATTTTTACCTCCGTTCAGTGTGACCACATATCAGTTTGTTGCTTTTTACATCCATCCTTAGTAGCTTTAAAAGGGCCAGGAAAGAAACAAAACTGCAGAGCCAAACCCATCTGGACAAAAGATTACACCTGGAAGGAATGTCCTGCCAAGTTTGAGGACAAAGTTTCTGTTTTCCATGTTTTTTAGCATTTGGATTCAGGGTACTTTTATACAAATTAAAATACAACAATTCTTCACAAAGGCAGAGAATAATGGCCTTTCCCTGAATATTAACACAAAGGCAGAATAAGTCACTGTAGGAGCAGGGAGATGATAGAGCAAAGCCTTCAGCTTCACTTAGGGAAGTTAGCACTTCTGCTGAGGATTTCCAGCTTCCTGGGATTTTCATGTCAAGGTACATCTCAGTAGTGGATAGCCTGACTGTTCTGGATTGACCCACAGACCTGATGGCTAAATCCTGTGTAAACACATGGAAGGATGCGTATATCCTGAGACATCCAAGCCCTGTGCCATGGGCACTATGGCAGGCAAGGGAGAACATGAGCAGGAAGAGATGGTCTTGTTCTCTCCGGTGATGTTACATCCTGTGGGTTAATGAGTAACAGAGGTGGTCTGAAAGCCAGATTTCTGCCTCCCGTCTGTTTCAAAGACAGCTCCTGGCAAAAAAAACCAGTCAGTAACGCAGCTTTACCAAAGTCATGTTTACAGGCTATTAAGTGTTTAGAAGATGCTAGGTGTGGAAGGCCAGAGTTTTGAAGCAAATGGACTCACGCCATACAAATGTTGGAGGCACACAGGGCTTGGAGATCATTCTTCTGGAGTTCATGTTTTTCTGCTCAAAAGCTTTCATGCTGCAGATGAACTCTGAATTCTTAGTCAGTGCATTTGAGGTAGAGGCCAATAAAAATTCAACAGCTGAAAAGGTCCAGAATTGAACATGAGTGTCACAGTTCTGACAGAACTTGACTGGCAACACAAGGGCTGGGCTTACATTTAAAAAATCCTGCTCGTAAAGCCTCAAGCCTAAGCCTCCACCCAGAAACATGAGAAAAGTAAACTAAATTAAACAACTTAATCTGCTCAGCCAGTTTTCCTCATTCATGAGTACAAATCAATCAGCTTAAAAAAGTACTGGTTTACCAAAGGGAAAAAGAAGAACAAAACAGAGAAACAAGGTAACACATTAAGGACGTATACATAGTGTATATGTCCTTACAGAAGTGTAACTTTAAGCATTTTTGTGGGTCTCTCCTGGATTTGGCCAGCTGCGTGCCTCACCCCCAGCGGAGCCTGGCTGCGTGTCCCACTGCCCCCTCAAAATAAGCACAGCAGCACTGTGGCTTGCAGTTTCTCTTTTTTCACCTTTTAGGCCAGAACATATATGGCAATAGGAACTAATAGTCTCTTTGTATACAAGAGGCTCTTAAACAGTTTCTTCTCTAAATCCACAGAATTTTAACAATTTTGGCTTCATGAGAGACTCAAAGTAACTTTTTTTTTTTTACATACTAATTTCACCCTCTGATGCTGGAAACTATCACCTTGCATTAGGGTGATCTCTCACCCTCAGTACTTCTAAGCATAGTTAACTAGTCCAGTCTTTAATACCTGGTTTCAAATGGCTCTCCATGATACGTCTCTGATAAAATAAAGCAAACTCTTTCTCCATCATAGTAGGTCAATACATGTAGAATAAAAGTGGTTCAGACCTGACCAAGGGTTCTTCGCCCCTTTTTCTACAGGGAATAGTATCAGTAGCAAGCTTGTCCTCTTGGGTCACCTTCTCTTCTGGACTCTTTTGGTAGAAGAACCATGCTCTGCATTGTCAGCTGCCAGGCTTACAAAGATCACCAGCATTTCATGTGTTCTGCCCTGTAGCTCCATCACTGACAGCTTTGCAGGCCCTCACCAGGAGTCCCACAGCCTGCAGCACAGAAGCACAGGCACCTCTATACTTGAAAGGGCTCACTAACTCTCCAATTTGACATGGTGAGTCACGTGGCTCACCAGACCTACCTATATGAACTAACTCAGTGGCTTACAAGTTTCACCTGTCAACCATTATACTCACCTTCTTTGTTCTTTCCTCAACAGAGGGAGGTATCATACAATTTGTGGCAGGTGTATTGTATTAACACATTGGTGAAAGCAAGGACTGCAGTGGAAAAGATTAAATGTATAACGTACAGTTAGGCTCAGATTATTTTACTTGGTGAAAAAACAGTAGCTTCAAGAAATACATTCCTCTAGATCATTGGTGATAGGCAAGTCATCATCATCTGCTTGGTGTTTAATTTAACCACCTGGTGACCATGTCAGTAGGACCCGCTGGTGCATTTCTAACCCTTTCGCAGCTATGTTTTTAAGCACCTCAAAGTAACTGGGAGACAGTTGTTACTGGGAGACAGTTGCCGCTCTTCTTGCACTGGACAGGTTTCTGTTTTCTTTTATTGGGCCTTTAATCACTTGTGACGAACGGCCAGATCTTGCTGACTGCCGCCGCTGCATCGAGGATGCTGCCGAGGGCAGTCATGGCCGTGTCTTGGTGGCCGTCCATGCATCTGTTTCAACTGTCTGTGCCTGTCAGGGCAATGCAGAGGCGAGTGGCCAGCCCCAGGGAGGGGTTCGGGGGACGCCGCGGCATGGGGGTGCCATGGCTCAGCAGCGGCTGCCCAGCACCTGCCCCAGCCCATCTCCCAGCCTCCGCCGTGACGGCCCCGGGCTGGCAGCACCCCAGCCCACAGCACCGTGCCGCTGGCCGGCAGGAGCTGGGTCTGTCCCGGGCTCCCGGCATGTCTGGGGCGGAAGCGCTGGGCCCCCGGCGACTCGAAGGCACTGAGGCGTGCACGGGGGACGTCCCCTCGCTTAAAGAAATCGAGCAGCTCCTGAGCACCGGGCAGCCTTCTTGCAACCACGTTGATGAAGTATGGCCTAATCTCTTCTTAGGAGACCTGTAAGTACAGCTTTATGGGCACACCCCTGCCATACGCTCTGTCTGCTAGTATGCCTCATATCTGCGGCTTTAGACAGGTCATAGTTGTGCTAATTGCTGTCATTTACGCTGCAGACAGCACAGTTTCTGAGATAAAATTATGACTAAGCTGGTACTTGCTTCTGGGTTAGCCCTTAGAGGCAACGCACGGGGCTGAGGCTCCAGCTAATGGCTCGGGAGATGCAATCACAGGGCTTCTCCTGCTCCGTGAATATCTCTGCGCCCATCTCCATTTGTTTGTGCTTGTCTTTTCCTCAGAGTAACAGCTCACAACAGATTTGTTTTGTGGAAGATGGGTGTGACCCATGTTTTAAATGCTGCCCACGGCACAGCGTACAGCCACGGAGGCCAGGACTTTTACGGAGCGACCATTGATTACTATGGTGTGCCAGCCCATGACCTCCCAAGCTTTGATATAAGCCAGTTCTTTTTCTCTGCAGCACAATTTATCCACAACGCCTTGAACACGCCAGGAGGTATGAAATTATTGTTGGTCACATTTTTCTGTGAGTTGGCAGCCTCTTGTAACCAGTCAGCACCACGAGCTCAGTGGTGGACAAGTCACTACATGGTCTTCTGCCAGCTGCTGGTCACCTGCACGGTGGGTGGTGGGAGGAGGGAGTGCTGGGTACGTGTGTGTAGCCCTAACTATGTCCCAAAAAAGTTGACGTGAGAAAAAGGGATGAACAGTGCAGGAGAGAGACCGGGGCAGAGAGGAAAGGAGGCAGAGTAAAGAAAACATATCTGGAAGGAAAGGACGATTCAAAAAGGGAGAAGCACCCTTTTGACACCCTCTTTTGAGATCCTCTTATGGCAACTGCATTTGTAAGAATAAATGAATAAAGAGACAAAAATCTCAATTTCTACACCCACCAACCTCATGACAAGGCTCATACACTGCAGCTGAGCTTCCTGCGTGAACAGGGCTGTGCCCCTGAGGAAAAGATTCACCTTTACCGAAGGAGATTTGTAGCATGTTCCACAAGAGACTGAGCTTCTTGGCACTGGTGCAATAAAATACTAATTAACCTGGATTACATAAAAGACCATTTCTTAGCATGAGTAAACTGGCATTAATGGAGCTGTCTCAGTCTGTATCGCAAGTTCTGCCTTCAAAAGAGAATTAGAGTCACAGCAAATTGCCTTATTATGCAATGCTACTAGGCCAGTCATTTTTCTCAGTGGCTAATGTGTTAGTGCCATCCTTTCAGGCCAGATTTTAGCATTCTTCTTCACCTCAGTAAGCCCCTCTGAAATCAGTGGATCTGATTTTCCTCTTGCTCGCAACTGAGCAACTTCGTTCCTTCAACAGGGTTTTCTTTGATTTACCAGTGTTTCTGAGATCAGGTTGGGATCTTACAGCATTTCTCATAAAAGTGAGTGCAACAATTGCAAATTAGACTTAATTGTTAGCACTTCATGTGATCTATCAGAAGGGTAAGAAATAGCTCATGTTTGCAGTGCTACTCTGACCCAGCTGGAGAAGGCAGAAGGGGTTTGCCTTCCCTTTGAATTAAACTTCATCCACTGTACTGCTTCTCTTCTATGGTTATAATATTTTTTTTTATTTTTTTTTTTTTTTAAGCAGCTAAAATTTTGGTACACTGTGCAGTTGGAGTAAGCAGGTCAGCTTCCCTAGTCCTAGCATATCTCATGATAAATCACCACCTCTCATTGGTTGAAGCCATCAAAACTGTGAAGGAACATCGATGGATTTCACCCAACCGTGGCTTTCTGAAACACCTGCGAAATCTGGATGTTCAGCTACGGCAGAAGAAGGACTGCTGAAAGGGCAAACCCATTTACATTCTCCTATCTGGGTTTCAGCCTTCATAGCCATTGTGCACATACAGCTTCCTATGATCGATGCACATTGAAAAAATGAAGAAAATTACGCATCAAAGCAAAAAGTCAACAGAACTGTAGATGGATTAATTCTCATAGCTCAGTTCCGCCAAGACCAGCACAGCCAACATCAGCACCGTAAGCTCTGCGTGCTGCAGAGCTGCTGTGCCTAGTGTGGTGCTACCAGATCACTCCACTGGAGTGGTTAAGATGGACCGCGTTTGTTCCTGGTTTGTGCTAATGCCAGAGGCAAGTTCAGTAACTGCATCTAGCTGTACAGTATGTTTCAGTCCCCTTTGCTTGGGAGTATAACATAACCAGCTTCCTCAGTCTGGTTACAGTTCTCATGTGCATGTTCTCATAAGTAAAGCTTTTTGTGTTTCAGGCCTGGTGATGTGGCGAGGGCGATTTCTTAAGAGCCCAGACACTGCTACAGAAACATTCTTCTTTTGCTGATCTGTTAAATATTGCGGCACTACAGGAAGCTGTGACAGCCTGAAGACCCACAGCAGCAGAATAAATTTCTGTGTGGCGCTCTCTGCAGTCTCTGGGTCAGCAAACCCACAAACCTTTTCTTGTGTAAATATGTTTTCAGCAAGATAATGTATATTATGTAGTATATTGAGAACATTAAAAAAAAAATGTCAGATCTTCTAAGTATTTTGTAAGCTTGAACTTGTCAGTTCACTCTCCTTCCAAATCATCCCAAATCAGCTCTGTGTAAGTGGCTTTGAATCATCCCTGGTTTCACATCAGGTAGGATCTTAACTTACATCGATGGCTAGGCTTAATTGATACAAATTAGTTTTAAGCTGTTTTGAGGATGTCACTTTTCCTGTCACCAGTTAATCGGTACTTAAACCAATGTGTTTTTTCATACAGCAACAGCATTTGAAATTCATGCTACCACTCTGCCTGAAAATTAGCTTGTTACCCTGTGGTGAACCATGAAGCGATAATCAAATCTATTTTTGCCCTTTGCTGCTGGTTTGATTTATTGATTACCTGACCTTATAAACCTCCCCTGCCAGATAAAGTAAATACATTTCTGCTTGTTTGTTTGCATTTGAAGCATCAGTTCTGATAATTTTCCTCTCTGCTGGAAGAAACTTGCAAGGTTATTAGAAGACTAAAATAGTGGTGACTTGTGAGTTGAACCTCTTCCTTCCCAGACTCCCTATCCTCCTGAATTCTTGAAGAGGTTATGACATGAATGTTGATTCTGCCTAGCACTTATGGCAATGTAGAAATCCCTCCCTATTTCAGCGTACATGAACGCTTTGCAAAATAAGTATATTTAAGATCCTTTCAGAGATCTATTTGACTGTCTGTTCAGATTTTCCTAAATCTTGCCAAAGAGCTCCACTGACAAGAGAAAGAGAAGACATTGTAGCGTAAAAAGATCAAATAGAAAATCACATTTAAAACCCAACAGTTCTAGGACAATCTTTATACCTCACAAAGCAGCGGAGTGGTGGAGGAGGTGCTGGGTTTGCTTTGAAGTTCTCCATTAGATTTAATAGGGATTTATATGAGTTAATATTTCATTATAATTTATACTTCATTCACGTTACAGTAGGTTTTACTCTGGAAACCTTTTGAAGACATGGCATTGAAAAATCTGAAATTCATGTGAGTGAAATAATGCATCTTAATGGCTTTAGGCTGGGCAAAATTAGACACATGTGAGCAAGATTAATGGAACCTCCCATCAGGATAATGCTTCGCATGCCCCTGAACATCTGTCCCACAAAGCCACAGCTGTGAAAGCTGCTCCTGTTGTAAATTAGTACCTGCTCTCGGAGATACTGCTCATCCTGGGAGAGTATTGTCTCACCAGGGTAGAGAAGAAAAGAATAGGGAGCGAAGCTGAGTCAGTATGGCATCCATGCCACCAATGACATGATAGTGATCTTGAACAGCAAGACTTACTTACCCCAGTGGAGGGAATGAATTAGTTAGAAACTCTTTTCAAGGGCACACTGGCAAATCACAGAAGTGTTTTTAATCTGTGGAGTGTGTTGCCTCTTTTTCCTGCCTTATATACAGTTTAACTTTGGCTCCAGGTGTGTTCAGGGAAAAAGACTCCAGTCAACATAAGCAAAAGAGGTAGAATTAGTCCTGTAACTTCATAAAATAGGAAACAGTCTGCTGTGATGTGCTAGGAGGAAAAGACACCTTCTCACCTGTCACTTACACTACCCATAGTTCAGGTCATGATGTGACATGACGTTAGTCCTTCATTGTTTTCCACTATCAGCAGGAAAACTTGTATTTCTAATACTGGTTTGGCAAGATAGACTAAGGAACAGAAGAAAAATACTGCCTCACTAGTGACACTCTGTTCAGAAAATGCACACCTGTCAACAGGGTTTACACAACCCATGAGACTAAAGGCACTGAATGTTAAGTCTTAACTGAGGGAGGGTCCCATTTGGAATGATATTTAAGTACCTAAAGGTAATCTGGGTACCTGCTGGGCTGGCCAGAGCACCTAAACTCATGCAGCAGTGCCTGCGTCCCCTCCCAGGAGCCCACAGCCTGGTGAGGAGCCTATTGCCTTCCAACTTGTCCCAGTCTTGCCTTATCGTGGGGTCTCTCCTCAATCTGTTCTTAATTCCTTTATCTCTTTTAAACTTTTTTTATTAGTGTTTAGCTGAAGAATGCATCTGACAAAGCCCACAGGCACAGTGCCTACAGTTCAGGAACGAGCTCCTCCCATGGGAAAGGACTATGCCAGAAAGAAGAGTTAGACCTCCTCTGAAGAGGATCTGAAAATCAATTTTCTGTTCTTTTGAGCCACCTAACCAAGTGGGTCATGAGGGCTAATGCCAGCTCAGCGGAGGCTGCGAGTGTGTGCCTGTGAGCAGAGAGCACTGTGAGAGAGACCGTCTCAGCTACAGCTATGGCAGACTTAAATCTGCTTAAAGCAATCACAAACCCACGATATCACCTGTAAATGTAAAATTCCATTGGAAACTTCCCTTGATTTTATTTTCCAGTATAAGAGCTAAGGGCATCAGATGAAGTCAGTTGAAGCCAGGTCTGAGACAAGAGGAGGGAGTTCAGGTGAGCTGTATAACTCCTTGCCACAGGATCCTGCTGCACAGGGTAAAAGCCTGTAAAAGTTCAAAGGGTAACTAGAAAACTCTGTGGAACAGAAATCCATTCAGGGTTATAAATACATAGAAACTCCATCCAGATCTGGAAGCTCATGAGCTGCAGACAGCTGGAAGCTGGGAGAGTGTTAGAAAGCAGTATAATTCATGCTTGTATGTTCTTATTCACTGCAGGCACCCACTTACAGCCACAGTCAGAGGCGGGATAGTGGGCTCGATAGACCTTTGGTGAGGCCAGGACAGCTGCTCTCATGGTGGTTATTTTGAAATCACCCCTCACATGAGCTGTCCCCTCTTTCCTGGTAGCTTATTTTTAGAACTGGGTCACAGGAGGCATTTGGGACCATGTCTCGGTTGCGTTGACCAACATTTCTTCCACGGGGAGAGCTCCGTGCTGGCAGGCACAGCAATAGCTTACGTGGGGAGGGAAGTAGTGTGGTTTTTTGCATAAGATTTGCTTAATGCAGACTTTTCATTTTTGTGGCTGTTCCCCGTTCCATCAGGGATGTGGCACTGAGCTAATCCGGGGAAGCGTCAAGGCGGGTGCCGTATTTAGAGACAGCCACCTGCTTGGGAACATCAAGCGGCAGCAGAGAGCACGCCTCAGCAGAAACACTCCCCTGCGGATTCTGCAGCAGCAGCGTCCCCCCGGCTCTCCCCTGCCTAAATCTGCCCGTGGCCACCAAAGGGCTCAGCGCCTGGAGACGGTCAGACCCCATCAGCCCAGGAATGCCCTAAGCCCGGCACCCCCTCTGCCCAGGAACTGCCAGATATTTTGGACAGCTGCAAGGTGGAATTAAATCACATGGGTGAAGGGTTTCCTAATCTCTGCATAGGCGATATGTAAGTGTTATTTAAGGCTGAGCTGTTCTGAAGGGCTGGGGAATACAGTACTTGTTAACATATGCTGTCCAACTACTTTATTTAGTTAGCGTTAAACTTCGTTGTCTTAAAATAGACTTAAGATTAGCACAGAAGAAAGCAAAAGGACTTTTCATTTAAAAAAGACCCTACAGAACAGAATAAAATTAAATTAAAAAGAGAGTAAGTCTCTTTATTGCTTTGCATTAGTTTATAATTATTCAACAAATAGATTTTATAAATGCTGCAAACATTTACCATATAAAGCACAAGACAGATCCTGAGTAGCCTTAAAATTGAACTACGATTGTTTTTTATCCTTTTCAGTTTATTTTTAACTGGAAGGGAAATTTTCACATAAAACCAAAGTATTCTAGTATTTTATGTTTGTATGACAATCTGATTTGCAGTTGAAATTTCTTACAAAAAAAATATCGATCTTCTGAATGACAGCAGATTTCACTGCTAATTTCTGAAATTTGTGTGGATGGTTGTTTCGCTCTGGAGCATGGAGAAAGCACGCAGTAGTCTGCACTCAACATGCCTAGTGCCCAATGTTATGCTAAAACAAGTTCTTTCCACCAGCAGCAGATTGCAAACTTGTTGAAATAGCTGGAAAGTACAATTACAATAATTCCTAAATGAAAGAAGCAGGAGGAACCAACGAACCTTTGGCTAATTGCCCATTGACTACAGCTAAAAGTGGGCATTCTTTTAGCTATGAAAAAGCAAAGCCTAAAAATGAGCTAGGTGACTTTGGGGAAATAAAAGCAGGTTTTGCAAATGCAGATTACAAATTGTAGCTGGTTTCCTAATCTCACTGCATTTTCAACCACGAGCGTGACACCCTGCAGATGAGCCATGAGGTGGCTGCCCACTGGTAGGCACTGGTGGGCACCCAGAAACATGGTTGTGCAGGTCTGGCCCTGGGTGGGGAAATGCAGAAGCTGGCACGACATGCAGAGCTTCACTGAACCTGAAGTTTTTGGTGATGAGAGCGGGAAACCAACCTTTGCCTTTCCAGTTAAACCTCATAACTATACTTGGACATTAACTTTTTTACTTTGTTAGAACCATTTGGAGAAATAAGGATTTGCAGAACTGAGCCCAACGTGTAGTAAAAGCAAAGATTTAAGACTCTATAAAAATCACTGAAATCGTATTGTCTTCACACCATTATTTGATTTTAGATATTCTTCTAAGTGCAGTTTTAAGACCTCCTTTTAATTCCTGTGGGTATAATGCTCCAAATTATTCTTGCATGTTTATTTTCAATCACATTCTGTCTCTTGGGGAAAAAAATGAATGGTGGGAAAAATAGTGTGTACATGTAGTAAAGAAAAGATGAACTTTGAGAACATTCAGATAACAGAAGTAAAAATGTAAACAGGTTTGTTTGGTAATGCGACAGCTGAGCGCTAATATTGAGGTTAAATACCAAGAGTTACAGTCTGCAATCAGTGAAACTGGAAGTTTGCCAAGTGCTATAGATGGAATTTTCTTTATTCTGCCAACATCAGACAAATATGAACAACACCTGAGAATAAGGTTTCATGGGATGTTCCTGAGGTGGAAATGGGGAACAGAGAGAGGATTTGCATTTAGGGCCCAACCCAATTCTCAATGAAGTCAATAAACAGAGGATGTTTCTGTTATTGAGCAAACCTGTGCCAGCATCAGGGCTTGTGCCAGAGCTAAAATAACCTGAAGCAGTACCATAAATTGTCACTGCTTCTTTCTGTGGAACCAGTTATGTGCAGTTCCTGAGGAGCTACTTGGAAATTAAAGGTCAATCTAGAATTAAAGCTGTATTTTATAAGAAATATTTCTCCTTATGACTTTATCAGAAATTTGATGGTCAGTCTCTTTAAATGAGTTAAATATGTCTAGTAAAATAAAGTAGGGACAGTTGACTTTACATGATGTGTTTCATCCTGGAGGACTTTGAAGTGGTCAACAAACTGATTATTAAATATTTGTCTGGCTACCAGCCATTGCTGATATACAAGGCCAAGGCCAAGACCCTTTGGGTTGAAAGGTAAAACGTGCTACATAATAAGCAGCTGAAGGCACAAGATGTAAAACATCCTGCAGAAATCAAACTTCATGCTGATTTTAAGTAGGCAGGTTTATCAACTGGGGTTTTGACAGATTAGCAAGGCTAATACCACTCCAGCAAAGAAACATCGTACAACTGCAAGATGGCTTCAGTCTATGCTAAAACCTGAGTGTGTTCTTTCAACATACATATTTTAAGTCCAAATTTTTGTAAGGGATTTGGGCCAGTAAATCCCCGTGCCTCTGTAGTCAAATAGAGCCTGTAACACTTGCTAAATTTAGAGGAAGTTATAGGCAGGAAACTGTCTTTGCAGAAGTGAAATAACTTGGAATTCTGCATTTCCCACATCTATTTTGAGTATATTCAGAAATAACAACCTTTTACCTTCTTTTACTACAATACTCTTTTTTTACACACTAAGTCTCAAAGTGTAGTGGGCACTGGGCTCTGCAGACAGGAATACATTACAAGGCAACAAGATATGTCGAGTTATTTTCTGTCGTGAGCTTTTGTACATGACTCTCCACAGCTCCACAGCCCATAACAAGGAAGACCTGAGGAGGTTTGGTGTCACCCATGCACCGAATGCTGCACAGTTTGCATGGGGAAGTGAAGGAGACCAAACTGTCCATGGCCAGGAAATGCTTTATTATAGAATACCTGCAGAGGACTTGCCGACTTTCACCTTGGCAGACATTTCTGTACCACCTCTGAGTACATTCACAAGGCCAAATGAATCACAGAATGATAAGTGTTGGAAGGGGCCTCTGGAGATCATCTAGTTCAACCCCCCTGCCAGATCAGGTTCACCTAGAGCAGGTTGCACAGGATGGTGTCCAGGCGGATTCTGAATGTCTCCAGTGACAGAGACTCTACCACCTCTCTGGGCAGCTCTGCCACCCTCAAAGTGAAGAAGTTCCTCCTCACATTGAGATGGAACTTCCTATGTTCAAGTTTGTGCCCATTACCTCTTGTCCTGTCACTGGGCACCACTGAAAAAAGACTGGCCCCATCCTCCTGACACCCATCCTTTAAGTATTTATAAGCATCGATAAGATTCCACCTCAGTCTTCTCTTCTCCAGACCAAAAAGACCCAAGTCCCTCAGCCTTTCCTCGTAAGAGAGATGTTCTAGTCCCCTAATCACCTTGGTAGCCTTTTGCTGTACCCTCTCCAGCAGTTCCCTGTCCTTCTTGAACCAGGGAGCCCAGAACTGGACACAATCGTCCCTCTCCTGGTGGTAAGCTGCTGCTCTTACGCGACACTTTCATTAAGTGATCACAAATTACTTTAGCGGCATTAATTAAACCTCACTCAACCACTTGGGTAAGCCTAATTATCCACTTACAGACATTCTTTCCATTGGCAGGTGGGAGGACAGCAGGATCCTGAAAGATTAGGAGTAACCAACTATGCCCAAATCAGTGGCAAGGATCACATGAAGTCTACTTGTAATTATCAGAATGTATCTTCTGTACCAGGAGCGAAAAAAAAAAACAATTATAAAAGGGAATGATGCTGTATTTTAGTGAGTGGGAAGAAAGTGCTGAGTTCTCAGTTGGAAACCACTGATTTTTTAAGTTTTTCTGTATTGATTCATCAGAATACACAGCAAAAAAACTGTTACTTTCTGCTTTGAGAAAAAGCCAAAAGCTGCAAAGAGCTATCACAGAGACATGCCAACTGGCCATTTGCAAAGCCTAATGCCATGTGTTTTCCTGTCTTTCTGGACTCAGATCTCTAGCAACAAAAAGTGGTTCTTGATTTATGAAAGGGATGAATGTAATACCCTGGAGGCTACTTTATCTCAGCTGCTGTAAATTGGATCTCTCAGCGATGAGATGAGATGCGAGTGAGGCAGAAGTACGAACTTACGCAATCTGTGACCATGGCACTATTCCGTGCAGCCTGGAACAGCACTACGTGTATTCATTTCTATTTGGAAGGGAAAATCTTTGTTCACTGCATTCTTAGAAAAAGCAGATCTGCTTCCCTTGTGCTGCCTTAACTTATGATCTTCTGCCACTTTCCTCTGGGCAATGCTATCCAAAGAGCTATCCAGTAGCAAGCAATTTCGTCAAGCTGCAGGATTTACATGTTAAACTGAGATACAACATACACCCGTGTAAACTCTAAACTCTTAGAAAATAAAAAAAGAGCAAGGCGACTGGGAGAAATGTCAGACAGACAATGTGCATATGAGATAAAGGTGAAAGGAACATGACGTAAAGCTTTGGCATCAAACCTATCTTTCCTCTCTGTTAGAAGGTAGAAGGTATTCTACCCCCCTAAATTAGGGGGTAGAAAGGGTACAGAAGGTAGAATTTCGTATTCTCCTCAGTCATTTGGTTAAATGGAAGCAAGAAATGTACTAGATACTCCTCTGGGATACATTCCCGGTTTGTTGTCTGTTCTGCTCATTAAAACTCATAGAACTCAACTCCAAGAGAGAACAGGCCCCTGTTTAAAGTTAAAGTCCTTAAGGATATCCCTGGACATAAAAAGATGCTAACCTGTTTTGCAGCATTGGGACCAGCAAATGAAAAGGGGGAAAAATGTTGTAGTCCAACACGTAGAAGTCGTCACCCAGCTGGGGGACAGAAATTTCCCACCCTGGTGACAACAGATGCCCAATGGCTGGGGACTTTCCCGAGGTACCTTCCTCCCATCATGCGTTATGCCCAGGCCTATCTTAGCATTATGGACTTGAGATTTTCAGCAAAAGTAGTATGTTTTCAGCCATAAATTAGCCTTATTTTCATTCTCAGGATTCCCTATTCCCACCAAAATTTTTTTTATATAAACATTGCTGCGTCCTTAGCATTAGTGAACACAGAAAGAGCCAAGTTCTTTAATCTTACAGGAATATTTCATAAAGGAACTGGTCTTTCAACCCCGCTGTGCTTGCTCAGAAGACAGGTTTCTCCCAGTGGCCTGTCTTCTGTCAATGTTTCACAAAGGAACGGGGGCAGCAAAGATAAAATACTAATCAGCCTTTTGGAAGGACTGCCCAAATTGGCAAGCTAAGCTAGGCCACCCTGGGGTAGTTCTCATCTTAGAGCTGGTCCTGGCAAGCAAATTGTAGTTTTAGACTGAGGTCCTAGATGGGCAGAGGTAAGATACCTGGGGAAAGTTGCTGGTGGCAATTCCAGCATCTCGGCAGAACTACGCAGAGTTTGCCCAGAGCTCATTTGCCGCACGCATGCATTTCCATACTAAATAACGCAGTGCAACATCGGAACACCACCTCTGGGGCCAAATTAATCCTTGGGGAAACTCCCATCAAAAACCAGCGGTGCAACCCTGGGCTGGATTCACCCTCCTGTTTCTGAAAAGAGGAGTCTGCCAAGGACGGTATGGCCTAAAGAGGCGCACAGAGCTGGCAGGCTCTCAGGTGTCAAAATAGAACCAGCACAGCCGTCCGCCTACACCCCGTGCTTCACAGGCGAGACACAGGCAAGGGAAACAATCAAGTTGTCTGGTGGAAAAAACGGGTTCCCAGGATCGCTGTAGCCACGGTGCAATTGTGATCAATCCGCATTGGCAAGTATCAGCTTTCCATGTGTGTTTCGCCTAAGGCAGGCTGCCTGCGGAGAGCAGCTCGGGCAGGCTGACGCATGCTTGTTATCGCCGGCGTAAATATCTCTGCCTTGTGTTATTGTGGCACAAAGCAGCTGGACCATTTGAAAATCATTTAAAAAGCACTATAAAATTAGGGCTCCAGTGCTCTTATTTTATGACTTTCATGAGCAGCCATTGCCTAGAGAGAAATTATCCTCTTTATTTTCAAGGCTAAAGGTTCTTTTAACATTCATCAAAATCAAAGTGCACCCTTGATAACGCATTGAGCTGTTACTTATCTAGTACAGACTCTTTACCTTCTGCGTAATATCACATTTGAGGTCTCAGTTCTTCATATACAACTCGTTTCATTGTGTCTGCTGTTGTTTTCACCAAGTGAATTTGCATAGTTTCAGGAGAGGCTGGCTGATGCCCTGAAACATATTCTTTCCATAATTCCTAATTTTTTTTTAATTTCTAGAACAATAGCCTGGAGTGTTTTTGTTACTGATCCTTCCATAAAAATGGTCAAATACCTCTCCTGGCAATAGATTTGCACAGACCAATTAAGCACTGTAAGCGAAAGATTTTCAAGGGCATAGATACTACTTAGGTGCATAACCTGGTAGACTTCCCTTTCTGCCTTTGAAAAATCTCTCCCCCACATACAAAAAAAAAAGTCTTTGATAATTTTCTTTTTTTCCATTCTTGTTTTCACAGACGGCTTCTTTACCAAACTCAGGAAAACGGTGAGTGAACCAAAGCAGCATGAAAAAATGCAAACAGTACAAAGGCAAAGCCATTCTTTTTAGAAATAAAAAAGCAGTGCAGGTGTATCGACCATACTTAAAGCTCAGATCTGAAGGGCTTGGGAAGAGACGTTGCATTAAATTCTTGGCCCTAGAGGCTGTGAGCGGGGAATGGTGAGTTCCTGCGCATCCTCTGTCCTCAGGAAAACCAGTTTCCTCTGTGTTGTTTAACCTGCCTTAGGTTTTTGTAAGAGACTGGTCACCTTGTTATCCAGACATCAAATACAGACTGAAGATAAACATTTAGAAAGTCATAACCTTAGCTCTGTTCTCTTGATTCCCTCTTTGGCCTGGATTTTGTCTTTATTCCCTCTGGGGGCAGCAGGCTGCACTCCTGTGCCAAAAGGTGGCACGTTTTCAGATCTCTGCACGGGGGGCTAGTTGGTGCTAATAGATCCCGCTGTGAAAGCACGTGTAGCCAAGTAGAGGAGCTGTAAAGTCAAGATGCAGCATCCTCCATGGAGGAGATGTAGCCGGCCAGAAGGCAGGCTGCATGTGTGCAAAGGAGCCCCACCACCATGCCAGCACCTCTGCTAGCAGAGGGAGTTCGAATCTTTAACTATAGAGGTCTTGCCTGTTGTCACCCTGTTTGCGATTCATCAACAGGATGCTTACGCTAACAGCGGGGACAAGATGGAGATATTTGGTAATCACAATTGTTTATGGCCCTAGGAAGGCAGAAAACGGGACAGGCGTGATCAGCAGAACCTAGTGCAGTCTGCTGTCACCATGGATGAAGAAAGTGGGACAGGCATTTAGTAAGGCAGGATAAAAAAGCACCTCTGCTCTGTGGCATATTTGTCTGTTCCAATAGTCAGCAAGCCCGTAACCACCTTCCTGTGTCTGGTGGTGCCAGAAACAGAGACAAGGCCCAACTGAGCTGACCTTGCTCTGGGCTCCTGCATGTCACACCAGATTTGACCTTTTGGGTTAGGACTGATCCACCCAGACTCAGCCCTTACTTTTGGCGATGATCAAGAGTAAGAGGCAAGAGTTCAGTGTAGCCCTCTCAAGACCTGATCCAGCAGAACCATAATTATGTTACCTGTGCAGGAACTTCCTCCCTTCTGAGCTCACCTGCACATACGCTTTCTCCCTCTCAGATATATATACCTCACCCAATAGAATAGAAATAGAAAATCCTTTCCACCCAGAGCTTTCAAATTCCTGGACAGCCCTGAATTTGCCTTTGTTTTGGGGATAAACTACCTGCGCTGAGAGGTTTTTCACTATTGCATTCACTAAAAAAGATTGCAAATTAACATTTGAAGTTAATGCTTCAGTGCTGAAAGGGGAGGATTTTCCTTTCAAGCATGGAAGGGGAACAGATGTCTATAAGAGTGTTGTTTCCCCCATACACACATACCTACTAAAACCTACACATGTAAAGGGTATGTGCTTGCTCACCTCATGTCCAGAGCAGGATTAAGCAGACCCTGGAGGTGCTTTGACCTAGATGATTGGTTGTTGGAAGCCTGGCAAAAGGATCCAGGTTGTACGATGTCCTGGATAAGAGAGATTCAAAGTCATTTTGTGGTCTGTTAAACCTATTAATTTTCAGGAAGACTTAATCTACTTCTGAATAACAGGTGGCACCCCGTAACTCAGAGGTGGGCAGCCAAAGGGCAAAAGAAAGTTCCTGGATGCTGGCAGTCCTCTTGTGATGTTGCCAGCAGCCACAGAGCTTCCACCACTCACGTTACTCACAAGATGAAACTGATTCTGCTGCTGACCACAGAACCAAGCTGGGAACAAAGTCATTTTACCAAAAGGAGCAATAGAAGGAACACTACCTTAAAAAGCCAAGTACGATCAGAATCCTGAGGCAGAAGGTGTGAGGGCACTGGGGTCTGTGTTAGCATCATCTCATGGGACAAGGGTGTTCCTACCCAGGTGATGGTCGTCCATATCATCAGTTGGTTTTCCTCATTGTCACAGCAGTTGAAAGTTGCCTTAAATGCTTTTCTTTTGCTGCTTCACTCTTGATCCCTTGTCATCCTCCTAGCCATCACCGTGAAACGAATCTTGGTTCATAGTGAAAAACATATTCCCCGCCTGGGAAGCAGATGATGGATGTTTGGTACCTATGTTATATAATTTGATATTTAGTAATGGATATTATTGACACCTCATTCATGGAAGATGTGGAAAAGATGCCAGGGCAGGTTAGACCTGAAGGTCTGGCTAGTCAATCGCTCTCCATCAGCTCAGAGCGGAGTCTCGGGGAAGACAGGGTAAGAAACAGGGCAACTTTAGAGGGATTCTTCCCCTGCACATCTTCCCGCTTGCGGCCTTCAATACATTGGCTACTTCCTAAACCTCACGGTGCTTTTAATTACTGCAGACCGGACAGAAGGTCTGGTCGTAGTAAAAAACTCCCTAATTGCCTCCCCCCACACTGCCCCCAGCAAGCACCCTGCCTCCATCAGCTCCGGGAGGTCGGCTCCGGCTGCGGGGGCGAAAAGGAGGGTGACCTGAGCCGGCTGCTGCCGTGGCCGTGAGGCTTTGTCCCTGCGTCGGACGAACTGCAAAAGCCACTGATTAATTTCCTCCATGCCCCGTTCTGAGGCGAACTCAGGGCCGCTCGGCGGCAGCAGCCTCCGCCTCGCCTCTCCCGGCGGCGGCCGCCGGCGCGGTGCCGCGGGGACACCTGGCGGGGGGCGGCGGGACCGGGACCCCACCGCCGGGACCTTCGGAAATAATTCCTACCCGCTAATGAGCGCCTGATAATTTTCACCAGTGCCCAATAACCTTTGCAAGTTTTCTTCAGTTTTTTTTTTTTTTTAGAAGGATGCAGGGTTAGCTTCGCTCTGGCTGGGGAGGAGGAGTAACCCCTTTGGTTAGCTCAAAGCTCCCAGACAGTCTGATTGCACTTTCCAAAACAACTTCCATTCATGTAGAGGGTTTATTTCCTTTAAGAAAAGTATTTGAAGTGAAAGCAGCTGGGGAGAGAGCATGAACAGCATGGACGCCTCCATCCAAGCCCTCTTTCGAGGCTCCCCCCGCTCCTGAGAGAGGCTCCTGGCCGTGGAGATGTCCCCTCTGTGAGACCCATGTGACTGGAAGGCCAGTTTTCCCCTGGAGAACAGGCAGGAGAGATGTTACCTGGGATGACCACCACTACTAGCCCACTGCCCAGTCCAGCAACTCAATGCAACAGGTTGTCAGTGCTCGGGCACGTTCTCCCACCCAGCGTCGGCCCCTTGCCGGCCCTCCCAAAAGCCAGAGGAGGGGGATGTTCACACTGTCTTGGCTCTTTTCCTACTATGACTGGAGGAAATAGGAAAGGGAAGAGAAACATATTTGGAAAGAGAGAGAATAAAGACTTAAAAAATCACCCTGCTTTTTACTTTGGGTGATTGCATTATGGCCTGGACTGGTTTGTTCAACAGATTTTGCCAGTGGAGCAAAACGAGGCCAGACTACAAAGTGCATATGAAAAATGAGCACTGTTGCAGGCTTTTCTTATACAGAAAACCTGCACGGGAAAGGATACAGCATAGATCATTTGATGTATACACTCAGGTCAATATCAATTTAATTCATCCAGTACATTTCACATTTTTCTTCTATCCAACCAGTGCAGCTCCTTGTATATCAGTAACAGCTTCCTTTAAAAGCCAGTCATGAGTATACTGTAGATTTTTAAATCATTCAACATTGCTTTCTTCTGCCATCTTCTGGCAATATGAAAAACCACAGCGTTTCACAAACGGCAGCGCTGCTGCGCTGGTCTAAGGCAAGGGTTGTCAGTAAAGGCAGTGTGTAATTAGATTAGTTGACATAATTGGAAAAAAATATAGCCCTTCTTGCTTATTTAACAGCTTGCCTAATTCTTCTAGCTCTACCAGTTGATCTAGTAGCAGTGGCTCGGTGGTTATCCTAGGACAAAACGTCTGTTTTGTAGACCTTGCGTTTGTTGAATGTCTGTAGCATGCTGCAAAAGAGAGTTGCATAACATGTGAGGCTTTATCATTTTATAACAGGACTTCATTGAATGTACCACAAATATTTTGAAGAGAGTCCTTTTTGCCAGTTTTGCTCTCGGCTCTTCGTAGCTCCTTGACAAAAGGCATCTTTGTTTCCCACGCAACCACAGGAAGATCTTGTCCGATAGGCACGTAAAGCTTTTCCTTCTACTGCAACAACTGTTTCTTTCTGGTCTCTCAGTGTACACCAAAAATCATGCCAAAGCACCTTGCAGTGATTGCTTAATTCTAAAGCAAAACATTTTCAGTATTTTGTTAAAAATGTATATAAGGTTTAGATAAGATTAAATTATGGTTTCTCTGTGTTTTTTCCCCTTTTCCTGCAGTCATACAGAGGCTCTTTGTAAATGACTGCTCCTGATCCCCACTCTCCTGTCACAATAGCTTTTCCCACATAGTTTTGCTAAAAATATGAAGGTAATATATGATAATCAAAAAAGGAAAAAATCCAAAAGGAGAAAATGCCAATATTTTTCCTTAAAATATACTCAAAATTCGGAGCCAGTGAGAAAAACTAGTCACAAAATTCCAGCCTGCAAAGAGAACATAAATAAAAGCTGTTCAAAGCTTTGTGCATTTTCACTAGCACCAGCAAAAATGACTGCTTGGGATGCCAGGCATTGGAGAGAAAGGATGTTAATGCTATTTATAGCTCATGGATGGCTCCCATTACCATTGTACCTGAGAAGCTTGAAATCCTTAATGTATTCCTGCTCACAGCAACTTTCTCAAGCAGAGGCCAAGCCTTCCCAGGGCTGTGCTGGAGGCACTGGGGTTTGCTTTGGGAAAAGGGACTGTTACATTTGCAGCCTGTTCCCAAACTGTCTATTACAAACCGCCTGCAGCAGGCACAACCCCCAGCAAGGCTGCACCCCCCCCCTGCTACCTGTGCTTGACTCACCCCCTCCTGGGGCCCAGGAGGCTGCTGCTTCGCTGGAGGTTCTTCCTCCCTCCATCACCCCACCAGCTTTGGCATCGATCTACAGTCCACACCAAGCCTCAGCAAGAAACAGCCTCAGAAAAACAACGGCAAAAAACCTGACAAGATAAAGGTGAAAAAAAACCTCCAAAAACTTGCTGGCAGGTGACAAACCTTGCTCCTGCCCCGCCTGACCAACTGCGAGACTCGGGTGACATCAACGCGGCTTCTGCAGAGCCGGGCAGCGCTGCTGGCTCCTCACAGAGACAGGGCAGCCGGGAAACTGGTGGTGAAACTCCTTCCCACAAGCCAGCAAATGGCAGGACAAGCTCTCCCAGTGACCCTGGGACTGGACATCTCACAGAGCAGTGTGTCCCCCCAGCCGTTGGCGCCTCATCCACCACCGCCCAGAGAGGCAGCTGCACCACCCACAGCCCCCGGCTGCTTGCACTCTGCTTTACCCGGTACCCCAATACCAGGGAGGAGCAACAGGAAAACCACCTCCAGCTTTATGTCTTCAAATTCAAGATAAGAAATTAGGAGGAAATACTCATCAGACACATAGTCAAAAGTTTGCAAGAGAAAGTAATCAACAGTAATCACCTCTTAGCTGCTTCTATGCACCACATCAGTGGTCAATTCCTTTGACACAAACTATAACCTTACTTAAAAGATAACTTCATTTAAAAAAAAAAATCATTATTTTAAAGTCAGCAATTAAAAAAAAATCTTAAAAAAAATTAATCCTGCTCTGTCCCAACAAGGCTGAGAGTGTCCCTTGAAAGCTCTGTGATTTGCCTGAAAAAGCTTAAGTGCCAAAATAGATCTTCCACTGTAGAGTTTTGAAGTCTTTTGCACTTGATTCCACTGCAAAGAGTTTGTACAGCTTTGTCAACCTTAGAAAAAGGTACCTTTCTCATATGTACCCTTTCAAGCAAGGCAAGGCAAGGCGAACACTTCACTGCTTATGTTAAAAGCGCAGGGAGAAACAGACAGCTCAAAGATACCACTGCCAAATGACTGAGGAACATCAGAAACCCTTTACTTGTGCCTTGAATTATTCTGAAATCTTGCAAGCTTGACAGCATTGTCAATTTTGTATTGACAGCAGCAGTCAGAGAAAAATCATTTGAGGAGTAAATCAAGGAGAAGGAAAAAACCCAACCCTTTAATCCACAGTCACACAAATCCATACTGCCTGCAGAAGGGCAAGAGGTTTGGAGCCCCTTTTAATAGCAATATATTAACATCCTTGTTTGTCTTTCCTGAGGCTTGCAAGGCATTTCCCCCCGCACCCACTCTTTCAGACTCTGGCCTCTTCGACATCATTTGTGTCAGAACTGCCCATAGCTTACACCTATCGCCAGCCTGTGACACCAAAGAGACCTCGGCGGTGACAGCGCTCACTGAACTGTTATGAATATCAAGGTCACTTTGTTCTTCTCGCTCTCGCCGGAGCTCCTCGGCCCTCGGGGCACGGGATGCCCACGGTAGGTCTGTGCCTCGGCACTTGGCAAGCTGCAGCCTCTCTGCTCCATCGCTGCCGTTATGTAAGGTTACAGCCGAGCTTCTACTATTAGAAGCAGTTAGCTGCACGGTGACTGCGTGCTCGCCTGACTGCGGCGTACAGCACAGCTACGGCTGCTGGCAGGCATAGCACTTAAAAGAATAGCTATTCTAATTCAGGGAGAAGCACGAGCGTAGTCGAGATGCGTCAAGAAAAACTGTAGTTTTGTTTTTTTTTTTAATTCCTAGCTGTGGTACCCTGGACAGGAGTGCCCCAAAAGAGAATTAAAGGGGAAAGCATCACCCCAGTCTTGACAGATATCCACAGCCGAGTCGGAAATTATGGCAGGAGCCTGTGGAGGGCAGCGCTGTCTTGCTGGGGATGGTGCACTGAATTGCTCAGAGATGCCAGCTGCTAAGGTAATACTTCTTTTTTTTATCTCCTTTGAGTCTGAAAGCTGCAGCTGTGAAAGCTGTCGTCCTGCCACAGCCACGGCGTGTCACTGCAAGCAGGACTCCCCGTTTTTCCACCCGCCGCCCCCATTCTCCAAGCACCCCTTCCTGCAGCGTTAGCCCCGTGCATGGGCAGGTGCCTTTTCCTTGGCTGTGTGGCTCTTAAATGGGAGGCCTGGGGGAGGCAGACTAGGGGCCAGAGGCAGCACAGAGGTTCCCCTCCCCTTGGAAAGATATGGTCTTGGGAAAACATCTGCAGATCCGTTACATTGCAAAGGAAAGGAAATGCTCTCTAGGAGCACTTCCATGAGATAGCAATAACATCTGCTCCCCAAAAAACAGTGGGGCACAGGTGACGCTCCCCCCACCAGCCTGAATCCCGCTGCCAGGACCATCAGCCTGCCTTGGGAAGCTCTGGCCCTGCTGGGGGCTTGCCTTGTCCCAGGACAACAGTGGCTGTGTGACCTCGGATAGAACTGCTGGAAGGAGCTGTGTGAGACCCAGTGATGGGAGGCCTCACTGGGACTCCCCATCTCACCCGGGAGCCCACCCGAGCTGAGACACTCCGGCTTCGTCTCCACCTGCACCATCTCGCAGCTCTGCCCGTGCCTGGCCAAGCACCCCCTTGACTTCGTGCTTCACCCAGGACCTGCCTCACCACCGCGGGCTCTCCTGGCTACCCCAACACCTGGCTGGGGCGGGTTACCCTCACCTGCTCTGCCCCCTGACTGCTCCCGCTCCTGAAACAGCCTCACATGTCCCTGCCGTCCCCAGGTGCTCCCATCTCCCGTGGGACAGGGGCAGGCTGTCTCTGCCCTGCGGCAGCCCCTCCACCCCGACAGGCAGCCCTGTGATGGGAGGGCTCATGGGGGAAGGAGCCTTTTCCTCTCCAGCCCAGCTGAGGCTCCTCGCAAGCAGAAGTTGGTACCTCCCACCTCAATTTGGAGGAGTCAGAGGGCCCCATCATAAATGTACAAGGCTGGGTGTGAACAGAGGTGTCGGGAGGGAGACGAGCAGTGAAGAGGTGTGAAGAATCAGATTTTCTCCCACCCAGTAAAACACGGCAGCCGGCGTAGGGCGAGGGGCATCTGCGAGCCGAGCCGAGCCGAGCCAAGCCAAGCCGAGCCGTGCGGGTAGCCATGGAGGGGGTTGCAGGGCTGCTCCCGCTCCTTCCCCATGCTGTGGTTAAAGAGAGGGCTGTATTTTCCAGAGCCCTCGATCTGGCATCTTTCCCGGGTAGTAAATTCTCTTAAAAACCGAACCAAACAGAGCTTTAATTGTACATTCTGCTTTTCTCTTCACTCCGGAATAATGGCAATGGCATTAATACAGTGCTGCATTGAACACGTACCCACACTGAGGCCGAGGGACTGATTCTGCTTTCCATTATTCAGGGGCACTGCCTCTGGTGAGGCAGATCAGGGTTTAAACAGCGAGCAGGAGCAATGAACTTCTACTGTTCCCTGCTGTTTGAGTGTGGGCAAAATAAAAGACCATAATATATGATGCAGTCAGCCAAGAAAGCAATATTGCTCTGCCATGTGCACGGTCTACACTGAGACGAGTCCAGGATCTCATTTCTAAATTCCCATAGGTGCCTCATTTAAACCATCAGCCATAACCTGCTTCTCATTTTCAATACCACTTGGTATTAGAGCTGCAGTGAACTGCTGGTGAGAGATTCTAATTCCTGCAAACAAGCCCCTGTAGGCTTGCAAGGAAAACAGAGAGTTCCCCTCTCGGTTGCCTGCTAGGTTCCCATCTGGCTGTTTTAACTTTGCTATTGCTTTTAAATGTGCCTGTTTCTGCACACGAGGCTTTCAGCTCCACCTCAAGAGACTCCTGGGTTCTCTTAGCATCGGATTCTGGCCAAAATGTAGAGACACAGATTGGGTCTTCTTAACAAAAAGGAAGATCAGATTTCACATTACAGTATCTGAAAGATTAATTCCACTTACATGATCATTTCCCTGTGAACCACACTTCTTTCCATCTGGATTTTTCCATCAGGAGGACAAAGAGCCATAGTGTTTAGCACTACCTGCGAGAAAAGAGCAAGGAGGGTAAAAGATGAGTGCAGAGATGCTTGCTGAGAGAAAAGAGAAGAAAAAAACAGAGTAGGCAGCAATTTCAAATGCATTGAGAGACCTTTTTATGTTTCATGTGAGTTATATTCTGATCTCATGCTTTGGTATTTCGGACCATTTAGTTTGTTGGGTTTTGATTCAGGTAATTTAGGGTATTTGGCTGCAGGAGATTTCTGTATCATGTTTTTGTTATCTAGCATTTGTGTTATTGTAGTAACCACAGGTACAGCCAAAATCAGTGCCCTGCTGTGCCCAAGGCTATCAATAATCTCATGTAAGACCTTGTTATTGAAAGACACCTTGTCCCCATCTGGGCTACCACCACAACCACACGCAGAGCTGTGGCAGCCAGGAAGGTGCTAGCAAAAGGGATAGACGACTTAGGTCCCAACGAATGCCCTGCCACAGACTCCTCCTGGGACTTCAGACAGTCATTTAATCTCTCTACAGCTCAGTTGGGTCTTTATGAGACAAGGTAACAACCATGGCAAAATGGCAAGTGGCTTCCCCCACTACACAAGTGAAAATTGGGGTTAGGCAAGTAAGTGGCTGCTCTGTTAGTTTGTGTTCATTTTTAGCTAAACAAAACATGTTTTTCTCAACAAGGAACAAGCCAATTCATCTTGTTTTAATATTTTAAAATATTTTATGCAACGCTAAGGTAAAATTCCAAAACAAAAGTAACTTTGAATAGAAAAATGAAAATGGTCTTTTTTTTTTTTTTAAATAACAAAATGAACTATTTCAAATCTACAATATTGAAGTGTTTGCTTTTTTTTTTTTCATAACTTTGCTGAGTTTTCTTTCACTGGAATCTGCAAATGCAACACAAATCTGTTAAATGCTTTAGCCAATTCAAGTCAGCGGGGGCTGTGTGTTTTTTTTTTTTTTTTTTTTGCCAGAAAAATCTTCAGTAGAAAATGGTAATTGTTTCCAGTGTAGAAAAATAATAAGAAAAAGAAAGAAAGAAAAAAAAAAAAAAGCCTTGCAGACTGTAGTATTCAAGTGGCCAGAAAATATCAGGGAGATCAAAAGCTCAACTAGGATGTTGCANNNNCAACTAGGTTGTTGCAGATGAGATCCTGGAAACACCAAGTCCCGCGGGAGCTGCATGCAGTGTGCAATGCTGGCCCCATGGCTGCTTGTAGCCTGTGCCCACCAGGGAAATCCAAGCCTCCATGACACCTAGAGAGCAGACGCAGGCTCAGACGTGGAGCCAAGCAGATCCCCGCCATTTCGGGTGCCCCCCAGTGCTCTGGGTGTTTGGGAACCAATGCGTAGTGACAAAACAGTTTTAAAGCTTGTGCTACCTTGTATTCTCCCAGGGAAGCAAGGAGGATAATACATCTGGACAGCCCTTAAAATCTCTGTCCCATCTCAAATGTCTCCTATAGGTAGAAGGGTTTGGGTTTTTTGTTGATGCTGTTTTGTTTTAAACAAAAAAAAAAAAAACCAAACCAACCAACCAAACGAGGAAGGGAGGAAGGAAAGACAAGACTCTAATGAGAAGATGTTTAGGTACTTCCAGGCTACAGTTTAAAAGCAAAGAATACTATCCAACTTGCATGGCTAGATCTCTGCAGAAAACGTTAGTGACCTTGCAAGACAGAAATATTTTTTTTCCCCCAATTACAGGGGCTCCTGCCCTCCTGCAGTCACTGGCTGTTTCCATCTAAAAGAGCTTCTGGGAGCCACCCAGAGGGAGAAGCTTATAGAAATGTAATCAGTGGCGGCACTTTTGCTAGCTTTGCAGTATCTTAAAGTAGATGGGGTGTGAGGGGGGGGGGAAACCCTCAGCAAAGTCCCTGGCCTTCAATTAAAAAATTCATATGACTTTCCTCATTAGTCCAATCACCTGGTATAGCTATTTCCAAGCTCACCCTGAAGGCCCCGCAGAGCAACTCAACGTCAAGGCCAGCGCAGTGCAGAACAGAGCGGTGTGCTTGGGAGGAGCAATGCTTCGTGTTGACACGAGGCGCTCACCTGTCTGGCATTAGTCATGTGAAGCAAACGATGCTGACGCACTTTTTGGAAAGAGGATTGCTGTATGAAAGGGAGCTCTGTTGCAAAGCTCCTCTCTGGCTGCAAAGGCTGGAGTCGCCTGCTTAGTTTCACCAGCACCGGAACGACTCAATTCTTGGAGGCCAAGAGAATCTCCCCAAAGTCAGGTCTTGAATGAGAGGCCTCGCGATGTAATCCTCTCTGCTAATCATCTCCATTACTCTAACTAGCTGACAGTTGCGGGTACTGGTGGATGAAAAGCTGGACATGAGCCGACAGTGTGCGTTCACAGCCCAGAAAGCCAACCACACCCTGGGCTGTATCAAAAGCAGCATGGCCAGCAGGCTGAGGGAGGTGATTCTGCTCCTCTACTCTGCTCTGGTGAGACCCCACCTGGAGTGCTGCGTCCAGCTCTGGGGCCCCCGACACAGGAAAAACATGGACCTGTTGGAGCGGGTCCAGAGGAGGGCCGCGAAGCTGATCCGAGGGCTGGAGCACCTCTCCTATGAGGACAGGCTGTGAGAGTTGGGGCTGTTCAGCCTGGAGAAGAGAAGGCGCCGGGGAGACCTTATACCAGCCTTCCACTACCTAAAGGGGTCCTAAAGGAGAGATGGGGACAAATTATTTAGTAGAGTCTGTTGCAATAGGGCAAGGGGTAATGGCTTTAAACTAAAAGAGGGAAGATTTAGACTACGTAGAAGGAAGACATTTTTTACAATGAGGGTGGTGAAACACTGGCACAGGTTGCGCACAGAGGTGGTAGATGCCTCATCCCTGGAAACGTTCAAGGTCAGGTTGGATGGGGCTCTGAGCAACCTGATCTTGTGGAAGATGTCCCTGCTCACGGCAGGGTGGTTGGACTAGATCACTTTTAAAGGTCCCTTCCAACCCAAATTATTCCGTGATTCTATGACAGGCTACAACATAAGTTTAAAGCAGTGGGGTCTAGGACAACTGAAAGTTTAGTATCCATCTGCTTACCTCCACAACTTCAGCTTTTAAACATCTGCAGCAACTGAGAGTCATCCACACTCCTTGAAAATGAGCCTGTGGTCTTATGAATCTCCTGATGTAGAACCTGTATTATCTTTTTCTTGATTTCCTTTTACTGCTTCAGCTTAATGTTCTGTATCAGTGAAAGTACAAACAGGTCATCATGACAATGCTGGCAGTAGCTCTTGAGCACAGTGCATGACTTTCTCAAGGCAGTAAAACTTGTAGGGCAAGGCACAATATCTTTTTTCTGCACTATTCTTCATGTTAATCTGTGCTGGGATTGCACAACATACTCCTTTTACAAAAGCTCTTGGTGTTACATGCCCTGAAAAATTCGTAGGGTTTCTATCCCTATATTCCTCTCTACTTCCCTACAGTTCTTTTCCTTCACCATTAAAAGTAAAACCAGTCAGCTTTTTTTCCCATCTCTTCCATCATTTTTATTGTGCTTTTCATATTTTGCTTATTAACTAGTTACCCTAGGGAAACTTCCTTTTTATTAGAACGTACAAAAAGCTATAACTGCTCTTAACGTTTGTAGGGAGGGGGAGGGAGAAGGGGGCAGGGGAAACAAATTTAGGCTGAGGTCACAGAAATATATGTGGTGTTTTCAGTAATTTGCCTTGCATCATCTCTACTTCTTTTTCCACTACCAACAAGATATTCTCCCTTGCTTTCTGCTTATGCTCCAAATCAGCCTACACCGTTAAAAAGAAAATGTACCTGGAAGTTTGTTGGTTTTGCTTTAGGAGCAATATCCATCTGGCTGCTGCTGCTGCTGTGGGGCAGGGGACAGACTAGATAACTTCCAAAAGTCCCGTCTGCACTTGTTATCTAGAATTGCTGAGAAAATAAACCCAAACTCTAGATTTAGGCATTCAGGCATTACAACGAAAGCTGATGCCACATCAGAATAAACACAGGCCACCTCACTTTGGGAAGAGTTCTAGTGTGGCTCCCACATTGATTATGGCTTTAATACCAACAAGCAACCAAACAAAGCTCATCAATGTTCCCTGGGGGCGAGAACAGCAATTCAGGATAATGAGATCCTGGCAGGAGAAATGCTCCTAAAGCCTCAGAGAAGGGACTGCCGGGACATCTTTGAACTCTTGCTCTCGACTGAGTTCTGCTTCAGGCTGGCCTGGCTGGCCTGAGCTTCCTGGGTCTAAACCAGCAAACAACATTGCAAAAGGGATGGCCGTATTCCACTGCGTGACCTGCGAGGGAGCAAAACAGTCCTAGATGGGATTCTTAACAGGGCAACAAAGCCAGCCCTTTCAGCTGTATAATTTCCCCAAATTTAGATGCTCTTTCTTCTCACATCCCAGGTAAGTACCCTGCCCCTCAGACGAGAGAAACAGCCTCTCCGTGGAGGCAAATAGCTATCACGTTATTTATACAAAGTGGAACAGCTCCCAGAGGAGAGACCGAGACAGACAGACGCAAGTATACCAGTATAGCTGAGTGTTCAGGGGTACCCACCTGAGAGAGGGAAAAAACCTAGTTCAAATTCTCTCCATTTCTATTTATATACATACATATATATATGTATATATGCATGTGAAAATTCTTTCATATGTATACATGTATGTATGTATATACATGTGTTTAAATACATCCCTATAAATGAAGGAAAATTGTACACACACACATTTTATATATGTATACACATACATTATACGAATACATGTCTTACATACACATCCTAAGATTTCCACTTTGGCCCTAGAAGCTTAATAAGTGTCAGTCAGTCCAACGATTCATTCTTTCAAAAACTTAGTTTTAACTAACCAGAATCAAGTGTGCACCAACACTTTGGTAACTCTCTAACATAAAGTACGGGAGCTTTCCTATATACACTCATCAGCGCCACAGTAACAGAAACAATACCTGCACCTATGAGGTTCAGCCAGTGCTGCATTCGGGTGGCACGGGATGTTCTTTTTCAACAGCGTTTCTTGACAAGAAATTAAATCATACCGCCTTATGCTGCCGCTTTCTCAAGGGATGAATTACATGCCTGTAGAGTCCTACCACAGAGTCAGTCCTGCTCTCTGGATGCTTTTACTAACACCTGCAGGCCCTGCTGCACACACCAGTTATAATGTAATGCTATTTGGAGGGTAATGAACAGGACTACTTTCTAGGGAATATTATTTCTGTATGAAAATTTTCTCTTAATTCATTTCAGAATAGCTGTCTCTGATACAGCCCGAGTGCGTGCGAGAGAGGAGCAAGATGCCTCACACCAGAGACTCTTCATCTCCGACTAGCAGCACAGGGAGCAGAGCTGCCTACGAAACACCAGCGCTATCAGACCTCCAGCGGCTCTTTTGGTTCAGAGGAGGGTCTGATAATCATGTGGACCAAGTCTGGCCAAATATTTACCTGGGAGATGCGTAAGAACACATGATTTTATCATTAAGCTGTTATTGGTCCTGAGGAGGAGGAGGGGTGCGTGGTACGCTGGGGAGCAGTTTTTTGGGTCTGCAGCAATGTTTTTGCGATACAGGCTTCCCAAACTGATAACGTAAGTAGTTTGTATGAAAAACATGACATACAAAATGGTGACTTATTCATAGCATGCCTCAGTTGGGTTTTCTATATTCTATGAACCACAGCAGATTTGGCAGGGTAAGAATTATTTGTATTCTGGACAGAAGTCCTTAAAGAACCCATCCCAAATTGGTGTCAAGTCTGAGATGCATTATCTGCCCTGGAAACTGTGCTGTAAGGCAGCAGACAAGAGCACAGTAGCCCTCACACTCAAATAGGAGTAGCAGGATCAAGACCCAGATGGGGGAGGACACAAAGGAGTTATACAACAGGGATTTTGCCAGTCTAAATCCAAACTTTCTTTCAAGGATGGTAAACTGAAAATATCAAACAGGAATTTTCACGCAAATACCTTATTCTTGTGACCATTTCTATTTATTGTCATTTCCTTCTGTTTGGATTACTGCAGATTACATAGATTATCAAATCATTTTTCCCAACTACTCCTCCTCATAAATGCATCAGTTTTGTAGAATAATTTCAGTCCCAGTTTATGGTGGGAAGGAGGTAGAACCTGGCTGGTGAGCATGATGCAGCTGCTTCATGTCTGAACCAGGAATGAGATGCTGCTGCATCTGGGTGGGTTCTCGCCTTTGTGACCCATGCACACCATGAATGAGAGAATAGCTCTAGAACTTGCTAAACAACTACTTAAAGGAAAAAACTTGACAACTTGACACAGTAAGCCATGTTCCCGGGGATTAACTGCTGGGAGGCATTTGTCTAACTAACAGTATCCCATCGGCAAGTCTGTGCTCTTGCTGCTCTCCACAACACGGTATCCCATTTTTCATGCGCAAAGCACTATGGGCTTCTCGAAATTTGCTTCTCTGCAAGCGAGCTGCAGTTCCTGCATCCTTCCCTAGCGGGAGAAGGCACTAACTTTAAACCGTGCTATTTTAGCAGAATGTTTGGAGTGTTGCCAATGAGCCCTTCGTGTCTTTCAACAGGTGGGCTGCTAGGAGCAAAACCACTCTTCAAAGCCTCAACATTACTCACATCCTTAATGCAGCAGATGGGCCATATAGCATCAACACAGGAGCCAAATATTACAAAGATCTGCAAATAGAGTACTACGGAGTAGAAGCATTTGATGATCCTTCCTTTGATTTAAGTATCTTCTTCTACGATGCTGCCAATTTCATAGGCAAAGCCTTAAACACTTCAGGAGGTAAGAGGGAGGCAAAGAGAAGCTTTCTGAGGAAGTTTCAGTGCGAGCCAAATGGCTTCTCTTTGCAGTAAGAGGCAGCCAGCAAAGCTCAGATCCGGCACACGGTTCGAGAAGGCATGTGCAGAACTGCGCCTATGCCATGTGCTGCAGGGAAGGTGGCCATGGCCAGGTCCCCAGGAGCTGGGGAGGGCTGGCCGCCCCAAACCCAGCGTGGTGGGAGGAAGGGCCAACTCCAGGAGCAGTGCGAGAGGGAAGGGCACAGGTTACGGCACCACGGGTGATCCCCCATGGGTCCATCCTGCAGGAATTGGCAGGATCCGTGTGCCTCCACACACACGTCGCACCCCGGCACGGGCTCCAGCCCAGCGACCCGGCCCCAGGCACCAAACCCTTGGTCCCACTCCTGATGCACTCAGCTGGGAGCACGGCTCTGCCGCGCTGGCTTAAATGCTTCACGTGCTTAAGTGCTTTGCAGAATTGGAGCTTTATTCAGACTGTCTATTAAGCTAGAGAAGCAGCAGAAGTTAATGAACTAAGTGAAAAACTACGAGCCTGACCCACAGCCTGCTGAATTTTTGTCAGCAGAGTTTGGATTATGGCCTAGTTATCATAATTTCCATTTGTTCCAGAGTTTGCTCCGACTCTGACTGGCTGCGAGATCTGCTGCTTTCACTGGAGTGCTTTATTAAATCCCCAGTTATAGCTCACACTGGGCTGCTGAGATACAGTAAATTACGACTCCATTTTTACAGGCAGACTATCCTACAGAGTTTATGGGTCTTGTCAGTGATCACAGTCAAGGCTGGGCCAAAATTTTCTGCCAAAACTGTTGCGTTTTTTTTTTCCACCGAAAACTATACTAACAAGTTTAGTCACAGAAAGCGTCTCCTTCCATAGAAAATTTCAACTATTTTAATCCGAGGCCTAAGTTAGATGCATGAGGTCAGTATGAGACACCACCTTGCCTGAGATGTATGGCACGATCTTATGCCAAACCTCCATGAAAACATGAGTATCCACTGATCATCACCGTTGTTTTCTCAACTTGTTTCTAGTAGGTGTTGTCCTCCCTGTGTCCCTCTCGCTTTAGAAATGAGAAAGCCCACTCACCTTGCTGTGCCTCTTCTTTCGCAGGGAAGGTGTTCGTTCATTGTGCCATGGGGGTAAGCCGCTCTGCGTCGTTAGTGCTTGCCTTTTTAATGATCCATGAAAACATGACGCTTGTGGATGCTCTGAAAACAGTGAGCGCTCACAGAGACATCTGCCCAAATTCAGGGTTCCTCAGCCAGCTCCGGGACTTGGACATTAAACTAAATGAAGAGAGGAAAGGAACCAGAGAATCTGCTCCTAAAGAGTTGTAAGAGAGTATTGCTGAAAAAGAGAGGAAAAAATATTATTTGAGCTTCCTGTATCTCTTTAAAATGAATTGCATTTGTAAACTAAGGACACAAGTTTATGATACACCAGAATGCGTGTTATTACTAGAAGTAGATTTTTACCTGATCTTTCCTTTTTGCAAAGCCCTCCTAGATTATAGTTATGATTGGTTGTATATTGTATCCTTCACTTTCCACCTTAAAACATTGCTCTCTACTGGTGAAAAGGAAAGAAAAAGGAAAGAAAAAGAAAAGAAAAAGGAAAGAAAAAGAAAAGAAAAAGAAAAGAAAAAGAAAAGAAAAAGAAAAGAAAAAGAAAAGAAAAAGAAAAGAAAAAGAAAAGAAAAGAAATATCAGGTTCCACTTCAGAAATAGCTGTGTTCCAGCAACTAGTGAATCTCATATCACTTTATGAAGTGTTAGGCTGTTTGAGGTGAAAGATGGCATATTATTTATGCTACAATAATGCTTAGAAGTTTTCTTATGAATCAGCTCCCCCACCCCTTCGCTCCCTGTATCTAAAATGGTTTGTATTTTGCGACTTGAATCTGGCACTAGTTAGTTCTTGCTTTTACAATTGGTAGAGCCCCTGAGTTAAGGGTAAGAGTCTGTCTGAAAGCAGAGCAGCTGGGAAACAACACAAGCCCCTCTTTAAGCAATTATTCCAGGTCTATTTATGGTGTTTCCCCTTTAACTGTTCATTAGATATAATTTTTGTAGTCCACGAAACTACCTTTGTTTGAGAGCGCGTTCATCTACCTTAGTAAAATCCATCCAGGCGATGCTGTGGAAAACACTTCTGAAGAGGATGGTGGGTTCTCAGCTGAGGCTCCAAAGAGCTGCACAGGCAGTGGGAGCGGGTGCAGGAAAGCATTTGACAACAAAGGATCCCAAATTTGCCTGACAGTTCAACATTCAACATAAAACTTCGGATTTTCTTTCTCAAAAATAAAGGTCGTTAACATTGCAACATCATGTTCTGTGGCATTTGCTTTTGTGAGGGGACTCAAGTGAAAACTGAAGGGACACAGGAACAGCAAGGGAGGTGCTGACAGGCATCGGGCTTTCATCTTTGTGTCTCTGGGCCACCATAAGAGCACTCAATAGCTACTGTCATCTGATGGATCAGTGCTGCCTGGAAACTATGTGAAGCACATCTGGCTCTCGGTTCCCAGCGGAAAAACATTCGCAGCACAAAGCCAGCTCGGGGATGGCAGTTGTTTGCATTCCTAGTACCAAAGTCAGGAATGCAGAGGCATGAATGCTCCCCACCATGTGAGCTGGCTGCTCAAGAACAGCACAGCAACAAGGGAAAACATTCCTCGCCATTCCCAGTGCTGTCTATAAGGCAGATTTCTGCCTTCTGGACAGACAACTCAGCACCTTTTATAACGCTCTTTGGCGATATCTACATCTGCTCTGTGGGCCAGGCTGTAGGAGCGAGAGCACAAAGCAGAGCATTTGGCACTGAGGACCTGACCCTCACACCGAGGGCATCTCAGGGGGGGTTGATTTGTACCAGCTCTGTGGACTGGACATCCCCGAGCAGCAGGAGAGCAGTGCTGGAGCACTGCTTTGCTTTAGTTCCCTGCGTAAGGAGACCTGCTCGTGAGCTCCGGGGCTGCTCTGCAAGGTCCACAAAAACACAGCAAGTAGGAACAGGCAGCTTAAAAGCACGCTTCAGACCTAAATCAAAATGTAATATGCACATCTCAGTTACCAATTAACTCTAACAAACTGATTTCAATGTCCAGAACAAATAGGGGAAAAAAAACCTCTATGGATCTGGTTATAGAGATACCCCAAGCACAAGAACCACGTTTCTTTGTGCTTCCCACCTACAAGAAGACCCTCCTCGCCTTCAGCAGCAGCAGGGCTGAGGCCAGCCAGCCATTTTCGGCTGCAGAGCGAAGGGCACAGCTGAAGGTGCGCTCACTGGGGGTACGAGAGCACACGCAAATTAAACGCATTTCACGCAACAAAAACTTTTAAAATACTGGTTGGCGCAACTGTAAAGCCCACAGCTCCCTCTGAGGATAAGTTCCCGCGAACGCTGCAGAACAGCACAAAGAACGGAAACTCCTCGCGCGGCGATGCAACGTGATGTTTTCCCCCCAAAACACCCGGCGTGTCCCCGCACCCCAGCCGGGGTTGGGGGCGGCCGCCGCCCCCCTCGCCCGCCAGCTGAGGCGCCGGGTGGCGCCGCCAGGGGGCGCT
>VYZM01005604.1:101452-140085 GCA_013398915.1 Dromas ardeola | reverse complement strand
AGGGAAGGAAAGATTAAGAAGTTTGAGAGGGGGAAGTTGAGGGGATGGTTTGGGTTTTTTTGCACAACCCCCCCCTTTTTTTTTTTTAAATAATAACTCTTTATAGTTTGGGACTTCTATGGATTATTTGTAACTAGCACAGAATTTTCAGACAGAAATGGGATTTTTAATATCAACAGCCTTCCTCAGAACATTTTTATTGAGGAAACATGTTTGTATGACTGTGGAAGCCATCGGGATGCTTGGAGTAAAAGAGTACAGAAAGAGAAGACTGGGTTAAATTAATTCCTGCGAAATGCTTACCAGCAGACTTGCTGTCTATATGAGGAGCTGGAGACAGAACTGTACCAGGGTAAAAAGGATACTGTGTCTATTTATAGCCCTGCCTTCAACACCGTAGGAATTCAAAGGAAAACTCCAACTCAGCACACAGTCTTCTCATCATCTGCTTCTGTCAAGATTAAATCGTGGCTGAGATCATTCCCTTCCCCTGCAAATCCCTGCTAGGAAGGATCTGTTCCTGCAAGTGAGGGACTACCATGGTACAAACCACCCCAGAGCTCATATGGTCTGGTCCTCACCCAGCCAAATGTCACCTCGTTCCTCTTGGTAGTCAGAGGAAGGGGAGAAAAAGATCCTCGTAAGCCTCAGCACTTCAGCAGGAAAGACCAAAGATATTTTACCCCCTGCTCTGCACCCCTGCTCCCCATTCTGTCCCCAGCCATTCTTACACCAGATGCTCTGGGGCACTTGTAAACAGAAGGGTAGCGTAGCTCCAGTGCGCTCCCAGTGCCAGGCGGCAGGGACTGGAAGAGGAACAGAGTCCTGGCACACAGACACGGTCACTCATGGTGTCACTTACTGAGATGAGTCCCTTGCCCTACAGGGGTATGCGCCACTCTTGCCCCTGCAGGGACATCCATCTCTGAGGAGGTGTGGGCTCCAGTAGGTGTGCGGGGCACCTATTTATCCATAGAAATTATCTCTGATCTTCAGAGTGCAAATGAGAGCAGCCTTGGAAAAGGTATTAGCAAAAACCTGACCACCATTCTAAAAATAAGGTGGGCTCCTGGAGTTCCTTAGCTCCACCCTTATTTTAGGCACATCACAGTGCCTCAGATCTTTCTTTCTCATCTTCCACTTCCTGGTTTCTCTTAATAAGAGCTGCTCTTTCATTCTTCACAAAGCGCTACCTACTCTACTCTCTCGGAGCTCCTCTTTCGTAATTCCATTATCAAGCTGTCTGCTAGGTGGGGAGCAGAAGGTGCAGGACTTGGTGCTGCCTTTGAGGTACAGGTAATTATTATGTGCATCTGTTATTGTGGTTGCTGCCTCAACAGGTGGGAAAACATGCTGTTCGCTGATAGATTTGCAACACTCTGCGCTCCTGCCTTGTCTTTTCTCTAAAGCCAGTCGTGTGGTGTTCCTAAAATAATAAACACAGCCTCACTGCTGCCACAAAAACCCCTGGTAAATATATTTTTATGGGAATGAAATATTAAAGGATTTGAACAGTTATTCACTGAAAGCAAAATATGAGCAGTAAGGTTGGGTAAAGATTCAAAGGCTGGTTTGCTTCCTTTCCCTGGGGCACATCAAGGCTGTACTGTTTGCACTTTAGAGATGGATAGTGGGGAATTACTTAACCCAAAATGATGGAAACAATTCAGACTATAATAATACAGCATGAGAGTTTCTCACATTACATCTATTCCCTATACTGCTGGCTATATTCTGCCTTCAGATTCACATGCACAACTCTCATTAGATTCTGGAGAAACTGTATTTGAAGCCAAAATGCATTTCATTGTCTTTCTGAAGTCTCTCTACGGTTTAGTTGCTAAAACCTGAGCTCAAGGACTGGGGACAAAGCTTGTCTAAACATTTCCCAGTGTCTGTCTCTCTGAGATTCCCATCTGCTGTGTTTTATTTTGAATTTCATCTTCCTACTTTCCTGAAAACACAAAGCAGAAACACACATTTCCTCTGCCCTGGAGAGCAGGAGTCACCAAATTTCCCAGCAGGTTCTCTCACAACATACGATGGATCCAAGTTCGTCTAAAAATGCTACAAGCCCTTTGTGGAATAGAAAGGGAGGAGACCAGAAATGTGGGCCAAGTTTCTGAGTGTTATGAACACCCCCCATCCCCCAAAGGGACTCCATATCCTGTTTCCTCTCTCCCAAAAATTTCACCTGGCTTTGGGTTTCATTAGGAGAAACACACATTGCTCAAGTCCAGGCTCTAAGTCTTCGGTTCGTGCTTCCTGCTGACACTGCAGAGACTGCAAGAGCCACAAAAGCCAAGCCTGACCCAGGGGCTTCAAATTTACTACAATAGCAGAGCAAATTAAATGGAGAGCACGTTAAGCGGGTTGGGAGATTGTTGTTGACCAACAAATCTTCATTAAGTTCCCGCACCAAGCTGTGCTGCACCTCCGATGAAACTGATTATTGTGTCTCCATCTGCGTTTCAACTATTTCTCCACCAGGCTTAAAGCAAATTCAAACCTGCTTTAGGTCTAATTAGAAATAAAACACAATATTAATCCACCTTGTCCCACGCACGCACCTAGTTTGGAGGTGCTGGTGCATCGTTCAAACAGGCCAGGTTCACCACTAGTTATTTACTGCCCTGGTTTTTGCTAGCTCTTTTATTTACTGCCAGTGTCTCTCAGAGACTTTGTTCACTGTTTTATGGTGACTTTCTGGATTAGCGCTTTGCATTATCAAACACAAGGACTGAGATCAGTTCCTGGCACTGCTCTCCAGACCTTTCAGCTCCAAAGCCACCAGCGTGAACCCCAAGAGTTCATACAGCTCCCACCTCCCCACAGCAAAGCCTGTGCTCGGCGTAACAGCAGCTTTCACGTGATTAGAGCAAAGCCCTTTTCTGATATTCATGACTGAAGGGAAGCTACCACAACTGGAGCCTCTGGCAGCCTTCCCCGAAGGCCACTACTAGAAATACAGCTGCACAGGTAAAACTCAGGTGCCAAGCTACTCTGCTGTGTAGGCTTTAAAAACTCTCTGCCCAATTTAGACCAAACAGAGAAAGGTTTGAGGAAGAAGCGCAAGGAAAGCAAGGGACATTAATCATCAGTACTGAGAGTTATACAGCTTCAGCATCTGCAGTGTACGTGCAGAGCAATATCTGCCACAGACTGTTCTTGCCTTAAGGTAAGATAAGAAACAATTATTAGCTATTTCTCCTCTGAATACAAGGTAAGAAACAAAAGGTACATGCTGATACACCATGAAGGAGGAAGTTAGCCTTTAGTACCATTCTTTGCCAGATAACATTTATGGCGGCCAAACTAAGTCTTGGCCATGGATATTGGCCGTACCCCACACTGTGTCAGACTCAGAGTCAGACAACACTTCAAAAACATGGATGGGACTCAACCTTTTCTGTATCAAAGGGAATGCATCGGTTATTTGGGTTTACACAGCAGCACCTCAGCACGCAGGCTATTACTGGTTCCCAGCACTTGGGCACTGCACGGCCACCTCCCCTTGACAACGCTGCCCATTGTGTCCCAGGCAAGACCAGGGAGTGCAACCACAGCAGCTGCCTTCTGGTGGGATCTGAATTATTTTTTGCTAGTGGTTAATTGGTTTCCAGCTCTAGAAGGAAACGAGTTCCGTTGGTTTTGTACCAGGTGATCTATGACATTTGGGGGTGCATACTTTGAACTGCTAGTTTGCTTTCGAAATATGGTAGGAGTTAACCTAAAGGAAAAATTAATCTGTAATCCCAAGAGCTAACACAAATGCTGGGAAATTCTAGACCTAAATCAGCTGTGCTACAGAATACGATGAGTTCCTATTTTTTTCCCCTTCAGCAGACTTAGTAAGATTTTACAATGAGAAGAAAGCAATTTGCTTAGCTGACTTGGGATTTGATCTCCTTCCGTTGCATCTCTTAGACTATGCACACATCAGCAAGCAAGTCTCAGCTCTGTTCAGTCTCAGTCTGACTTCTGTACTAACTTGATTTATTGTTTTTAGTTCTCAAATAGTATATTACGTTATACCCCAAAGGGTCTGATTAGAACTGGTCAGTATTTTAATGATTTATGAGGGGCATCTGGGACTGCATGGGTAGCATACGTGTTTTGTCACTGCTATAGCAGGAGTCTGTATCGATCCATACCAGCGTGCTCCAAGACAAAAGCGTGTCAAATTCCAATAAGCTTTAGTTCCCAAACCTGATTTGACAGGTGGCCAAGCTTGCACTGGGACTGTCCGTAGTTCTCATGGTGGGAATAAAACAAAACAGCTGGATTGCTTCTAGCTATTGCCTTGAGAGGATTTCCATTCCTTTCTCTTGTTCTATTTCTATCTTACAGAGCTTAAGGAGGTGTTTATCCTTCCCAGTTCTGTAGCCAGAAACCTGGGCAACAGGAACTTGCTATCAGCTCTGTGGTTTATCTTTCTGCCAGAAGATACTGGTGAGAAATACAGGCTACTGGAACTAGCCTTCCAAACCTCTCTGAATCTTGCCACAGCTATCACATTACTCAGAAAGTGTCAGATCAGAGAGGCTGGGGTGAGAGAAAGAAAGATGAAGAAACACTTAGAAAGACAATGCAATTGTTCTTAAGCCATAATGTCACTGCGTTTAATAAGGAATCATAGAATCATACAATACCAGGTTGGAAGGGACCTCAAGGATCATCTGGTCCAACTTTTCCTGGCAAAGGCACAGCCTAGACAAGATGGTCCAGCACCCTGTCCAGATGAATCTTAAAAGTGTCCAATGTTAGGGAATCCACCACTTCCCTGGGGAGATTATTCCAATGGCTGATTGTTCTCATTGTGAAAAATTTTCCTCTTGTGTCCAATCGAAATCTCCCCCGGAGTATCTTGTACCCATTACTCCTTGTCTTTTCCAAGTGACTCCTTGTAAAAAGGGACTCTCCATCTTCTTCGTAGCTGTGCTACTTTTTTAGGGTATCTCTAAGGAAGGACTTTGCAAGCACAGAAAGAATGGTATCACGAGCACAGGGTTTCTGTGTCCTTGGTTTGATTTTACATGTTCTGAATTCTATTTTGAATTCTATTCTGCTGAAGCATTCCTAGGAAACCTTGTCCCCCAGCTTGGAAGTTCAAACTTAACCATGACCTTCCCCTCATAATGTAAGCTGCCTTTGACTTACTAGAGGTGGGCACAGCTTTTGACCCAAATTAAACCTGAGGGTGACTCTTTACCCTGGTTCAGTTATCACTATAAGTGTCTGGCAGCACTCTGCCACTGGGTTGCCTCACAGCTCAGACTTGTGGAGAGATACAGAAAAATCATCCAACTTAACTTTACCATCTCCACCTGTGCATTAGGAACAGCAGTGTCTTCCTCACAGGCTCACTGTGATAACAACTATAAAATGCATTCCAGTGATCAAGAAACACCAGGGAACCATCTTGCCTACCTCCTGCTGTTTCCCATCTTCCTTCCCAGCAGGTTGCTCAGCCCTCCTGCCATGCCAGCGTAGGGATAGGTGTCTGCTCTCTCCTGTAGGTTGGGTAGCATAGAACTATCTTCATAGTGCTGGTAGAGACCACAGGGCAAGAACAAAGAGCAGTGAAGCTGTCAATGCGCCCAAACAGGACAGACCCAAAAAGGAGCAATACATTGTTTTTAAGATAGAAGAACATACCAGAGCTAGTCACAGGGGAGAAGGGCTTTGCATTGTGCCATCCTTTTGGTTAAATCCTTGGCGCAGAAACCATTCATTTGTAATGGGATTCTTTGAATTCTGAAGCCTGATGTTTCCAGCGCTGGGCTGGAGGACACTGCTATATTAGTTATTGTTAAAGTAGCCTCATTCACCTTCAGATGTGGCCTGCTAAACTCTGGTGGGGACACAGGACACCGATCTAAGGGACTGCATCACAACTGGGGTTCTGTGCAAGGCACAGAGCAGGACATCCTTGGCCTCTGAAGAGTTATTGCTGAAGCAAGAAATAAACTTCTGCCTCAAATCATTTTGAGGGTGACCTGGGAAAATTAGATCAGGCTAGATTAAGAGTATGCAACAAGGAGTAAGTCTGAAGAGTAAAACCATGTCTGAGAGACTGGAAACAACACCCAAGTGACACTTTGTCATTAAGCTAGATGCAGTGTGCCCAGCAACCCATCTGTGGTTTTCTTGTGTTGTGTTCAGTTGGAAGTGTGAGATGTCTGGATCTATGTCCCTTACAAAGTAGACAGTACACAAAAGAGTGTAGCAGTCAGGCTGCTTGGCAGTCACAGTTTCACCCCAAACAGCCACAGAGAGGGAGCAGAGAACGTACCCTGCGGTGTAGAGCTCTAACAGTGCATCCCACACAGCGACAGTGCTGAGGTTGAAATGCACCACCACAAATGTGAGCCTCCAGTCCACTGGATCTGCTCCAGAGAAACAGTCTCGGCACATTTCAGGCAAACTGTGAATAAACCCAAGCTTGTGCCTCTCTGCAGGGTCATGCTGTACTAACATCATCTGGTAACGAGAGCTCCACACGCTCTCTGCAACCGCAGGCTGCAAATATTGGTAGGGCATTACCAAAAGTAATGAAAAAAGCAACTAGGATTTGCATTGTTCAGAGAGGGTGAAGGCTTTGGAGTAGTTGTACCAACACACCAGTGTCGGCCAAACAACCCAGCTGGTTACTGGCAGCTCCGAGAGGAAGTCAAAGTGGCACACACCATTCCCGATTTACAGCAACCTGCATCATCTTACCATGGGCATGCAGTTGCAGTGACAAATAGCATGGAGATGTGGCAGATGCATTTTGGACCAGCTATTGTCTTTGGGTCACATGCAGTGTGTCTGATTCCCTCCCAGACCAGGTTGGGTTAATGGGTATAAGGATGCACTTGGCAGCCAAGAGCACAGGAGTACCAAGGGGCTCCAGAGGGCCCAATTTTGCAGCTGAACTTCTGTGCTCACAGCCAAAAGCTCTGCATCTTTGCTGGGACTAGGGCTGGAGGGGAACCGACTTCCCTTTGCTTGCTTGCCAAGAGCCAAGTTCAGATCCTTAGAGCTCTACAGTGTTCTTGCTCCAGCTGATGACTTCATGAACACCTAGTGTCGGGAGGAACACAGCTCCCTGCACAGCTTTAAATGTTTGTGTTTCCCTGCATATGGCGATGACATCATTGCCACCTGAGGGCCTGAACTCTGGTCTTGGCAGGTAAAAGCCTTTCGGGTCACCTTACATTGGGGTTCTTGCTCTCGATGCATATTTATGTAATGATTGCTAGATGGCTGTAATTAAATGACTGTAAAGCACCACCTAAAATGCACTAGCAATAAATTCTTAATAGCCGATGCTATAACAAGCAGTTACAAAAAAATATATCGTAACGTGCAGATTGTTAACATTGTCTGGGCCTGTTTAATGCACAGCTTTAAGTAGTTACAATGCACACTATTAAAATGGCATGTAAAATTTGTAACTAGTAAATAAAAGGTCCAATTCAGCAAGAAAATATACCCAAACTTCAGTGGTGAAGAAGCCATGGAAAAGCTTGGGGGTGGATGAGCTACCTCCTCTTATCTCTGCAATCCTTCTAGCGGTGCTACCTATCAGCCGTGGTTTCTGTAAAGCATACTCCTTGTGCCCACCCCTGCCTGGTGCAGACTCTGCCCCTGCCTCTGTCCTGACTCAGAACCATGGTTAGGATCCCATTGATATAACAAAAATGCAACTGTGTCCAGAAAACCCTTGGTTTTGCATTCTGTGGGGAAGGGGTGGGTCAGGGAAAATCCATTTAGCTGCCCATATTTTTCACTTCTCTTTTATCCAGTCAAAGCTGCAGTGTGGGCTATATCTCTACAGAGATGATTTCCCATGGCTAAAGAATAAAATAAATATACATGCAAGACCTAGAAAAACTAGCAAAATGAGAAGGTGGACAGGTTTTGCACATTTGGTACAACATTGCTGCACATGAAAGGATGGCTGCTTCTGTCTAGCCACCATCAGGAACCACACACATGGCTGGTAAATACAAGTGCATTAACCAGCTGATGACAAGAGAGTATTTCATACCACAGTTACAGAATAAAAAGGAGGCCACCCTGCCTCGGGGCCTGCATGCTGATGTACATCCTGAAACAGACAAGATCATCAGGTCTGAGCCCTGCTGGCGGGTCCACAGACTTGCTATGAAAAAATTAGACATTTTTGAGGCTTCTGAGGCCTGGCAACCCATAACATCAGGGGAAGCTGTGGTAAATTCAGCATGTTTGAGAACCAGGATGAGTTGATTAATTTCTTCCTTGCATTTGAGTAGTGCTTTGCAGCAGAAATGTCACTGCTGATTTCCTTGGATGTCATGTGGAGGGAAGTTCTACTTGGGCAAAGGAGAGATGTCATGATCCCTCTCCGGTTAGGTCAGAAAATTTGGTACCAATGCAATACTGAGGGGAAAAAAACCAATCAGATATTTTCCTCTTCCTTGTGCTGCTCAAAGCTGACCAATACAGAGATTGATTTAGCTAGTCTGCTCCTCAACATAAGCTCTGCGTGGTCTGTTGAGAGCAAGGCCATCTAAATGGATTTTGCCAAGTCACATCAAGTGGGTGCCTTACCCTAAATGTATAGCTGGGTTAAAGTTGTGGGTCTGGAAGCCTCTACTAAATTTGGAAGTACTGTTCAGATTACATCCTCCAGCTGCTGGTGAGATTTTCTTACAAACAGTTGGCTACTCAAATACCTCATGCCTCCCTGGAAACTGCCTCTATCTCGGCTTTCAAGTCCAGCCAGCCCTACCTCAGTCATTGCTGTATTTGATTCATACCGTCTATATCCCGTAGTGCTCCTAGCAATTGATAAATTACAGCTCCAGCAAGGCTATCGGGTTAAACACCAAGGAAGAAAGAATGATGACAGTAATACTTGTCATTTGTGTGGAGACGTAGCAACACAAAACCCTCTCTCAAACATATGTTATCTTTGAGGAATCTTTCCAAGGGATAGGCTTTCCGAGAAACGTTTCTGACTTTTGAATACACGATAGGCATGAACTTGACATGACCTACTTTGGCCAAGCCCTGGGCTTCAGCCTGGTCTTCTACCACCACAAATCAAACACTCTACTTGAAGTGCAGTCAGACTGATACCTTCACCGAGATGACAAGGTTACAGCACACACCAGCTTGAGAAAAAAACCAGGGTGTAGAGCACTTTGTTCTCGGGATTTAAAAATTCAGAAATATTTTTACTAAGGCCAGAGGAAAATGGCTATGTTCTACCCATACACAAAAGCCAATACAGTGCCTGGGATGATTAAAATATTACATCATTGAAATGAGAGCATTGACCTCATTATACTATACTCAAATCCCTCCTTTATCTTGGCATTGGAAAATGCAAGGAAAAGCAGAGGATATAAAGGCTTTCCACTAAATATCCTAGACACAGAAGTTGGGGTTTTTTCTCTCCTGACTTTCCACAGCATCACTCTGCAAGTTTTTGTATCACTCCATCTCAGCCTTCACACCATCCTCTCAGCTTGATCTCATCCCAATGTAATGCTAAAATTGCCAATTCACACTGACTTTTGAGTTTGTTCTTATTTAATGAAATATTATTGTGTTGGAGAAATTGGACATGTTTCCAAGGACTGAGACACCTGTCTCTAAAGGCCCTCTCCTCAGCACGGCACTGAACAGCACTAACTGGGTTATGGATAAAGCTGTAGCCACTGAATTAACTGAAAAACAACCAAAGCACCCACAGTATATGCAGTCCACAGGGGCATTCACTGACAGGAAGAGAGGAAGCCAAAACATTAGGAAGGAGATATTCTCTGTGAGCTCTCACAGGACCACTTTCATTTCTTCCTGGGATATTCCATATATAAGGAACCATTGACCTGGCCACTCTCGTAGCCCAACTACAGCAAAGACACTGATGGGTTTGCACAAGGGGGCTACAGGTGCAGGCATGGCGTGGTGACACGTACGGCCTGTGTCATACTCTAGGTCACTCTAGATGATCAAAATGACCTTCTGCTCTGCGACAGGCCTCTTTGATTACAATTCTCCTGCTAGTCATAATTAAGGAAATTCTATTACACAGTTCAGATACAATTACTGTTGTAGTACAAACCAATTCAAAATTAATCTAAATATAATGGTAAGATTTCTCCTACGTGATTGAATAATAACTGCAATACAACTCCAGTAGGGCAAAGATCAGGAACATTTCAGATGAATATTATTCAGAAACTGGCATTTTAAAATTGTATTGCTCATTCATACGACACACATCACAGAAACAGATCCACTACAAAAAGCAAATATAGAGGAATTGAGCTGAGAATCATTAAAAACATATTTTTAAAATGAAGAACCACATTATTACATGTAATCATTTTCCTTTCACACTAATTTGTTTTAATCTGCTCATGCTCCTTATAAAACATTACACAAAATTTTAATCATAGCATTGTTTTCTTTAAATATGTGCATTTCAGTAAATGACACTTGCATGTATAAATTTAGTGAGTTAAAATGTTAGACTGACGCTAGAACTGAGTAGTCATTTATTCAGAAAAAAATTGCCTTGTTTTTCTGTCTGTAAATTTTTTTATGGAAAGCTATTTTTTTTTCCCAGTATATTCATTATTCAACCTATTAGTTGAATAGTCCTACAGAGAGTTCTCTGCTTTTGAATCATTCACAGCCTGTTAGTTCCAATTATTTCACATTTGAAATTTGAACCCCAGTCCTTCGTTTTTATTGGACATAGACTTTACATGAACTGATGCTGTTCTCCAGTTGAACAAATGTGACCAGAATGCAGATGGAGTAAGTCTTGTACACAGCGTCAGCAGTTCATGTCTGTGTTTCAACAGGAGCAAATTCCTTAGCTATACTACAAGACCAATGTGAGCACACGCTGAAAGTCATCTTAGGGTAATTCTGAAGAAGCACACCCATCTCATAAAGACCATTATTCTACAACTTTCAATACCCGCGTAGCACACACTACTTTCTTTTACCAAGCTTATGCAGTTATGTTCCCTTCTAGAAATACAATTAAAAAAAATTTAAAAAAAAATCTCTGAAGGAGCACTTTTCCTAAGGTGTGCTATACTTCAGAGTTGTCCACCCAGCTCTACAGGGATGGAGTCATGGACCTGGAAAGCGCAGCTCCCAGAAGAGCCAGCTATGTGAGTGAGCTGCTGCCCGTCCCTTCCGACCTTAATGACAGCCTGAACTACGCAACGTTACCAGGACTTTTGGGCAGTGCCCTGTAATTCTCCCGTGAGGCTTAGGAAAGCAAGGCTGACAACAGCCTTCAGTCTTCTGAGGCTACGTAACATGAAAATCAAAGTATTTATACAGTGGAGAGGGCAAGAGGAAGGGGTAACAGGCAGTAGTAAATAAGAAAAAAAACCAAAACAGTTGAAAGCAACTTTATAGGGAGTGAGAAGTGCCCTAGAGTAGTCATTAGCCACACTGCAAGAAATTAGATACATCAAAAACGGGAACATTTGCTGCAGATATTATGAGGTGGGAAGGATTGGAGGAGGCTGTTATTCTTGAAAGTATTTAATGAACTGGCAGATGGCCCTGTGGTCAGGACACAGGAAATGCAAGTCCCATTTCTGCTGCAGACCTCCTGCGTGGGATGAGAGAAGTCAAGCTGGTGACTGAGATCACCAGCGGGAGACGAGCAGACCTGGCACAGTAGACACTGGGTGGCCAGTGTCAAAGAAGCTATCAAAATCCATGGGGGATGTCCGTTCCAGTATGGAAATTCCTCCGTGCCTCCTCTTGCATAAAGCCATCCAAAATGGGCAAGAACATCTGCTTTTGTTTTCACAGTAAAAGCTGACACTGGAGGAGATATGCACATTTGGGAGGAGAGCACATTCCACAGTGGAGCTCTTTGTAATACAAACAATACAAGACCATCCTGGGAACATCATTATTTGGTAAAAACTTACTGTATTCAAGAGGACACGGCTGCCTGTGAAGGTGGCAGAAGAAGGTGCAATGACGGAAGAGAGGGCCCCCTCTTGGCAGCCGGGTGGCAAGGCAAATCGCCCAAGTGCACGGCAGAAAGGTGGCTTCTAGTCAATGTTCAGTGGCCTAACAGCGACACAACAGTCACCGCTTCCCTCCTTCATTTCTGTGGATATTTCAGGGACTTAGTTTCTCCATTAGTTTCTTAGTTTCTCCATTTCTCCATCAGCAAAACAATGGATTAATGTAGAGGTGCAATGAGCTCCCAAAGCAGGCTCGTCTTCAGACTCTCTCTCTCTGTCTTTGTGCATACAAGGACAAATATTTTTAAACAAAATTATACCAAAATGTGAACTTAGGGCTAGTGAAAATACCTTGATGGGAAATTAGGAAAACCTATAACCACAGTTAGTGGTTGGAAAGAAACTGTCAGTGGAGGTGCTTGAACATGAATACAACCTATTTGTAAATGACAGAGCTGTTCATCAGAAAGATAGAAGATTTCAGGTTTGCTGTCTTGGACTGTTCCACCCCAAACCACCCCTCTAATCATTTATGCAAAAGACATTCAGCAGTCAGTGGCAGAGCAAGACTTTGACTCATTGACTACAACTTCACCTCATCTTAGACAGGTGCTTCTGTTCTAAAGCTGCCTGAGTTGACGGAGTTCCTAATATCTCTGTAATGCAGGTACTTGACTAAATCTTACAACATAGAAAAATATATACCTTTTTAATAATTTCTTAAAACATAACTCTGGTAAAAAAAGAGTCTCTATTGCCCTCTTCAAAAAGTCCTCCCAACAGTTCAGATCTACAGCTAACACAAGGAACAACTATTTCAAAAGAAATGTACCACATGGGAACCGAGTAATTTCAGAGATAAATTGAAACCTAAACAGAGTCTTTCTCCTTGTAATTTCAAGATTAGAAATGGGATAGTTCTTGGAGGGGGCTGAGAAGAGAGAAATGCAAATGAAACAATGTATAAAAAAAATACATTAACGCTCATATAAATGGCAGCTAGAATAACTATAACTTACTCATGCAGGTTCTTTCTACCATGAACATTTGTCATCAGGACAAGTACGGCTGGCAACTGCCATTGGAAAGAACCAAAATTCTCCTTTTGAAGCTGATGGTTAAGAGCCAACCAGTGAATAAGATTTTGCATGACCAATTCTATTCATCTCAGCTCATTGAGCAAATTATAAACGACAAATCAGATAAAGCATATATAAGCAAGTCCTAGTTATGTGATTAAAGGAAAAGCTCAGCATACCCAAATAGTAACTTATTTCTATACCCACTGCATAGCTACATTTACGCAATACATTTTCCACATTTTCCATAGCATTATCTCTTTCCATTCAAGAGCAGAACTCTTGTGCTGGTGTATCGAGGACTGGGCTGTTTCACGGCAGTGGTAATAGTGTCTAGAATTCCAAATAGGAAGTGGGAAAGTTCATACTACTATGAAAAAAAAAACCTTTAAAAAAATAATCATGAAGCGTTAATCGACTGTTTGACATACCTAGAAAGAAGGGTTGAGCAGTCGGGTCAAAACAAGCCTACTGAGGTCCTGAGCCCAGTAGTTTGGAAAAACTATAGCTTCCGATTTGCCATAATAATATGAAACTTTATTTAAGAAGCACGAGCTTCAAAATCATTGTCTGAACCACAACATGGGACTACATGAGCCACTGGACTCTCTTTGTTTAGATTACAACAGTATTCCCAAGTCCAGGCATGGTCTCTGCTGTGATAAGCATATAAACACATGAGAAAAAGACAGTATCTGCCCCAAAAAGCTTAATACTCTAGTCGCGGGCAAGATTTGTGAGGGGGTAAGGGAGGGTAAGAGGAAGAGAGCGTGACATCAGAAACGTCTCTGGCTGGTGGTGAACGTCTGCCCTCCACCTTTCAGGATGGCCTGGGACTCCCTGTACAGCAGAGACTTACTGCGCCCCAAGATAAGAAGTGCCTCAAGCCGGACGCCTGGCAGCCAGAGCCATGCCGAAACACCATCCCTGGAGGAGCTGCGGCGCCTGCTCTGGACACGCAAACACCCCACAGGGCACGTCGACGAAGTCTGGCCAAACCTTTACGTGGGAGACCTGTAAGAGAGAGGGAAGTGTTGAAGGTGTTAATGCAACTCTTAGCCCCCACCTTATTTCCTCCAAAATCTTGCACTCTCTATTTAAAAAGAGAGCTAGGCACTAATTTGGGGACCCCTCATAGTAAGCCTAAGTGTTGAGTAAGTCCGAACAGTGCATAGGATGCTGTAGCATTGAGAAAAGGCTTCCTAAGTGACTGAAAAAAATATTCCCCCTCCTGATTTCTCCTCCTGCATTAGTAGAGGAGCCCTGCACTGCAACATCCTGGTGGGGCCGTGGCATCGTTACTGCAGGCAGTCATGCCAGGTAAAACAGGATCAACCCTGTTTTTGACTCATGTTGTCAGATGGCATCAGTCCCCTGAACTGATGGATGCTCAGCAGAGGTGACTTGATGAGAAAGCAAACCAGATAACTCTTGGCTTGTGCAGAAATATCATCACCACCACCATCTTATTTTTCGTCAGTTGAGAAGAACCACCTAAACTGATGTTTGGGAGAAAAAATGCAGGAAATGTAGAAGTCACTTTCTTAACAAGACACTTCTGTCTTGAAGCATTTTGGTGGACACTTTGGACCTGAACAACCTGTCAGAAAATAGCCACTACACCTTCATGTAGCTTTAACAAACTGCACCATCAGCAGCATGTTCTACCCTACATTGTAATGCAGCAGGTGAATATAACCCACCATCCTTCTTCCAGGTACGTCGCTCGTGACAAAGAACAGCTGAGCCGAATGGGCATCTCCCACGTTGTGGATGCCGCTGCTGGGCGATTTCGCATCGATACTGGACCCAAGTTCTACAAAGATCTGCTGGTGGATTACTATGGAGTAGAAGCAGAGGACAACCCAAACTTTGATCTCAGCATTTACTTCTACCCAGTTGCTCGATACATAAGAGCAGCTCTGAATTGCCCAAGAGGTAACTAGACCATCTGTGCATGTTACATACCTTCTGCATAGGAGCCAAGTAGGGCAAGTTATCAAATAGTATTCAGCAAAAACCAACCAGCTGCAAATGTGGGTAAGAATGGAGTTACCCAAATCAAGTAGCATCATGCCTGCCTCCTGAACTCCCACAGTGAGTGGGAGTTCCCCTGAAACAGGGAATGATGTACTGAACAGGCTTTCAAAGGGGTTTTCCCTATGCCTAGTGCTATTCAACTTCTCTGTTAGCAAAAGACAAAATAGCGAGTATCTTTTATTACCAATAGGGACACACGGACCTGGAAGGAGGCACATCCACTTGATCTTATCTGGGATGGGGTAAAAAGACAAGGGCAAGCATTATATTTGAGTAAGAAGGTTCAACTATAATGCTACAAGCTGTACAAGTCCTACAAACAGGATAGGGAAGAATTCTCCGGGAAGCAATTCCGTAGAAGAGAACCTAAGCAACATCACCAGACAGGAGATAAAGTCATGCTGCTGCTAGAAAGAGTGTAACTTTGAAATAGGAAGATAACCTGCAAAATCCTTGGACTCACTAAGCTCACCTGGCAGGCCAGGTACAACGCCAGGGGCCTGGCATTAGAGGGGGATCATGACTATTAAGGACAAACCTTCACAAAAGCAAGTCTCCACTATGCCACAAAACTGTACAGGTGCCCACTCAAAAGTGATTTATTAAGAGAACAGTTATACACTCCGCAAACTGTTTTGCTTGCATCATGGTGAGCTTTAATATCAGAAAGTGTCCTAAAATATTAACTACCCAGCTTAATCATATGCAGCTAGTAGATCTGATCTACACGCCTAGAGGTCTACCCCATACAAGCTAGGAAAGAGAGACACAGTAACTGAAAACAGCGCACCTCCATGCCAGATACCTCAGAGCTTACTGTTGTTTGGAGGGCTTGACCCATCCTATTACAATATTTGCCTTCGTTAAACTGAGAGCTGCATTTTGGATTTCAAAACCAATAACTTATTTAGGGAATTTGGATCTGCACCCATTTCTATTGCAGCATACGCTATTTGCAATTGAAGTCATTATTGGTGGTGCTCCAGAGGAAGGTAAGATCCAAAAATCTTTTCATGCGTGTGTAAAAAAAAGTAGTTCCAAATCGATTGACAAGAGACAGAATACAACAGATGAATCATGGTGGCCACAAAAGCAAACAAAACCAGTGCTTTGCAAGATGCATGCCCAAACACTGAAAGTTATGAATGTAGAACAAGCTAGGGCTCAAGGCAAACACAATGAACTCATCATGTCTCGAGTGCATATTTATCCCTACTCCCATGCTTTTAGATATTGCTTTACTGAACTCCATATGGAAGCAGGGTTCTGGGAATGGAGACAAGGTGAAATTCAATCATATACAGTCCAGCTGTTGCTGACATTCATCATTTTAAGGAAACTGCAACAGTTTAGAAAATATATAAACAAGATGTTCTGGAAGCATAATTTCCTGAGGTACAGAAATTTAGCAGCTAAATACCCATGACCTATGCAGGGATGAGACAGGGAGGGGGACTGTTACTCACATCATTTAGAAGAACAGAAAAAATGGCACTTTTTATAAGCAGTGATGCTGAACAAAAAATTATACCAGGTGACAAGAGGCCTGTTCATATTAAATTCAGGATGTAACGAGGTACTTCTGTTTGATTGAGAAGTCATTTAAGACTGCTGCTTAACTATTACAACCAAATTCAACATCTTTTTTTTTAATGGAATTAAATTATCTTTTTCACCTGGGAGGATAAGTCAAAGTTAAGACCATATGAGGCACAAACACATTTAAAACTACAAATCAAATACTCCTTAGAATTAAGTAAGAACTGTTGCTCCTACGATGCTTGAAGAAAAATTCCGATGCTTTACACCACAAGTCCAGAAAACAGCATGGGCAGATTTATTCCAGATTTCTACCTTAGCTGAACAGAACATGTCTTTGGTGATGTAAGAAATCTATTTTTAAGGCAATTTCTTCAAACCCGCATGCCAGAGCATGAGCAAAAGGAAGCCGGGGACCATGCACTCACATGCTCCTAATTGGGAGCTATAGTTTTTTAGGAAGGTTGCCCTTCTCCTTCTGCCCACTATTGCTGTTGCTGTCACAGCGGTCCATGGCTGCAGCATGCCCTGAATGACTTCTTTCATCAGCTTTGTTGTACAGATTAAGAAATACATGCACTACTATTGCAGCCGTACCATATAAGTATTATTTTGTGAACCCTGCTTCCTTGGCTGCCTTTCCTTCAGTAGAGCCCTGCTGTTCCTTTGCCCACGTAACAGAGCTGTTTGGAAAGGCTCAGCCAAGAGCCAGCAGATGCACAGTGTGCCCCCTTCCCTGCATGGAAAAACAGGGTGTCATGGAAGTACTGGCCTGCCCCCTCATGCTCCTCCTTCACCTCGGGAAGAGGGCAATATCAATCTTGCCCCTTTGCATGGCCATCTGTACAATTTGCATTTTCCTGGAGTGCAGCTAAACCTAGGCGTAAATCAGCAGGGTTTGGTACAGTCTAGCAGAAGAGGGAGGGAAAGAGAACTTGAGAGCACAGATGAAAGCATGCCACGAAAACAAACTAACGCTGTGCAGAGAGAAAGATTCCCAAGTAGAGAACTTCCTTTATTGACCTCCGAACGTGTTTAAAACAGGCAGGTTAAAATCACCCGTTAACTTCCTGAAGTTGCAAACCCTAAGGCATTTCCCTTCTTCCACTTCACTGGAGCAACGGAAAAGTTAGGTTCCCTTCTCCTGCTGCCTTCTTGGTGGTGGTGGTGGTTGTGAAAGAAGCTTAACTCAGGCGAAAAGCGTCCTCTCTCTCGACTGCCGTCAGTGTATTATGTCCATCAGTTTAACTTCCCAGTCTCCAGCAGAAGACAGCCCTCACCTGTTCCAGGAGGCATGGGACCATTTAAAGCTCTCTGTAGGCTTCTAGCTATTTTCAGCTGTGACAAAAAAGACATTTGATTGATCAAGAAATAGACACTTGATTCTGCACCTGGCTACAGGACGGTGGCTAAAATGTAACAGGAGATGAGAGAACCACGGTGGAGTGGGAAGAGCCCCTGGGGCCCACTAGCCCAGCTGAGCTCTCCTCCTGGTGAGCAGCATCATTGTGCTGGATTCAATGGAGCGAGGGCAGCTGGGGCGTTCACTCCGGGTGACGGTTTGGAGCCTGGTCTTAAGCCAAATTGAATCCATCCTGCAAGAAAGCAAGGGCTAGTTCAGGACATTTAGCCCAGTTAATGATGAGTAGCAAAAGGACAATAAGATATTATGTCTTTTAATGACTAATTTGTTCAACAACATTGAATTTCCCAACTTGAATTTGGCCAACAAAGTTGAATGTGCAAACTTTATCCCTAGTGCAAACCCTTTGATGTCAGTAGAGTTACAGCAGGCATGAGCTGGATATAATATCCATAATCCGTTGTTAAAAACCAAGTGTTATTGTTCTACACAAATCCCAGCCAGATGACAGTTATTGTCTGCCTCTGCAAAAAGTAGCTTGAGATGTGCGGTGCAACATTTCAAATAAGGATTGCAAGATTTAATAACGCCAGAAGCTAAGTGCCCCCACTTCTCCTCAGTTAATCCCATTATTCCTAAGGGATCCCGTTACACGCTCAGAGAGAAGGTTGCAACATGGCCCTGCAACGTGGGATCAGTCCAACTTCTCTTCGCACTGTGTGTTAAAACAAATCGGGGTGGGGAAGGCAGAGCTGGAGGATGCCAGCTTTGCGGCATGGATTCTGTGGTATAGAAGATCTGGGTATAACCTCCTTGCCCACCCCATGACAGGGGCACACACCGCGACTGCCTCTGTCAACGCTGCTTTCCCAGGCCGTGGTCCAGCAGCCAGCTGGGAATGGGAGCCTCGGGAATGGGAGCCTCGGTGCTGGGAGGGTGCGTCTCGGCTGCCTCCCGCCAGAGGCTGATGCAAGGCGCCGTTATGAAGCCCACTGCAGGCAGCCCGCGTGGCGCGGACGTGCTCCGGGCGCCAGTCACATGCAGTACATCACGGTGGGTTCAGGGTGTCACTTAACCCAGCTACAGCTACTGCTAAGAGACAAGAGTCTGCGCCTGTAAACAGGACCAAATAGCAACGCAGCTTTTGTTTCCTGACTCAAGTTTAACATTCAATTTGTTTGCTACAAATAATCACATAAGTAAATTCAAATCTGCTTTCATTAGAGCAATTTTACGTTAATTAAATCATTTCACATGACTGATTTATCTGCAACAAACAGTCATTTTATTGTCAGTGTACCAGCATTTATCATAACCTCTGTGCGTGGCGAAACAAAGGCTAACAATGTGGAATAGATACTGCACATGTAAAAGAGATAATATACTTGCATCCTCATGGGAACGAGTGTATTAGAGCGGCATGCAGATTAGGTCCAAGGTCAACAGTTGGGGCTTGTCCAGGTTTTTGCCGAGACACCTTCTAAAGCTAGTTGCTGATCTAGGAGGACTCTTTTGAAATGCAGATACGCCAGAGAAGCAGGGAATAAAATTCAGTGTGTTCTTACTTGACACCTCCTCTTCTCAGACACAGAGTTAGATATAAAATGGTAGGAGAGACAGGCTGTACAAGCAGGAGACTGGAATTTGTTCTGCTTTTTGTGCCCCCAACAACACCACATCAGGCCATATTTAATGGCAGCCTCCATACCTGTGCTCAGCTCCGTCTTCCGTTCCAGACTGCAGGTGGGACTCAGCATTTTCCAAGGCAGAAGACTCCATCTGTGTGGGAAAAAAAAAACGGACCTAAGAACAATTTTACAGAAATTAGGTTCAGAACAGCAAGTTTCCTGTTCCCCATCCAATTTCTGGCCAAATTTAGATTGAATTCCAAAATATTTGGTGACTCAAAAATCAAATCCAACATCAAGGCCATCTCTTTTTGCTTGTTTTTTGGTTATTTTTTCCCCCTCTTGGTGCAGTTCAAACTTTAAATATAATTTCTTTTTCTTTTAGTTGTAGAGTTCTAGTAGCTTAGAAGTTTTCAGACAAAAAACAAGAAAGCGATTCTGGTTCTGAGAAAGCTTTTCAGAACATGTTGTTCCCTGGCTTTTCTTATCTGGGGTGTGCATTAAGGTGAGTGCCTGGATTTCCCCAGCCCCTGCGCTACATTGCAGTTAGGCTGACTGCAAACTACTAAAGCATGGATTTTCCAAAGACCTTTTGGACTTAGCCCTGTTTGTAGTATTTTTCAAAGAGAGATTATTCTCCTGACTCCCTTACGTTCCTGTGAAAAATCTCAGACCTGGGTTATTTGGGTCTGAAGTGCCTCCTCTGGGGAAGAGAACACAGCATGCGTATTCCACAAGGTTGGTGTGAAGGCTAATGATAGTGCAGCACATTAAGAAACAAAAAAAGTCTAGTGAAAATTCAAATTATCATTGTCTTTTAGCAGGGGTGCAAAGCATTTCTCCATATTCCCAGAAAAAAGAAGAAGACTTAACTTCCAAGAATCCCCATGGAGTTAATGGAATTGACAGACAGATGTCATTTAACTGGAATAATGGTATCAGTATCCCAGTAAATTCTGTGAAGGTGTGTCTGATTGGGAAAACACAAATAGAAATCACTTGATCTTCTAATTCTGCAAAACTGACATGATGTTGGAAAAACCTCTTCCTTCCCCGAAAGGTTTTGATGCTCAGTCCAAGTCTGCTGTCACCAGAGCTGTTTCTGCCGCTTCCTTGGAGGCTATATTTGTCCCTTTATTTCTGCTGAAGACATGTCTATCTTTAGGGCTGAGCTCAGATTTCTCATGCCAGGATAATGAAAGGTGGCTGTGTCACATACATTGTGGAATTAAACACTTCTCTGAACCTGCTGGCCAGGGCAGGTTTTTACAACACATGCTCGCACTCTCTGAGCATGTGGCTATGCCTTCACCATTAGTCAGAACTGGAACGGTTGCTAAATACATACTCTGTCACAAACAAAAAGGGGTTGAAGATGAAAAGCTGTGCACAAAGTACCCAGAATTAACACCTGGGGAGATGGGGGCAATCCGTCTGAGGTTTTTGGCTGGATTTAGGCTCATCATCCAACAAGGAGGTTTTTGTCTCGCTCCCTGGTAATAGAGAAATGAAGATGCTGTAAGCACAAACAAAACAAGGACCTAGTCCTGAAAAGCTGTCCGTTCTTTCTATCCCTCCTTACTTTTTATCAAGAAGCAGCATCTGAGATACTTTATTCCATCTCCAAAGGAAAAAAAGCAACGTGGGATTGCTTTTGCTGTTTTTCACCTTTTTCTGGATATAAATTGTATTGTTAAATTGCATTCTGTACAGCTATACAATTAGTAAACAAGAGACTACAAATATCACCATCCAAAAAAACTAAAATTAAAAAAAAAATCAGAAAATATTTTATTTCAAACTTACGAAGACTTCCAGTGAAGAAGTGTTCTGAAATTTTTGTGCTAAAAAGACAAAATTTTTTTCAGCTGCCTTAAGGGGACAGAGCTGTCCATTAGGTGGCCAGAAGTTCAAATCTGATTCTAATTACTGGTCACTTCAATAATGCCCAATTGCTGAGCCATGGTCTCTGTGAAAAGACTAGCTCTGACTGCAGCAAAGGATGAGAGAGTTTGAAAATTTTCAGGCATGGCTGTAATCGAGCAGAACAACAGAACTTTTTTTTTTTTTTTCCAATTAAAAATCTCTCATAGAATCATACCATTTTTGTTAAAGCATTTTACACTATTCACAAGATGCAGGTTTTCAGGTTCCGGAAGGAGCTCTTTGTTCACATCCAAAGGGACAGGACGACAAACCTGAATTTTTCCATCCGAAAGAAATCCTTTTGACAAAGTTTCCTTTAATTTCACATGAGAGCATTTAAAAAATTTTGTCTCCTTCCAGCATGGCTCAAAGACACATATTAGAAACCCGGGAAGTAGACACGATACAGAATTGCATTTTTCCAGCTGCTTCCATTAGCAATCACAGCAGAAAACCCAAAAGCAGAGCAGAGGGAAGGAGGGAGCTACACTCCTGGATCCCTGGAAGGTCTTCCCTGAGGCTCGCTTACAGCAACATGGAAGGACTCATCTCTAGAGAACTCAAAACATTTCATCAATTGGTTTTCTGGTGATCACCTAGTACAGAAGGGAAGATAAAGGCATTAGGGAAGGATAGTGCCTACAGATGTACAGGGTAGGCTATAGAAATTAAAAAACAAAACAAAACACAAAACTGGTGCAAATGGCATATACAAACAGGAGCTGTTCTTAATGGTAACACCCATTTTCTCACACACTTCCAACAAGGTCTGGGCAGCAGTCAGCACGCTCAGAAAGCATTACTGCCCTAAGCAAAGTGGAAAATAGAGCTTGTGGAAAACCAGGAGTGTTCCTGTAATAGCAGTGAGCACTCCTGACCGTCGCACATTTGAACCCCCAAGTTCCCACGCCCTCTGATAGCAAGCAACCTGCCAAGGCTGCTTCTCATAGGACGTCCCTCAATATGAAAGCTCCAAGCTTTGCCAGCCAGCACATCACTCCCAAAACCACAGGTGAGCAAGCGGGGACACCACGGATGGCAGGCTGGGCAGGAGGGCTAAGGGCATGCCATCAGGCTGACAGCTAAGCCCAAACAAGCAATCGTGGATTCCGGAATACAATTATGAATTTTCTGTCCCCAGCCATTAAACCTCCCTCCCTGTTGCCCAACCACCGCCACACCAGTCTGCTCTGCAGGGCTGCGCACACCTGCTCGCTCAGCCCCACTATCAGCACCACTTCCATCTCTGCTCCGGCACCATAAACCCCAACAATCTGGCCTCCTGGCATAATTGCAGCTCTCTCTCCTTTTTCCAGGCAAAGTACTAGTTCACTGTGCAATGGGAATCAGTCGATCTGCAACTCTTGTCCTCGCTTTCTTAATGATCTGCGAAGACATGTCCCTCGCTGACGCAATTCAGACTGTGCGCTCGCACAGAGGGATCTGCCCCAACTCCGGCTTCCTCAAGCAGCTTCGGGAGCTGGATCTCCAGTTACGAATGGGGAAAGGCAGAGGAGCAGAGGCCTGTTAGTGCCAGGGGGCATGTTTCCGGGCACCGGACCGAGAGATGCCACCCTCACTGACGACAGCGCAAGGATGCTGTGAGGACTGCTCCGCAGCTGCACTGAGAAACTCCTTGGGAAACAGCTGAGCACGAGCCAGGTGGTAGGGGTCTGGTAGGTGTTTTTCGGATAAGCCCAGTAATTGGAAAGAAAATTAAATAAAGAAGGATTCAAACTGGCAGCTTTGCCCACCTGGACTTGTTTTTTAACTACCTGTTGGGCAGGGCATAGGGAGCAGTTGGGTTTTCATGCGGAATTAAAAGGCAGCACAGCCAACTTGAAAAAAAGACTTTTTACTTGCTTATAGTTGCATTTATAAGGCAAGAGGGAAAATGGCTAAACTAGTAAAAAGAAAAAGAAAGCATGGGGTTTTTAAGCAAATCTTTAACATTTCACATCCAGCTGTCATAGGGCGAGAGTTCAGGTTTTGCAAGCTGACATGCTCCTTTAGTCTGACATGGTGACACCACTCAGGATCCAACTCAGACCTTGGGCTCTCTCTATTACAAGCCACAGAGGCTCTTGCTGGGACATTCACAAGACCTTTTAGCTTCAAATCTAGGGCAAATACTCAGAACTTAAAAAGACCATGAAACCCTCAGGAGCCGATATGGAGGTCCCAGCCAGAGGCTGCAGCCTGGGGCATGGCTGTGGCAGCCTGACAGCTGGCCAGAGGGAAGGAACGTGTCCCCTTGCACGCGTGAAGCCTGGGGCACGCTCAGGGGACACTGCTCGCTGGTGCACTGCAGGGCAGCATCAACGACAGACCAAAACATCCTCCTTTTGGCTTGCAACCCGGCGCTCCAAATCACATTCCCCAAATTTCCCTGTTTTAACGGAAAGCCAGAACCTAGTGTCATCATGTCAGAGCAAAAATGAGCAATGCCTCTAACAAATCCAAAGCAGCAGCTCTGCATTTCGATTACTCTTTTACGCCCAATTGGCCACATTTAATCTTGTGAAGAACTCGAAGCAGATATTTGCTTCAGTGCAATTACAGCCACATACAGAACATTGGCAAATGCAAACAATATAGAATTTCCACTTGACGGCAGATTAATTTGGTGTGATGTTTTCCCTTGAGAGGTCTTAAAGGCTTGCAGTTCTGAAAGTACCCTGCAGTTTGTATTTATAGCACTGTGGATGTTGAATAGAAAGAGAAAAGCGTATACTCGTTCTGAACCAAAGTTTCTTTTGCCTCCATACATTAAAAAAAATTAACTTAGCATAGCACACTTCCACTGCATTTCTCATAATGCAGTATGGAAACATGATTTCCCTGCAGAGCCGACAGAGAAATTCAGGTGGTGTTTCCACTTTCATAAACATAGTAAGTAAAACACAAGCAACGCTACGGTCTAATTTCCTCTCAGGGAACAGAGAGATGGGTCTTGCCTCCAGAAAGGGTCCCATCCTTTGAGACTGGAGTAAGCGGCCAGAAGGGAGTTCATAGCTAATGATGGAAAAATCAGTGAAGTTATAGCTTTCACAGGCCTCTTGCTGGCTGCCACAGCAAGGAGATTAGATTTCAGTGAGCATGGTGGTTGAACCACTCCTGGCACCTGGGTCTCCTCCATCTCCGTCTGTCTGGGGATCATTTTTTATTGCAGACCATGCTGAAGCTGTTTTGTGAGTAGCCTTTTCAGTTGCCTTACTAACCACTCCCTTCAACTCTCTGTAACTCAGCCTATGCCAAGCCAAATGGCACTATATTAAAGCACAAGGTTATATATGAAACACAACGGTCCAAAATCTCCGTGTATTGAGACCGTCAGGAGAGGTCGTAATTCCCAGCAAGTTGCACGTCTGGAAACATCTGTGGTTGCAGGGCGGAATTGAAAGTGAACAACTTTTCTCAGAGTGACTGAGTCTAAATTTACCTCATCTGAGGCCCGATAGCCATTGTGGGACTATTTCAGCTGGCCAGGGATTTCCCTGCCATGCGTGACTTGCAGCTGGGAGCAGTAAGTTCGGCTGGAGCTGCAGCCCACCGGGAACGCCAGGGCACTGGCAAAGCAGGACTGCTGGCTGGATGTCACTGTTACAGATGCATAGTGAAGGCTTCCTCTTCAACCTGTGGAAAAAAAAACAAAACAAAAACCAACAAAAACCCAAACAAAACCAAAACCCAACCAACCAACAAAGAAAAAGAGGTCAAAACACTGACCCAAAGACAATAATGTAGCTACCCAACCCCAAGACATAAAAGTTCCTCTATAGAAGAGCCTGGGCTGGTTCCAGTGCTTTGCATTGCGGGGAAGGTCAGACAGTGGGAGGCAGGTCCCCCCATCTCCTTGCAGTTTCTCCAGCCTCCAGCAGATGACGGTACCTGAGCCCACCTTTACCTTCCCCCTGTGCAAGGGCTGCAGCATCATGGAGGCGGCCTGGCAGGGGCACAGGTGCAGGCTCAGTAGTTGATAACAATTAAACAGTCCTAATCTCTGACCCACACGTGTTGCACCCTGAGATGGGTTATTGCCCTTGTAATTAGTTAAGCAAAAGTCTCTTAAAATTACAGCTGGAATCAAGATCAAAAAGATGAAAACGATAATGGGGGTGGTTCCAGGTATATCTTGTGCCACAATTTCCAGATCCAGAGTTGCTGGCTCTTTGCAAGCCACCAGCTCAGCTCAAGCATCAGGGAATAGTTGAGCCCTCCTTGCTAACGACACGGCGTTTGGTCCTGGCGTGCTGCTACCGAGTCAGGCAGCAGAAGCTCCACTCGCCGCCCGGCATGGGGACGGCCGCTGCAGCGCCAGATAGAGCCACGCGTGCCCGGTGCCCTACGCTAAAGTATTACCTGCCAAAAGCAATGTCAGTTGAGACTGCAGGCAGGATGGAAGTGATCAGAATGGCAGAATCAGACATATTGACGGACAGAGCAGCGTTTATGCTATCATCTTTTCCATGCCTGTAAATAGGTTTATTTACAAAAACCTATCCTTTCTGTGTGCTTATGAAGGAGCCACCTCCAGCACTGTGGTGGAGCTGGTGTACTTCCCACACAGCAAGCCTGTGAGGGAGGATGGGCGTCTTCGCCCCTTTTCGCAGTCAAGGCAAACCTGGAGTTTGCCTGCACTGCAGCAGGATGTTTGGGGAAAAACACAACAGAATTGCTCTCCAGCCTCCAGAACTGGCACCAAAGCATGAGAATGGTTTTCTCACATAAGATATCTTGCCTTCACGAGCTTTTCCTCCCAGACTTTCAGCAATGATAAATACAGAGAATATTGCTGCGGGCATGTCTGTACTGCGTTATTTATCCTTTGGATTTACACTAAGGGTTTTATTTGTAAAAGGAAAGTGGGACCATAAATCTGCTCTGCAAAGAGCCAAGGGAAGAGAGGATAGAAGTTTTCAACAAGTTGCATGGAAGAAGATGCTGCCAAAGACAGGTTTCCCAGGGAAAGAAATGCCAGCCAGGATATTGCCCAGGTACACACCACATGTACTGGTGACAGCTGAGAGTGTCAGCCGTTTTCTTGCAGGTGCATTAATTCATGCACAGGTAGCTTTGGGGTTGCTGCAGCAAGGATGGCCCTCCTATGGGACTTTCTTAAGTCATAGCTTTTGCCCATATTTTCTCAAAAAAAAAAAAAAAAAAAAATTGTACTGGGACCAGAATAGGCCACAAAGCTAAAGAACTAAGTATGACCAAGACTAACTTGTCAGGATTGAGTAACAAGCCACTGTACCAGCCTAAGTTGACCACATTCCAGAGTTACCATTTTCTTCATGGCCTTCAGCATACACGTGACCGCTCTTTGGACACAAGGCCCTAAGAAACACGCAGCACCTATAGGCAAGGATGGAGCCAGGCAGTCTCACAGGCAGGTCCCCTGGTTCTGCATTACACTGGCCTGTTCCGCTTCGGCCAGTGGCTCCCACTTCTGCTTTGACTTCAGCATTGCCCACCAAGACCAGGTGACTTTCTTCTGCACAACCCTGATGTCTACACCAGATCTGCCTAGCTCCTGCCAGCCCCTCCAGAACTGCAAAACACTGTCAAGTCCACTTGCCAGATCTTATCCTCCTCCCATTATTTCTCACGTCTTGTGTTTTCCTGATAACAAGGCTGAGCTACGTGTTACTGTGGAGAGAGGCTTCAAGACAGCTTGTGCTTTGCAAATTTGCTTCATAGTCTGAGGTTCAAAGAGTATATGCAGCTCCTGAAGCCAAGTCAAACAGGAATCTAGGGCCCGCGAGGCTTTCAACAGTTAAGTTTTCTTTAGGCTACAATTATTTTGCTTAGAAACTAGACCCTTGATCTGTTGCAGGAGGCTGCAGTTTAATAAAGTCAAACAATTTGCTCTTTGCAATGTACTATTTGTGGTACAAGTATCACCGAGTTATACCGCTCCCGCTCACCGCTGCCTCCTGGAACCTCGTCTGTTTATATACAGAAAGCACTCTCAGGAAACACTCCTAAAAATACCCAGCAATGTTAGCTGAGGATCTGGCTCTGTCTCTCCTCTTCCTGCTTCTGCCTCCATAACATCCTTCCATCATCTTCATGCTCAAAAACCCCAGCTGTTCAAGCAACCTTATTCCTGTCTCACCCTCTAAAAAATTGTTCTTCTTCTTCCTCTGCCAGTAGCCATTCTCCACTCTGTCACAGAGCACCTTCCATAATGCTGCCATGCAATGTCTCATCTTAGCGTTTTCTTACTCAATCACTAAATTACAGCGAAGCTCACATCGTCTTTATCAAATCCTTGAGTATACCTACATGGCTCTGTCCACTTTTCAGACAATAAGAAGGTGGCAAGTCAGGGCAAAAACCGTACCAGAAAAAGAACAATATCTTTTATTTTACTTTATAAAGGGGCACTTGAAGACTGCAAAACACGATGCAGTACTCTCCACAGACTAACTTTTGAAACCACTCTCAGGGAAGCTACCCTGGAGACAAAGCATCTCCCAATGGAAATGCCATTGCAAATAAAGATATTTTCACAATAGTACAAACAGAAAATCTGCACAGCAAAAATCCAGCCAACTGACAAAAACATCAGCTATTAAACTTCCGGTAAAAGTCAAAAGCACATCTGGCATTCAGCTCACGTTTCTGACCTGTCTGTTGCCCACGATGTGGGCAGAGCCTCCCCACACAAAATGCCACTTGTCAAGGGACAGAGGCTTCCAGGTGCTGAAGTCTGATCTTGCTTGTTGCCAGTCATCCTCACGGCCACAAAGATCTTCCAGTACCTTCAGCAGGCACCCAGCACAGACCGAGATTCATAGCAGCGCAAGGGATCTCTGATCCTTCAGTCTGTCCACATACCACCAATTGATTTGAACGTTTCTCTTCTGTAGGTGCTCACCAGACAGAACCTAAAAAATAAAATCTCAACAACTCTGCTGTTGTAGTAGACCAGATTTACCCTTGTGGCTATTCCCTGTGTAAAACTCTTCTGAAAGGCAGCTGCTGCTCTACAAACCCCTTTCTATGAAAACAAAGCATCTAATTCATCTAATTCCTCCTAATTCTATAATAATTATAATCCATCAATTCATCTGATATTAAATATCAACAAGGAAACATGCACAAAAATTTACAGCCAAAATGATTCATCAAAGCCCTTAAGATTGCTTTTGGAGGAACAACAGTTCTTCGGCAAAAATTACCAAAACACGAAAAGCACAGAACTGTGAGAAGTGAGACAGTGATAATTTTTACACCAAAAACATTTAGAATGCTTACAATAAATGAATAAATAAGGAAATCGTTCTTTGCAAAAACCCCACCTACCACTGGAAAACCATCAGCCAGCGAAGAGCGAGCAAGGAATTATTTGCTCAGCTCTGGTGACAATTGGCTGTTAGTAGAGTTATTCTGACACATTGTTTTGGAGAACATCTGTTTCCACTCTGACTCCTTTAACTTTCAGATGTGAAAAACAAAAGCTCATTTTCATGCCATGTCTCCCATCTTCAGCTGGCAACAGTTGTGTGATTATGAAGTTATTGTTATGCTGGATGATCTCTTTGTCAGTTTATATTTTCCTATCATATCTATTTTTAGCTGCTCATTAGTATTACTTGGAGCCTCTCCTATAAATCTTAAACATTTATAGCACATCTCGACAATTCATCAAATGGAGCCAACCTCCAAGGAAAGGAAACCCAAACCACTTCCCCCTGCTCAGCTGAATGAGATTCAGATCCTTGTCTTTTAAACTTCAAACTCAACATTTTCCCATCTGCTCTTTATACACAACAGCCCTTTTGCAGCGCACCAATATTTTATTCTCCATTCATAACTTTTTACTTCCCTCCAGAGGTTTCCTGATGCTTTTGGTCTGCTGGACTCATAGAAGACTTGGATTTTGGAGGGTTTCCCCCCGCCACTCCATTGAAGGGGAAAAATAATCATTCAGCAATGAATGGCCACTTTTCATTACTCATTCACAAGAGACACACAGCAGGATCCCAGGGCTGGACTCAAAGACACTTTTCTTTGCCATTCTCACAAGAGGAAAACAGCATTTTATCAGAGACTGTTCAAACTTAGGGTATTTGGAAAATTGATTTTACTTTTTACTCTCTGTTCTATTCATTGACTTGCATTTCTAATCCTCTGTGCGTGCACGTATAACTATCAATCAGCTGCACAATCTTTGTAGCTATGACCGTGCCTGGAGGTACCAATACATGTGACTTGGCCAGGACACCCATGCAGGGAACATTTCTAAAGGGTTCAGTCTATAATGGCCAACGACAAGATGATTTGAAGAAATAATAACCAGAAGACGTTGCCTGGCCAAGAGTTCTGCAGAAGAAAAATCTCCACTTGCGAAGAAACGCCCCTCCACACACACACTTTGCCAGGCAGCGCTTGGCTGCTGGGAGAGGCTGCGCAGCATCTCCTGGCTGGTGGGACCAAATACTGCCACAGGGCAGGGAAGATTGTTCTCCTCCTCCTCAGCTCTCCTGGGGAAATCCCAGCCTTGCACACTCTGTACATTTGAAGGCTAAGCAACACATTCCTCAGATGCAACTGTTAATTGTCTGTACGTAATTAGCTGAGACCCGACTGGAACACACAACTGACTAAAAATCAGACTGACCATCTTTTTCATTTCCTACATATTTGAATTAATCAAAGGAGACATCATATAACAAGAAATGAAAACTGTACCAAGGAAAACAGTCCTGGCATGCACGTTCCTCTTACGGAGTGGCTTTAATTTAAACAGCTCATCTGATCAGGCAGAATAGCCGTATGTTGCTTTTCAGAGAGGTAGGGAGTGCTCGGGAGAAGGCAGCAGCAGAAAAGAGTATTTACATTTTTACAACCAAAGTTGCTTTCCATCAATTCACACAACTCTTCAGTTCACCTGATATCTTTTCCTACTATCAATTTTAATGGAAGAAAAAAAAGAAAAAATCTTAGTTTAGACTCAGTTGTACCTCCATGTGGTTACACCCTGATTTTACCATCACTATAATCTCCAGCAAGTCCTCCAGTTTCTAACCCATCCTGCTTGGCACCAGACATACGTCAACTTGCCTGCACCTCTGCTATCCCAGATCCTTTTGGCCAGATGTCAATTATCTGTGCCATAGCAGTCCATCTGGCCAGCCACCCAAACGCATTTTAACAGGCGAATACAAATATATCTTTTTCAGGCTAGTCATGTTGACAACAATCATCCCAAGGCTCAGAAACGCCTGCCTGCCAATAAAGGTGCCAGCTTGCTAAAAACATAAAGAAATAAGTTTTCTGCTACTTGCAAAAAAAAATCCCGGGAGGCTAAAAATGCTGTATGTTCTAGTAGTTATCCCATGCAATGTACTGCAAGAGCACTTCTAGAGTACTGTGATTGTACTGGCAGAATATCACAACGCAGAATATCAGCTCACAATGTGGAACAGACATCTTGGAAAAAAAGAAAGCAAACTGTGCAGGCACAATGACTTAGGGAGATGAGAGATTACAGCAACCCAAGCAAGTCCAAGAAAGCACGATCGTATCAGGAACCCCTCCCCACCCCAACCACTTTTCCCATGAAAGGAAGTATGCCAAATCCCTTACAATTCTTTGAAATTAAAACATAAGATTAACACAAACTACAAGGTTCAAATCTTATCTGGATTTCCCTTAGCACTAGACACTTAGAGACCTGGGATCTTAAAGTTTATTATGGTAAAGTAACCTTGGATCCAGAATCACAGCTAGACTCAGACATGTATACAAATCACCCCAGTATCTACCTAAGCAAGAACTGTATTTCTGCCGGCCCCAGATGTTCAGAACACCTGTATCACCCCATCCCCCCTTTCCCATTGTGAGAATGTCTTTATAAAACATGGGATTTTATTATTATTATTTGTCTCAAGGTTCATTGTTTTCATGATTTTCTTGACAAGGGCAATAAACTTACATTCCTCCTCCTCCTTTTCCCTGCCAAGGAAAGCTGGGATTCTCTGGTAGATTTAGGAGTGCGTACCATGTTACGAGACATGGAAAAAGCTACGAGAGCTAGAGTACTACCACCTGGTATGCTGCAGCCATGGCCCAGGGCTAAAACAGCTGGGAGCACATGCTGTTTCATTTACTTGGCTATGCCTTAAAATGAGCAGTGCCAGAGAAGGATGTATACGTGTATATATATATACTACAGCATCATCAGCATCCATGACACTGGGACATTTAACAAACCTCTTCGCTTACCAGCGGCTCCAAGCCCTGCTCTGTCTGCTTTGGGGAGGAGCAGCCCTCTGTGAGCCGTCAGTCACGCTAAGATCACTACTCCAACTGAGATGATTCCCACCAGAAAGTGGAAATTTGACCAGGCCCTGTGTTATCACATACAAACTGAGGGAATAAATCTGTTTGAAAGGGATTGTTTCCTAACAGAGCCATAACCAATCAATTTATTTATTTATTTTAACATCTGGAAAGCTCACATAATAATAGGATTTATACAAGGCTTTAGTCTTTCGAAGGAAGATTTAGCTACATTAGCCCATAAGATGCATGGATTGCCCATTTTGAAGCTATCCTTTTAGCAGAGTTGTATACACATACTCAGTTTGGCTGCAAAAGCAGGGAGAAGGTTGCATGTCACTAAAAAGTAAAGGTTGTAAGATGAACCGCTGCATAGTGCAAAGGAACCCATTTGTAACAATGGAAGACATTGTTATTTGGTTTTGTAACTAATGGTATAAATATTCCATAACATCAGGAAACGTAACTCAGAAACAGAAAACACTTGCAATCCACTCTGAACACGAGCAGGGTGCAAGAGACGGGTCCCACGACGCAGCTGGGAGCAGGAGCTTGCAGCAGGCTGGAGTGGCCAGCAGCCTGCTGTGTGCCAAGCCACCATCCCTCTCTGCTTGCCTTTAGACCTTCCTCAGATGCCGCTGCTCACCCCCACAGGGACAGAGGGATGCTTTGGCCCTGGGCACAACTGCTGCATGACCACAGGTGGCTAAACAGGGAGAGGAGAAGGGGCCGGACAAAGCGCGGACCCCGGGAGGACAGGCACCCCGAGTCGCTCCCGTGAGCTGAAGCTCATCTTTGCCCAAAGGCCTGAACTCCCACCAGAGCGTGGCGATGCTCCGCACAGGTTGTTTCTCACAAACATTAATACAGGCTTGAGGCTTTCACTGTTCTGTCATGGCTGCCCGAAAGATTCAGAGTTCATGCTGAAGACTTTCAGTAATTTCTGCCACAGCAGCACAGCAGGGCTCTGGAGACACCGACGGTATTTATAGCAGCCTGAAAATTGTACCTCTTCTCACCAACTGAACCGGTTCCCTGAGCTGAATGCTACAGCTAATTGAGAGAAGACTGTCGTATACCATCAGCTAAATTTACTGCTGGTCCTCAAGATCAGGTTGCGCTGACTGCATTGAGACAGCAGTGTCTAAAGGGAGGTCATCTTCATTTCTAAATTTTCTCTCTAGGAACAAGAGTTTCTTTTGCATCTGCACTGCTAGGCTTCTATTTATAGGCTTGAACCCTGTGATGTAATCTTCCTTTTTGTTTCCAAGGAAACAATCTTTGATGTATTCTACGTTCAAGTTTTTCTTCCTTTAGGTTCCGCCCCCCCGCCCGGCTTTCTCCCTCCCTTTTTAAAGGGATAAGTCAATAGGTAAAACCTGTATGTACTTATCTCTGGCACGCAGCACAGTTCTCTCTCTCTAAAACCAGGCTTATTCATATCACTAAAAAATTCAAGACATTTCAAAAATATGCTTAGCAGTAATTTTATGCACTGTTTATACATACTACTTTTCTGACAGTAAATGAGCTATAATTGCAATAGGCAGCAACTCCTGTTGATAGCTCAATTTTCTCAAAAACTTTGGTTCTGCATCTCAGCCCCAAGTCCTGGAAACATTTTTTAAAATCCTTTCACTGACCACCCACATCCAGCTTTCCTATGGTTTTAGTTCGCAAGCCGGGGGTCCTGATGGCCAGTCCTCTCCCCTGGCACTCCCTTTCTGGTGGCAGGGCATCTCCTGACACCTCTCTGCAGGCTCCTCTCTGGCACAGGGCAGTTTTCTTAGGTCGGTTGTGGCTCTGAGTTCTTTTTCATTCACATGAAAATCCTCTACATGAATGTTCTTTTAAAACAATTGGCTGCCACTTCACTGTCTGTAAATTAGGAAAATGCAGGGGATTTAATCCATAATTCATACTGAAGTTAGCATCTGTAACAGCTCCAATAAAGTGTGTTGAATGGATTCTTGGAGAAATGCAGCTGCTTTGGAGTCTTAACGGAAAAGCAATGGGTCAAGCTAAAAGCTTTCCTTGAAATCCTCGGTGCTACTGTGTTTATATGGATGGCTTAAAAGGTGTGGGAGAAAACGGCTGGATTCACAAAAAGATACTATTTTAACATTGCATAAAAATTAAGAGTAGCAATGCTCATAAATGCAGTTGATTAATTCTGACTGGGAAACATGCAGTCATTTGTTACCCTCCTGCCTTGTGCCTCTGTGATACAAAACAGTGAGTGAGTTGGGCTGATGATCTACGTACAATGAAGTTACAGACAGAATTTTTTTTAGGATGAGCCATTTTGGAACATAAACAGGCAGGTAAAATCCCAACATAAATGAGGTGATGTGGACCAAGAACACTCAGTAAGAGTTTGTGTGGTGAAGGGGAAAAAAGGTGATAATGCACGTGCTGGATATACAGTCAGCAAATATTACCAATTTTGCATTATCAAAGAAACTATCAAAGTGAACATGGAAATTATCTGCAGTCAGCATCTTCCATTTTGGGTCATACGGGTTGTAGACTAACATCCATCAATTCCTGTGTCAGCTCCAAAAAAGGCCAGGCTCTTTTTTGAGGTATCCAATCTTGATTCAGAAGCTCCAAGTCATTCCACGAATCCCTGACTTGGCAACAGCAAGGAACATGGGATGGGAAGACTTACATGATCTAAACCTCTGCCAACATCTCTGGATCCTTTTCAAAAATTCATCATAATTTTTCCCCAAAACCCTAAAAATAAGAGTTTCCCACATTGCAATTCTACTGGAAACCACTTCAGAAAGCCACTTCTCTCCTCCTTCCACATCAAAACCATTTCTAGTCAGTTTTGTCCCAGATGATCACAGTTGTTATCAAGCCTTCGTATCTCCCAGTCCAATCATGGCTTAATGACTTGACAACACAGTCTCCTTCCTAGCGGTTACTCAGTCTCCTGAACAACCTCAGTAAAAATCACACTTGACAGGAAAGGGAACAGCAGCAAGCTTTGAGTGTTTGTCACTAGGTTCTGTTAGTTTATTTCTGAAGCAAAACATTTCTGGTAGCTAAAACGCAGAGCGCATTTCATGACAATGCACTGCTTTAGAGATTGTGGTTCTGTAACCAAAGAGCTTTATCAAGTTTTTTTGCTTCTCAAAGACACTCCTTGGCACTGGACAGGTCCAATTTGGTCTCAGTAAATCAAATCCTTATTTGATGTCAGTGAACTAAGATGCAACTGCTGTTTTGCTCAAGGTTGTCAGAAAGCTTTTCAGTAATCACTGTCAGCCAGAGTAGATGCTCAATTGTTCTTCTTTCCTGCTGCAAGGGGGGGGAAAAACCAGCAGCTTGCTCTTCCTCAATAATTCCCTCATATTTCATTTTTAATCTCTTAAGCAAATTACAAGTGAGGACCTTTGATGTACGCGCCAGCCAAACTCGTTCATTTCTCAGTACTTGCTGGACTAGAGAGGATCTCCCGTTCTTATGCATGTGGATGATAATAACAACTTCAAAGCCCCCAGGCATGTGTTAGCTTTCCCTGATTTCCTTTCTAAGTATGCGTTTCATGGGCCAACAACAGTTAAGACCCATAAACAGCTGCACTTGAATGCCATCTATTAAGGCAGTCTTGCTATCTCTCATAGTGTAACAACTCTATTTCTACTTCACAAAACCACGCGGTCTGACTTTTGTATTTTTCCTGAAATGGAGTACCTCATTTCCAGCATTTATGGTGTTCTCAGCTTAAAAGAGTCTGGAACCTGATCAAACTCAGAGCAAAAACCCATTAAAAGGCATTTGCCCTGAGGTGGTGCGGGGCATTCCTGGTGGATTACAAGGCATTGTTTTGCTGTTGTGGGGTTTTATGACACGAAGTGTGCTTGATTACTTCTAGGCGGATGGTAGGTCGTAGCCATATGGTACCACAGGACCAGATGTTCTGAGTACAGCAGAACAGCTGCACCTGAGCAGTGGTTGGGCAAACTTCCCCCAAGCTTGCGTAGGAAAAACAAAAAGGGGACATATTTCCACCCAGTTAATGTTATAATTTATAGTTATCATCATTATTTAGTCTGCACAACTCATTATCAGAACATTTGGAGGCAAAGAGCATGGAAGAGTTAAAGAGAATATCGGACAGTCACATAAATAAGAAAAACCACCACCAGAGACAATTTACATTGGAAGAAAAGAAATAGTTTTGGAAAAGCTGTAAAACTTCATGCTTCAGGCTTCCAGCCAAGCTTTATCTAAGGAGGTGGAGTAGGGAGATTAAACAGATTTTCTGTGGGGCAGAAAATTTATCCCATAAGTGGGGAGCACAGATTTCATGTACTTTCCTTTAAGGTGTTTGTTACTGACCACGGTCAGTGGTACAGACACCGGACTAATGGCACCAGCGTGGCAACTCTGGTGTTTCTCCATCTGCACTGCCAGCAAGCCAGAAGCCTGTACCAAGAGGACAGCAAACATCAATCCAATTTCTGGCTCTCACCTCTGTTTAAGTCTAGACTTGGCACTCGATATACCATGAGATTACTCTGACCTGAAACCTACTCTCAGCATGTCTGGACAAAACTTTTTGATCAGTGTTGCATACCAAGTGTCTATTATTTTTGTTTATTTTTTTAAACCACGCTATGCTTAGGAAATAGGTTGAACCACACATTTCTGGAATCTCTGCAGCGATGTTAAGGATATAGAGAAGCAGAAGAAAAAAAACCTTCTTATCCCAATGGCCAATAAGAGTAGAAACAGACTGTGTCAGTTTCTCATTGTGTCATCACGAGAACTTACGTGCAATCCTGTGTGTGATACTGTGGTATACCAGGGACAAAGCCACCTTAAATTTTGGCAATGCCATTTTCTTTGTAGAGCAGTTTAAATGCTACAACCAATTGGAGGTGCCCGACTTTTGGACCTCAGGAGCACATCAGGATGCCTTGCATAGCACTGAACAACATACTCACTGGTTAATACTCTCTCTGTGTAGGATTTCCCTGTTAGGTGCTCTTCTCGCAGGGCTTCCTCTTAGCACTGACTGAGAAACACAGGGGTAAGCAGTTTGGGGCCCCAGACTCTTCCTGTTCCCAGCATTCTTCAGTAAAGGGAGGTTACAAGGAAGCCCTCATCCCTCATTTTTGCACATTACTGTGCCTTGGGATCTATACTCCATTTCAACACAAATCTCCCAGAACGTTTTTTTCTGCTGACAGCGAGAGAAAAAGCAGAACAGTGAGCAAAACGCCTTTCAGAGCCCTGGCCCCAGCCTCCCCCCCCAAGCCCAGGGAACCTCCTTCAGGACCGGGGTCCTTCCTTCATAGCCCCCAGGGAGCTTCATCCCCAGCCTCAAATACTGTCTTATAAACACAGCCACTACTGCTGGGCTATTCACCCTGTCAGAGATGTAGCAAGAGATGCACAAGCCAGTAAATTTGACTCCTACCAGGTCAAATCCAAGTTACCCTCCTGACAATACTGCCTAAGAACCTCATAAAACAGTATTTCTACCTGTTATACTACTCGGACAAAAAACATCAACTATTATTTACAAGAACACTTGCTTATTGCCTAAAAAAACAACATAAGTAGTAACGTACCATGAGTCTATCATTTCTGATGGACCTTTCCATTCCCCCTATTTTCAGAATTTCAGAAATGCTCCTCATGTGTTGACTTAAAACCTTCAGACACTGAAATCCTTGCCCTGTTAAGCAAAGCTGCCCCTTTGATTTGATTTGCAGAATAGTCTCACAAGTCAACATAATTCTGGTTCCCCCGCTGACAGAAGCTAGCACAACCGATGTCCAGCTGAAATGAAGTAATGAACACAACAGACAATGCTTATTAAAGAATCAAATAAAGTTCTGAATACATCAATCAAAAATAAGCACACCACCAATATTTTCTGGTAATCCTTAACTAGGAGATGAAGAGAGAAGAACAACCTCAAGCTCAAATGGTAGGTTACACTGGGCAGTAGCTGCCCTTTTTGTTTTATGGGTCTGCAACGCCTGCCTCAGCAGAGCCCCAACCCCTGATGGGGGCCATTAAGCAAAACTTCAGTATAAAGAGAAATTAAACAAGTAACACCCAGCTAGATACTCATGCACGCAAGGTATTGTCAAACAAGTTTTATGTAGTGCTGCTTAAATGCCAGTTGACTTCAGCAAGAATCAAGGGCACGCAGCATTTTGTGAGGAGGGTGCACAGTCATTTAAAACATTTCTCTCTATCTGCAGTAATCAAAACAAGTTATAGCCAGGCTACAGCTATATGTCTAGTTTGAAGACTGCTTGTCTGTGCAAGAGAGAACCATCTGGATTTACTTTATGGTTAACTTTAAAATATATATACATATATATATAAGGTTTCTTAACTTTTGCCAAACAACTGGAAACATAATGGTTTCTGCATGCTGTTAGCATCTCAGTACAGCTGCAAATGTCCATTAGGACAATCTTATATAATTATATACTTATTCTTCCAATGCAATTGTTAAAAACCAAACTTTTCCAAATAATAGCATATTTTTTAGGAAAGAGGAAATCTTCCAGTCCACCAGGTTGGAATGGGGGAGGGAAGTTTTCTAAAGCAGAACTTTACCCAAAGCTTTGATTTTAAACTAACATAAAAATTTCAAGCCTTAGAAAACAGAGTGTCAGATTTTTCCAACTGTACCTCTAGTGTGGTCTGGCCAGAAATCTATCATTTCTCTCCCTTCTTCTTTTCTTTACCCAGTGTTTGTGGAAGAAATTCAGTCCTTCTAAGAACTTGGTTT
>VYZM01005604.1:83844-101438 GCA_013398915.1 Dromas ardeola | reverse complement strand
TCTTAAAAATTGGTTTTTTTTTTTTAAAAAAAAAAAAAAAAGCTTTTGTTTTTTTTTCCCCCCCTTCCTTTTAGCTCTCATCCTTCCCACAGCTCCATACTCTGTGCCATAGAAACTGCCACCTTTGAAGCTGGTCCATGGCATTTTTTCAGCCACAGTCTTGCTCATTCTGCTTGGGCGTCATCCTTTTCCCCACCTAAGCCTTTGTCTCTTCTGGCTAGAATATCAGCTCTGTGGGCTAGAAATTGCCTTGTATCTGAACAGTACCTGGTGCTGTTCTTTTTGGCCCTTTGACACTTTCAGAATACACATGAAAAGTAAAGGGATAATGAATTTTGCCCAGGGTTATGTTTTGGGGCTGCTGCAGTTGCTTTGCAAAGACAGGCAGGTGGGGACAGTGGGTGACTGCTTGCAAGAACATGGGACCTGAACAAGAGCGGGCTGGACACATGCAAGGTTCCAGGAAGGGGGAGTGATCTGCATGTTCAAAACACCACCATCAGCTTAGCGAAGATTTTCTGAAATGACCAATAACATGTCAAACATCTGCTTCTAGGAGCCCAAGGCAACTATTCAATTTTCCAGAGGGCAGGTGCTCACCTCTTCCAAAATAACAGCCTTCCTGCTGTGTTCCCCATGTGCCCAGGCTCCAAAGCACTCTAAGTCATTGGCCACTCTCAAAACATCTCAGCAGCTAGTATTTTTTACTTAACAAAAGCAAAACTAATGGAAACACACACAACCGGTCCCAAAAATAGAACATTTTTCCAGGAGGTGAGCTATCCCTCCCTACACGTTCTTGGGACCCTACAGAGAGAGCGGCACAAGGGCTCGTATTGTTTTGACAGCCAGGCAGACAAACAAATACTTCTGTTTGAGCTTAAATATTCCCGGAACTCAAAATGCCAGCCTGAAAAAACAATACCACAAAACATTGTCATGCCATCAGTCTGACATCAGAAAGACAAACCTTGGGGAGTGACAGCCTAACCGAAGCAACAGACCACTGCCCGTCCCCGTGCCGTGCCGCACGGGGCACACAGACCTTCCATCGCACACCTTGCAGAGCGGCCTCCTCGCCAGCACCGCCTGTCTGCTGTATCATCTTACCCATATTCCCCCATACTGGGTCGCCTGCAGGGATAAAAATAAAACAACTGCCGCTAGTTTCTGTTATACGGGGTCTGTATCTCCTCCTCCACAAAGTTTCTCTGTTATCAGTATAGAATTAATTTGCACAACAACCTTCCAAGGTAACTTAGAAGGCACAGCAGGTTTCTAACATCTAAGCTCTTTCTCATTTTAAGAGCGACTATCTGAATAATTAGCAGCGAGGAGCTTGGCTGCTCTGTAATATAGAAACTTGTCTGGAGCGATGCTGTTAGCATGGAACAGCAGCAGAACCAGTGCCCAGAACTTGAACTGAAACTATTTGTTATTACTTCACATCTGTACTGCAGTATTAGCCACGGGCCATGACCAAGTCTGATCCTGGTCGTTCTGGGATGAACTTTTGTCTTTTAAACAGACAGGGGATGACAAAGGTGGTTGGAAGGATTTGAAGTACCATTAGAAATAACTGACCTGTCAGGAACTTGTGTCCCACTGAAAGTTAACGTCACTTACCATGGGACTTGGATACTTTGGAAAAAACGGTTGGACAACCTGAAACTTTGGTCAAGCACAGGCTTTTGTGTTCACAGAAGACTGTTTCTGTTCTTGCAAGAGATGAAAAAAGTTGCCCAGTAGGTATACATCAACAACTGGCTGCTTTTTGCATGCACTGGGGTGAGAGTAGGGAGCGCTGTGAGCCAGAAAGACAGGCAAGCAGCGCATGCAGGTCTGCTCAGAGAGATCATTTCCAAGATGGTTTTCTCAACAGAAGGGGCCGTGAGGCCCCAAAAAGCAGGTGCAGAGACCAATGGGCTACTTCCCGGTATCACACGCTTGTCCTGACAGGTCTCTGTCTCCTTCCCTCACTCCCAGGCAGAAGGCAATGGAGCTGAAGAATTTCCCCTGAGAAATATCAATACTCCTGTGACAGCTGGAGCTTCTTGTGTCATTGCAAGCCTGGTCCCAGCAGCACCAAAATCTCATTACTCCTAATGAAGTTGTCTGAGTTGATAACACTGAGGCATGCTTTGCTGCAGAACCAGCGCTTGGGGAGAGGGTATTGCGTACCAGCTCCTCACACATGATCACCGATCCCTCTAGCAGACAGCCACAGGCCATGAAGGTCATCACTCTCACAGGGGACGGGAGTGGTGGAGTGAAGAGGTGTGGCTCTGACACCGGGAACACAGATTTCATCCTTGATGAATCTGGCCATGGCTTATGACAGAAAGTTTTAGACTTTCTGCACTAGGAAGGCACAGAGCTTTTTAGGAAAACTTTTTAGGAAAGTAGGGAGTTTTTCAAAGGTTGGAGAGTGTACCTCCGCCTCTTCTTGGAGAGCTGTGCTCACGTCACCAGGGCTGAGCATCACATCACTTTCTCATCAGAGAAAGGCACTTCAGAAGTCAGATGGGTACTGAGAGTGGCAACGCTGGAGAAAACCAAGCCAGTAGGTAGGGGAAGGCAGCTTTCTGGTGGTGCACGTGTAAGAGATGAGGATCTTGTCAGGATGGCAGCCCACCCATTGCCCGTTGTGCCAGTGCCAAATCACTTCTGCACAGCACAACAGAAAACAGCAGTGCAACGCTGCTAACCCACATAGCATCAGGCTTGACAAGGGGATAAGAAGATAAAAGATGAGTTTTGTTTTATTATAGTCAACATGCAGGCATCACATTATCTTAGTCATACCGAGGCTAGGTAGCTAAATTACCAGGTTTAATGTTTCAGGTCACATCAGGGAATAGTTTTACCAGCAGATGTAAAGATCGTCCTTTGGAGTGGGTAGCACTCAAGGTCAGAGTCAGCAAATCCTGCTCTAAAAATAGACTCTAGTTGCAAAGTTGGTAAGATTTCTTTTGTCGGTTCTGCCGCACTTCACAGGACCCAGCTACCTAGAGCAGCTACCTAAGCTTACAGGTAAGGCTAAACAATATACATTTTCTGCTGTACTTCTTGTGCTCCTTTGCTTCATTTTATAACCTAGTTTAGCAAACCAGGGAGAGGACTGAGAACTGACAAACTTTCAAAGGTAACTGATAATTTCATAAACTTGTTGCAAAGAAAAAAAAAGAGCTTAAAACTATTGCAGAGTCAAAGATGGTTTGAAAGTATAATTTATTTTTTTTTTTAAATTGGTCATGTTACAGAAATTACTTTATAAAATAGTAAGTTAGGTACCAAAACTGTACTTATCTTAGAGATAATTTCAATTTTAAAATTTAGGGAAAAAAACGTATTTTTTCAAGCTTTTGTGGCATCTGTCCCAGAATATTTCACTTATTCTTCAATAATTGCTCCACCCTCCAGACAAATCTAACTTTTCCAATTGAATTACAATTCCCTCAGATGACGCTGTCTTTTAAGTTTCTTTGGGCACTCTCATAATATTTAATGAAATCTCAGCTTAATCTGTTTTAAATTTACCAGTACAGTCAACAATAAAGAATGAGGGCAAAAATAAGTTTTTAAAAACTCATCAGTGGCTTAGAAATTCATTGAAATAGCTGGTTAGTTTTGAATATTCACAGCAGGAGGGTCTGGGAAATAATTGCACAGAGGCTACGATTCTTCTGGTTTTAAACTGTTTAAAGACAAATGCATTGGACGAACTATTTTACAGTCCCTGAATGTTTAAAGCATGAGAATGCAGAGGTAAAAAAATCAAGCAACAGAAGTAAATGACAGTTTTTGGTGAAGACTAGGGCAGGAATAAGGAACACAGGGTGGTGTTATTCTTCACTTAAGTGTACTGCAGGTAGACCAGGGATGTCCAGCTTTGGGTGTACATCACTTAATTCTTTTAGGACTTGTTTAGAGAAAGATTTTTTTGAAGGACTTATTCCTCCTCCCTCCCAAGAAGTATTGGCACAAAATTAATTTTTCTGGTCTAGCGTTAGGGAACAAAACCACCCAAGGATCCTTTGCAGCACCCTGGGGCGCAGCAAGTGCCAGGTTACACAGGGAAGCATACTGCTCTTCATGGCTATTGCCAGCGTTTGGAGTCTGAGCAAAATGTCACAGGGATGGCATATCAGGGAACACCATTTTAAATTCATTTGGTTAAATCATTCCACAAAGCAAGCTTTTGTTACTGCAGCTAACCAACTCCCAGCTCAACTGATGTACTGCGAGTCATGAAAAGCTTAGAAACCAAAGCACTGTTTACCCTCCTCCCAAGTGCAAACACTGTGCTCCAGACAGCATGTGCATTGGCTTCTGCAAGGAGAACTTTCCAGTTTATAAAACAGCCCTCTGCTTAGTCATACTCAAAAAGGGTAAGTACTTTTTCACCCTGAAGGGAGGTATGTACCTGGCACGCTGGCTGGAAATAGAAGAACAAAACATTTCTTAAGAATTCAGGAACTTGCTCAATAGGTCCCCTCTCGCTATTTCTGAAGACCCTCAGTCATTAGAGCCGATTTTTGTCTGCCTTCAGCACTGAGAGAGAGTGCTTCCCCAGAGACAGGTTAGTAAACTGGATTCAAGCCTTTGCACGTTTTTTTTGGAAGTGTAGGAGAACTGGTATTCTCCATCCTTACCTTCTCTCAGGTACTTCCCTCTTGCACACACTCATTACAGACACTGTTTCTCTACGAAGGTCTGATCTATGGTAGTTATTAAACTGAAAGAAGTAAATAAAAATAAAAGCATTATTTTTGCAGTTGTCTGGAAGCCAAGGAGGTCTCAGGTTTGGACCTCCTGGAAGATGTGCTCTGATTTCAGTGGTGGTTAATTCTACCTGATAAATAAAAACATTCAAATAAGTCAGCTCTCCATACGGCATCAGAAAAGAAAATGGGAATAATTTCTCAATAACAAGCACTTCATGAACAAAAATGATTTCTTAATCATAAGTACAGGTTGGGTTTTTTTCCCCTTTATTGTTCTTTCAAATTTAGTGTTCATGGCAGTAGATAAATTCAGTCCCCAGAGTTTAGGGTCAAACCACTGACTAATTTCAAGGGCACCCTGGTTATCTCCTACTGCACTGGTGTGGGCATAAGGTCTACTGGAAATGTCATTACTTCTGTAGACTTCTCATGAAAGGCCCAGAACTGACAGATAGATAGTCTGCCTTGGTTATTTTCATCCCCTCCCTTGTCATCTTGGAAAAAAAAAAAAACCACAAAAACCTTAAGATATCCCACCTCCACTCCCTTTTCAGAGCTGTCACGAGGAAAGAGGTAGGAAGCAAACTCTGAAAGCATCAAAACAGGAATAAGATTAAAATCTGCCTCCGCATTTACAAATAAGTTATATACTTAGGTGTTTGCTGGATGCTGAAAACCTTCACTTCCCAGCTAAATCAGAAGAATTTGTGATTGCTTGGTATTTTCAGGGAGAAGTAGCTTTTAGACAACTCCGAGTACAAACCAGAGGCTGGTCCACTTGTGCACACCAAATTAAATTTAATAAAGCCAGCATCAAAAGCCCCAGTAGCACAGGTGATTGATGTCATATGGGCTGGGAGAGCTCCCAAGAGCAGGAAACATGGGTGGTAAAGAATTTCAACTATTCTGCTATATAAATACGGACTGAAGCGGGCATTAAGGCAAGGAAGCCCTGTGCCCTATGTCAGGCAGGACAGAACAGCTAACAGGATTACAGCATTCCTTCTGAAGGAAAGAGCGAGGAAAACTGTCTTCTGTCTCCATTTTTCTTCCTATCTTGTATTTGTTTAGGCTCTCTCATTGCTTGTTTGTATCGACACCACTGGGCTCTGACCTTACTGGGGATCTGTAGCTCCAGGCACACAAACACAGCTACAAATTGGCAGGCAGAGTATGTACACTTGTGACAACAGCAGTGACAGAGGAACCCCCCTGGGTCAGGGAGGTGGGCAGAAAAGAAGGGGAGAGGGTACACAGGTCCTTGCAAAGGACAAAGGCAAATGCAATCCTTGTCTGTGCAAGTCTGCTTGCCTTTTTTTTTTTTTTTTTAAGAAAAAAAAACCAACAAAATCTCTACAGCTGACTTGGATCTTAACTCCCAGGCATAAATCTTGCCAAATTGTTTGCCTCTTTATACACAGCACTAAGGCTTGCACAGCACGTTCAGCCAAAAATACTAAGCAGCATAGTATTTTGTTATGTAGATAATGACTTATAGCTTTCAGTCTCAAAGTACTCAGAAACTTCCACATCTGGAAAACCAGCATTAGAAATGTATATGCCACCACCAAAGCTCTGACGTTCACCTCTAGATATGAACTTCATTTTTTTCCCCCCTATCTGTGAGATTACCAAACTGTACAGCTCATGACTGATGTTTCCAAAAGCATTAGCTAACCCCCTACAAATTTTGGGGTAGAGGAGGCACATCCCTCCAGTTGAACAAATTTGAAAATAGGCCACTATGGTCTGTGACATCCCAGGGCTTTCCTGGAAATTTTGGCTTAATTTGAGTAGTTCAAGGGACCCAGAACAAGGTGCAGAAAGGAAATCTTTCACTGCCATATTACTGCTACAGCCACTAGACTGTGTTCTCTCTCTGAATTAAAAGCAGATAGACTGGCAGTTTTCCCTTTTTTTTTTTCCCTTGCACTTTCTTTCCTACATCCCTGTTTTGTTAAAAATAAAATAAAAAAGCTAAAGAGCTCTATAAGCAATTCCATTTGGCAGCTGTAGAGTGGATAGTGAACATAAAGAAGAGATTCCTTTGCTCTGCCTAATGCGTGCTGCTTATCCAAATTAGCCACACAATTACTTCTATCAATGCAAAAGTAGTTTAATGTTTTTTTTTTTCTAGTGCACAGCACTTGAGAACAACTTAAAATGCAGTGTAATTTGCCACAGTGTATGTCCTGAAGTGGCTCGCTAATGAAAAGAGGATTAACTCTCCATTATTCTGAATTACCATTTTGTGAAATCACGAACAATATTTTCATTTATATACATATAACCCAAGGGGGAAAAATACTCCAGCCATCCAAGTGATTAACAAATAAAATTCATTAGATAACGTGCACTTTGGTCTTATTTATTAAGAAAAAAATTAGGGTATAAAAGTGCAGATGACTGAATTTTTATCATCCTTGTTCCGATAATACACTTAAGTCCATGACAGCATAATTGGTGAGCGCTGGCAGCTCAGCGTTATAGTCACAGGCTGGATTAAGCAGAACCTGCAGGATGTCAGGCTCGGCAGATGAAATCGCATGGGCTAGAGCATCGCACCCCAGTCCCACTTAGCTGCACCCGGCGCTGGGCTGCCGACCAGCCCCAGCCTCGGCACAGCGCAGCAGGGAGCAGGAGGAGCCGAGGCTTGGGCACAGGGGAAGAGTGGGACAAGCCGCAGATTGCCCTGCCTCGCTGGAAGGGAACTGGTGGCCCCAGTGCAGGGCTCAAACCTTCCTGCCAAGGAGAACTTCAGTTCCCCCATCTGACTCTTCTCTCCATCCCTCCCCCGTGAATTAGAAAGGCTGTCCTGTGCTGGAGCAGCACCTCCAGGAGCAAGCAGGGTGGGGAGTCCTTTACGCAAAGGGCACGAGGACCGTGCCTACTCCAGGGAGCTTTTACATCCAAAGTTGTGTGTCCCCAGCACAGTGCGGTGCCATGAAGCGACTGCCAAGCTGGTACAGGAAAGCTCCGCTGGTACATTATTCAGCCTTTACTAATTAGTTTATAAGGCAAAGCATTTTAGCCCAAATGAAGCTCCGCAAGGGGTGGGAGACTGCTCCGATAAGCCTGTGCAGGGGTATCCCTGCAATCTGCCTGCCATCCGACTGCACTGGGTGGACACCCTGCAAGGGACCATCTCCCCTCCCCAGAGATCTGCAAAAGAAATCTGAGCTTTCCCTGCTTGGGTTTGTGCTAGACAGTCATCCTTATATAGACAGTCATCCTTTATATCCACAACAGCCTTAAGAACAGCCACCCAATAAAAATATTCCAGTCCACTCTTTTTTTTAATTTAAGAGGGCAGGCGTAGGGAACAGTCTTCCCTCAGCTCCTTTGGTGTATGCAGAGCAGTCAGTACAAGATGAGGTTAGACATCTTTAGTTCCTGGAAAGACACAAGCCTTTCCATCCTTCTCCCCGCAACCAAGTGCTTCACGGCAATTAATTCCAGAGCTCAAGTAGCAAACCAGCCCTTTCCCCCTGCTTCCCCCTCCTCCTAGTTAAACTCTGTTACTTCTTACTTAGTCTAGAGTCAAATCTGAAATACATATTTTACTAGAAGAATTTCCACTGATACTTTCCTGTGCTCTAATTCAATTTAAAAATCCCTGCAGCAGATAACATTGGCAAGGCATAAAAGAACAGCTTACTTAAAAGTTCAGGGAGCATATGGCTTCCCAGGACAGACAGAAACAAGTATTTCTCAGCAGAGGTCTAACTTTCAGAGTGCTAACCAAGCTTCAAACTGAGACGGTGTTACAGTACCACAAACGATCATTTGCAGATGTAATTGCCCTGTTTTGAGGTCTGCAGTCTACAAGCAGGACGATTGGTGTAACAAATCAATGAGCTGTGGCCACCGAGCATGATTACTGATTACATTGCTTTCTCTTCTTCCCTTCATTTCCTTCCCTCCCATGTTACGGAGCTGTGAATAAAAGCACAGTCAGTCCTTCAGCATCAAGGCAACAGGCTCTCAGTTAAGATAATTACTTACTAGACTAACAGCAGTTCTTATCAAGTTCTAGATAACATCCTATTCTCTCCCAAAGTCAGGTTGTGTTAGATTTGTATCTCTGACAGTCTAACATTATCTACAGTGTTGAGTCTGCATGTAGAATTAGCATAATTCTGGCACGGGAAGGAAAAAGGATCTCTCGGGGAATGGCTCCTGGGGGCACAGAGATGGGAGTTGGTGCTACTCAGAGGCACGCAGAACCAAGCACAAGGTAAATTTGCTAGAAACTGGAATTCTCAAAGCCCTTTACAAATCTCAGCAGAGGACCACTTAGCTAAACATCATCATCATGTTTTAGGAAGCTTGGCTGAAAGATAGATCCCCTTGCCAGTGAAAGCAAGCCAATTCTTGAACAAAGGTGTACGCATGCCAAACAAAATCCGAATCCATGATCTTGCCTAGCTTTGGAGTAGGAAAACAGGAATCACTTCGCTTTTTCAAGTTTTATGGAGAAACAGAACATGACAGGCACAAAAGAGCCCAAACTGAGGAAACAAACCCCATGGGTACACAGGATGTCAGTGAAAAATGGCCATCCTGCTTGCAGGAGAGCTCTACAACAGCTGCACGAAGGCACGAGCCAGATTTCTGTAATTAAAAGGACACAAATGTCACCAGCAGCCAACACAAAAAAATTTGGGGGAGCCACTACAGGATTTGTTGCCTGAAAGAAAGGTGTATTTTTGGCAGGCTGTACTCACACACTTTGTCAGATTGTCCAACTCCACCTCTTCTTGTTATGAGTCTCCTACAGAACTGCAAGGTTCAACTTCTCCCTTCAAGGGGACAAGAGATGGGAGCAACCGCTGCCCTGAGACATTAGGCAGTCCAGCAGGAGAAACAAGACAGACCCAACAGGGAAATGGAGCAGACAAGGAAGTCTGCAGCACACGGCTGGCAACATGGAAAAAACAAAACTTGTTTCAGAGGACAAGAGAAGAAAATGGTTAAGTGTCAACTGGCAACAGGGTAAACAGGAGGTCAGGCATGTAGCCAGCCCCAAATTCTAGTTCCTAGAGGTTTGCTGTAGCGCAAAGATCAGCTGCACAAGCAGTTTAACTTCCTGCTGACAACTTGCAGAACAAAACGCGCTTTGCCTTCAGAAATGTGCAAATCCATAGAAGAAAACCAAAGGAGACTTTATGACACCCATGTCCCTCACAATAATTCTTCTCTGACATTGTGCCCTGGATCTTTGACATGAGTATTTGTCTGGTTTCCAGCAGAGTTTCCAGCACTGTTAATTTGGACTGAAAAGCTCTCACCTCACGTACACCTGTATCACTTGTCAATCACTCCCCTTGTTTCTTCTTCTTCTTTACTGAGAATACATGGATGGACTGTACCTTAACTCTCCCACTGCAAAATGTTCTTCAAGTAATCAAAAAACTAAAAAAAAAAATCAAAAACCTGAAAACCCCTTGACCTAAACACACCCAAGACTGTATGTGTGAGGATACCACAGGACAGTGCAGTGCCACACCTGAGCTAAGGAGCACAGCACTGCCCTCTTGCAGCTCTGCTGCACCTGGAGCTGCTGGTAGGGTTGCTGCTGGTCCAAGGGTTTCTGTATCACATGTATTTCACTGGGCTTTTACCCAAGACACTTCAGCTGCAGGGGATTAGGAAAGTTAAACATGTACACAGAAAACCCACCTGTCCAACAAACACGGATATTCTTGCAAACCGACAGTTACCTGCCGTGTACTAAGGCAGTGACTTCATAAAAGCATGGATAGGGGAGATGTCAAGACTCAAGTTAGTCTCTGGCCTTTAACTTCACTCACCAGCTTTGCAAAAACTCCAGGCTGCCCTCTGAGCTCCCACTGTTGGCTCCACAGCCAAAGGAGGCAAATTACGCAGGGGAGAGTCTAAATCGGGACAGCAGCTGAGGAAATCACAGCAAGCAGGAGAGAATCTGGAGCTTCAAGAGATGTGTAAAGCTGACACCAAAGGATTCAATACCAGCCGAGAGCTCAAACACATGAGACATCAAGGTTGTCAGTTCTGAGCAACACAGCTCTGACAGCACAGCCAGGCAAAGGGTGTTGTTTTTGGCAACATTAACGATACTCTGATTTTAGCTACAGGATAACATCACACCATTACTCCCTTCTATATGTTCATCAGTGCTTCTTCCTACCCACTTGGCATGTATGCATCTAGGTTAGGAAAAAAAAAAAAAAAAAAAAAAAAAAGAGTGAACCCAAAAAGAAGGAAGTCCTTGAGCCCATCCTGGCTGAAAAATATTTTGTGAATCAGTCAGTGGTGCTGCAAAAAGGCAAACTCATTCCTGCAAAAAGCCTACAAGGTTCACTGTCCAGGGCTGCATTAAGGTCTTGAAAAAGTCGAACAGATACACCTACCATTCACCTCAATAGACACATTTAATCCCCCTGCGTTGCTGAAAATCATGTAAAAGAGAAGCCTTTAGGAGAGTCACAATTAACGATAAAAAAACATCTTAAATTTCCCCCCTCAGTTCCCCTAGCTGATCTAGATCCCTTGTAATCTGGCTGCTAGACCTACTTGGTGGATTCCCAGTGGATTTTCCAGGCAACAAATTCTCAGTGGAGACTGAACTTCAATGATCACAAACCTTTGGCTTTTGCTCCCATTGCTGGTGAGCTTGTCCAACCAAGTATCCCTTGCCTAGCTCAGGTGAGGCAGAAATCCAGGTGCAAGTCTGTGTCTGCCACCGAGCAGGTACATCCATCTCGAACCATGCCCAGCCCAACCACAGGTGGCCAGTGCTGCTCCCAGCATCCCACAACCGGAGCAGAACTCTCTTGCTGTGTTCTTAACGTTCTGTTTGGGTTGCATTCCAGTTGCTGGCACATCCTGAGCACGCTACTCCGTGGACAAGATGTCATCAGCAGGTCTGAACACTGGGAAGAAAAATGCATACACAGCAATCAAAGTAGATCCTGATGAGGAATACTGTACCCCAGGTGCATTTGAATTGGAGCGACTCTTCTGGAAAGGATGCCCGAAGTACACTCATGTGAATGAAGTCTGGCCTAACCTCTACATAGGAGACGAGTAAGTGTACATAGTACATCTCTTCTACATAGGAGATGACTAAGGTGTACTAAGTACAGCTCACCATCAGAGCAAGGTGTTTCTTTCCTCCTCCTACCCGTTCATTAGTATTTAGCGGTGATGATATGATTTGATGAGCTACTGACAGATGCCAGAGTTCGATAGAGCAATCAGAGTCTGGCACGGCCCTTACAGATATGGGCACACAGTGTTGGTTGCTGTGTAGTGGGGTCTACTGTTAAAGACTGAGTAACAGGAGCAGTTGTGTAGGCTGCAGAGGTTGAAGCTCGTCACAATCTATTTTTAAATGTCTCATTTCAAGGAGTAATTTGTCATTTATCTCTGAGCGACAGTCCTGTCATGGTTACACTGACAGAAGGGCATGGCCTAGATGTGTTGGGCCACAGCTTAGGTTGGTTCAAGCCTAAAATGTAATTCTTGAAAAGCGACTGAAGAGACAGCTCAACCCACAGTGGTATTTCTGCATTTCCAAGCCTGTGCTTGTGTACATGTACTCTGCATTTCCAAATTGCTGAAGAGATTAAAACAAACAGAACCCTGTGGAAGGCAAAGCTGCAGAGATGTGTCTCACTGATCAGACCAAGTGTGATTTGGAAAAAAACCAAACCCACAAAACAGACTTAGCTCTGCTGAGCACAGGACTAAGCTAGAAACAGCATATTCTGACAAGCAGAGATGACTGCTGCAGCAGGGAGGTGTGCCATCAGAAAATCGCCCAGCCCAACCCATGAGCAGAGCAAGAGAGCTTTTCTTACCCCTTAGGCATTATTGGTCCCCTTCCCATTTTCCTCTACACCCTGCGCTAACATGACATTTATTTTACGTGATCACTGTAAGGCACAAGCAGGAGCCCCACTGGCTCCAAAGTTCTCAATAATTTTTTTAAAAGGTCCTAAAATTCATCTGTTGCCAGCTTATAAAAGAGGAAAGATATACAGCTTTCAAAGTTACAAGACTCCTAATATCATCGACCAATTACTTCTGTGGCGCCAGAGGCAACAGAAAGACACACAAGAGTTCTGGGCTTTAACCAAGCTGAGGCTCCCAATTTTAGAGACAGGAAAAAAAAAAATATAGTATTTTAAGCCATGGGAAGAGCTGTCCAAATGACTCAGGAACAAAGGAAAAAGGAGTTCAGTTGTCCTCTTCCCACCCTACCCTGCCCCTCTTCTTAGCTATTTTCAACTCGAAGTTCAAGGTAAGGAACAGCTTCTTCTGGCATTTATTTCCTAGATCCTTGTTCAAAAACACCAGCAGAATTATTCTGAACAAAGCCATTAGAATAATTTCCCTCTTATCTCTGTGATAAAGCTGCCCTCTGAGTAAAGGGATCTGGTAAGACAATAGGTCTTTGGACAGTCAGCCTCTAAGCCCAGGACACCAGCCACTGTCTTTCCTGTAATCTTTCATGAAGCAGTGGCTTGTTACACCTTATAATTTAATAATTACAAGGTGTAACATGGCATACAGAGGCATGACTCTGAACACAATTCACTCCTGCACTTAGCACAAACTAACCAGAGGAACAGAAAAACAAGCTTCTTGAGAGGTACTTGGAGCTACATCCACTTACACTGGGCAGTATATTTCTGCAGGAGACCAGTCTTAAGTCAGGAGGAAAAGCAACGGTGCTTCTAGGGGAAACAAGTCCCCCATATGACTGGGACAAAAGAATCAGGAAGCCAATGGAGATGGAAAAAGAAGTGATGACTAGGTGGGGGGTGCACAGAAGTAAAACTCTAGAAAATGGGGCTCCCTGAAAGAACGACTATTGTCAGCCAGACAAGGGCAAACTTGACATCCAGTAGCAGAAAATCTGAGATGAGAACTGATCTGCAGTCAAGATGCCGCTTTCATCACCAGAACTAAAACTTGATTTGAAGCAGGCAAAGTCCAGGGACCTCTATATTTTTCCTCAGCCAGCTCCACATCTTACTTCTGACCAACAGTTTCCCCCTTCAGTGTGGCAGGGGGTTTTGTATTGTTTTATTTTAAGATCTTGCTGTAGCACTGGTCGCCAAAGAGCTGCCATGGAGACGTGAACAGATGTTGGGTGTATTTGCATCCTTAGCCATGCTAAATCAAGGTTGATCTTGAAAGAATTACATCAACAAAATCAAGTGAACACACACATGCAGAGTTTATCTTCAGAGCCTTCACATCTGTGCTTCATTCCTGCCTCCTGCATTTACAAGGTTAACAGGACTTGTGACTGCTTATGGAAATGCTAATTAATTATCCAGACTACGTAACCACATCTTCCTTCTAATGCAATACAGGCTATCAAGGAGCCCTGTGAGGCCACTCAATCCTTTTGTTACAAGGCTTTGCTGCAGATGTTGCCCAGAGGCAATGAAATCTCCACGAGCCTGTCAGGCCCAGAATAATCAAAGCCTCAAAATATAACATGCTGTGTTCAGCTCCAATTGAAATTTTCCTCCAGCAAGTTCCAAGGACTTTTAAAGACCAGACACTGGAACTTGTAGGAGACAGCCCAGTGATAGGAATAAAACATGCTTTGCCAAGATTTTGATTCATCTGCTACCAGGATTAGTGCTTGCATGTATCCTCCTCACATCCAGAAGCCTTCTAAAGTGACAGAAAGCAACTTTGTCTTGCGCCTTTCTTTCACTTGTCACCAGGTTACTCGCATGGGCAGTTTTACTGGCTAATCCCAAGCCTGCTTGGTTCACTGCAGTCACATGGAAAACCTCTGCCAGTTATGCAGCTTGTAGTTTTCTTCTTCTAGCTCTTCAGTGATCACCTTATTACCTGAAATGATGTTCATGGTTGCACATTTCTGAATTTCAAAGAATATTTTAGCTGAAGACAAAGGTCTCCCAAGATTTTGTTTTCCTCTTAACTGTCCTCTAGGTCTCATTAGGATTCAAGGCCTAATCACAATTTCAGGTGTTCCTGTGTTCTCAAACTACTCCCAGAGGAAAAGCAGCATTCTGGAGTCTAATTCCTTACAGGTTAAATATGAAAAATTTTCTGGATATACAGCTGAACTGAGTTTGCACTTCAAGAAAGCTATGATCTGTGTTTGTCCCAGTAGAGCCGCAAGGCTTTTGGTCTCGAGAACTAACACAGGTACACTTCAAGACGACACACGGGTAACTCAAACCTACAGATTAGAGTGTATGATAATTAAAATACATAACTAAACTTTAAACATATGCTCAACTAAAACTCCTTCTCTCCCCTTTCTGCAGAAAAACTAATTACAGTATGTCTTTTTCCAAGTAGAGAGCCAATTTATACTGATCTAGAAGAAAAGAGATGGGACTCACTCAGGGCAGCAAATACTTACCTCCCACTGTTTAGCTTTATGAACTCCTAGGATCTACACCAGTATTAATCATAAAAAAAATAGGAGTGTATGCAGATTTAGATTATAACAACACTCTTGAGGACATAGTTTCAACTCTGTTAGTATGAGAATCTGCCAATTGTAACAGCAGTTTAACAATCCAGAAAATCAGATCTGTAACACTGGACCATAAACCTCAAAGCAGCAACTGCTTCCAAGAAAAGCAATGCTTCCCCACATAACACCTCTGTCTACAGGTGATTTCTAACACTCGGTGAGTGACTGTAGTAATGACCAGGAACTGAATGACTACATCACGTGTTTAATGCCTTTGCTGTAGAGAAAGCAGAGAGGTATTTCCTGTATCTAGGTTGCATCACTTACAAAACAACATCCACCATTTTGGTCTGGAAAAAAATGGACCACTAAATCTATTTCTACCACATATTATGAAGATCCTGTTTGGTATTTCCAGTGGTACCTAAAAATTCTTCTAATTCACACTGAGCAGGAGGTATCCACAGAAATGGAACAACACCTTCGAAGGAAAAGGGGATACAATGCTACACTATCTCTTGATTCCCTCAGTGCTGGAGTTACCAAAGGAAATTGGGTCAATATTATTGGAAATTCTCAACATCTCTCCTCAGGAGGAACTGCCAGATTTTCTCAAGAAAGTGTCAGTATTGCCTATATTCAGGAAGCATCTTTCTGACACTGACCATCTGGTAAATTATCATCCTGCATCAAGCTTTCCTTCAGCATTTAAGTAAATGGAAATGTTTGAGATGATTCCTCTTCTAGTAACATGTTGCCTCAGATTTCCTTGTATTTTGTCAATCTGGGTCACATTGATCTGTGGGCTTTAACAGTCTATACCGAAAGACGCTTGCGTTGCTCAACCTTCACATGAAGCTTAAGAGACTTGGCTCTACTTAGAACTTATAAGCACACCAGTCCTCTGGTTGACCAGTACCAGCTATAAGGTGGTGACTTACCTGTGGCAGGAGCTGCTCTGCCCACACTCCCACAAGGTGTTTCGGAACATTGCTTCCCTTCTCCTTTAGATGCGCTTGGGTTTCCATGAGCCGCCTTCTCTTCCCTTTGTTCGCTGCTTTTTATATACTTGATGTGGAGGTGCAGGCTGCAGTGCCTCAAAGTTGTTCTTCCCCTCTCTTGCAACTCCATTAGTTTGGGCATCTTCCTGATGAAAGCAGCTAGGACTAAAGCTTGTTATGACAGTATTTTTGAAAAGAGAGAGAAGGGATTTGGTACACTGGAGATGGCAACTTGAAAGGAAGGATTTTCTTTCACGTTATAACTACTTACACTGTTGCTTCCAGAAGGCAGAGTTTGCTGCAGCACTTGCTTTTAATCCTATGAATCTTAGTTTTAAAATTGACAGCAGGCAGTCTTGGAAAAGCCCTTTACTTGCCCTTGCACAACCTAAGAGACATAAATAATCTTTGGGGAACCATCTGAAAATGGAAGACAATTTTGTTTGGGTCAGTTCTTCTTGGTGATAGTCTGTTATTATCAATATATCCCTATGTGAAAGTGATTTTATGTCCTATTTTCACCATTTAGGTGGCATTCCCATATCAAAGTACTCCCCCTTGCCTCAGAACTTTAAAAACATGTTTATGAGTCCACCTGTCCTACAGTAAATGCAGGGTCTGATTCAGCAAAGTGCTGAGCTTTTGCTTAACATGCTTTGCTATAGAGAGAAGGACTTCTGGGTATGCTTAACTTTCAGCATATGTTTATGTGCTCTGAATTGAAGAGCTGATGAGTTTTTACATGGGACCAATCTGCCCTGTTCATCTCTTACTAAACTGAATTATACCGAAATTTTCACTGTTATCTCCCAGTGCCACACTTCACCTTCTCCGCGTAGGAACACATTCAAGACAGACACCAGACAATACAGTTGCACTATGTAAAAGGAAATCAAGTGCTAATACCACAGATGGTGGAGATATACAAAATGAAAACAATTGCAAGAGTAGCCAAATGCTTATGGCTTCACCTACATTGACATATGTAGCGAACTCTTCTTTACAATGGCTACTTAAAATTCAACCATAATCACAAAAATGGAAATATTAGTTGCAATTTATCAGGAAAGAGCGGCACCGAAAGAGAGAAAAAAGAACTATTGAACTCTGGTAGTGAGCCAATTGCAAGGAAAAAAAAAAATCTGTGCCATTTCTAGCTGAAACTGAATTAGCAATAGCATTATAAATCCTCCAATAAGGCATATGATTCATATACCACTGAATGATCCTATGCTCTTAGTCACCTCAACCGATCAGATATTTATGCTTGATTTATTCCTTCCTTTCATCTAAAATACTGATACCTCAGGCATGGTAAAAAACTGCAAGACAGACCAAAAGCATTCCCCCTTGGGACATAACCAGGAGTACCATGAATGATGAAACACCAAAAAAAAAAAAGGCTCT
>VYZM01005604.1:46553-68135 GCA_013398915.1 Dromas ardeola | reverse complement strand
TTTTTTTTTTTTTAAGTGACTGACTAAAAAGATAACAGATAAATACAAGAGTGTCACTGGGTCCTATTTTTACATGTATCAAGCCTCTTCTGTTCGGCCCTTACAGTCACTCTGTACAGGTACAAAGGCTACAAAAAAGGAAGCAATATAAACAGACACAAATAACTTTTGCCTTTTTACATGCGATCTGTAAGCTTAGTTTGAGCTATTCACACGCTACTGCTCTATTTTTTCCCTTAAAAAATAACTCCAATATTTTATAAAGATAGAAAAATCTACAGATGGAATGAAAATGTAAAGTTAGAGGCATTTCCATAAAATAGCAACTTTACACCAAATTCACTACTTTTTTTTTTTTAAATCCTGCCAAGTATTTGGACATATATGAAAATGTTTCAAAACTTGACAAATAAACACTGAGATGTTTCAATCAACAAAAAAACATAACAGTATTTATAAAACAGAAAGCTGCCTTTTTTCCTACCCCAGCCCCAAAGAAACTGGTCACAAAAATGGAAAAGAGTCTCAACTTTACACTAAACATACAGCAATAAAACCCTTTGAACTAACCAAAATGTGAATAGCTTTCGCAGCTTTTTTTATTATTTTTTACAAGTTTTATAATTAACAAAAATATAGTTCTGTTTTTTTTACCCCTCAAACTAGGGTAACCTAATCAAGGCAAAAAAATTAAGAAATGGCTTACTGTTAAGCACAACACTTGTACAGTACTACAAAATGCACTGTCACTAACAAAGACATTAGCGGCATGCGGAAGTGTCACCTTCAGAAACAAAATAATACAATAAAAGAACTGCTAAAAGGCATTTACATGTGGGGAAAGGAGAGAGAAAAAGCTCACGATCCAGTACTGTCTGATAGTTTTGGAGTCTATTTATCCACATTTTTAATGGGAGCAGGCACATAAAATGGCTCTGAACCATCAGCTGCTGTGTAATTGCAGTTCATAGAAAGAGTTCTTCCTTTCCAGAGAACTTCAAGCTCAATGAAATAAACAAAAAATGGAAAACCACCTAATTCCCCCCAAAGAAAACAGAAGAAGAGTTAAATCCCACGAAGTTAAAAAAAACAAAAACAAAAACACAAAAGTGAAACAAAAACCAAAACAAGAAATAAAGAAAAAAAAAAGAAAAACTTGTATAAGGCTTTCTGCTGCATACAGCTTTTAAATGGTGCCAACAAATGTTTTTGCATTCACACCAATTGCTGGTTTTGAAATCGTACTCTCCAAAAGATATTTGTGCAGATCAATCCAATATGCCAGTTTGGTAGTCTGTCTCTCCAAAGGGCCTACCTTCTCATGTAGGATCCATTAAGAGACTGTTTAGACATGCCTGTATTCATGTAGCCATGATGCCCCGGAGGAGTGTACATCATGTTACTGTGGGGTGCTGTCTGCATTGGTTGCTGTGCATATGGCTGAGTTCCCATCATCCCCATCTGCATCTGCATAGGGTACTGGGGCGTTTGATTCATATACCCATGATTACTGTGATATCCACTATTCATCATCGGCTGTGACATACTATAACCATTCATAGCATTAAGGGTATTCATATTCATGTTCACTGAATTGACATTATAAGCTGGGGCTGGCATCAAATTTACACTCATGTTCATACCACGCTGCATTGTTAAGGTCCGCGCGGGCCCTTGCATGGCCACAGTCTGTGAAGCACGCCCATAAATTTGTGGCTGATGGGCTGCAGCAGCAGGTGGCAGAGGCGTGGATTTGGTTCTTACAGAAACATGACCTTTGCTGGCCATCTGAGTCTGCAGTCTTTGGGTGTGGGATATTCCAATATTCGATGAAGTCATATTACGCTGCAAAAGGGGAGGTGGCAAATTCATGGGAGGAGGAGTAAGGTTGGGGGGAGGGGTCATGGTAGCCTGTGCTTGGGGTCCTCCAGGAACAGCATGTGGAGACTGAGAAAGCTGAACAAGCCCTGTATTACTTAAGGGGGTGGACAAAGAGGCACTGTTTGCATAGGAAGTTACAGCAGCTGAATGGCTGTAAGGCAAAGAATGATCCATAAGCGTGTTAGTTAACTGTTGCAGTTTGGCAAGGCTGAAGGTGGCAGATGGCTGTGAGTAATGCCCCGCTCCAAATTCACTCTGCCCCATTCTTTCATATAATCCAATGTTGGCATTGCCACTCTCGGGGATTTCAGTTAACTGCATAGGTGGTGTAAAATTAGCGGCCATGCTGCACTGGGACAACTGTTGGTTGCTGCTTGGAGGCCTTTCAACAACACAACCTTGGGGAGATTTTACATTACAAGTGGGAGGAGAACTGATGTTTGTTTGTTGCATCATACTGCAGCTTCCATTGATGTTAGACATCTGCTGCGTCACTGCACAGCTACTCTGTGTTAGGTTACTAGACGTAAGGCTACTGTACGAGCAACTGTTTTGAGAAGAGTTGTTTCCACAGATACTACTACCCATTGTAGAATCGTAACTGCTTGGGTTTTCATAGTTTTCTGTTGTGCTCTCAATGCTCCCTAAGTCACTAAACCCACTATCCACAACTTGCTGCGAATGATCAGAAACTGAGGGAACGTCCATCATTGGGCTGGTCTCCATGTTCTGTAGAGATGGCACAGAAATGGCACTTTGATCTGGGCTGATCTGAGCGTAGCTGTTCTCTAAAGGAGCAACATTTGGACTATTAACAGAACGAACTGACTGGCTGGGATGAGAGTGCACAGATGAAACTGGGCTACTGTGATCAGACTGCTGACAATCATCCAGTGCGGTCATTTGGGGACTTTGGTCATTATGGGCATAGTTTTGCAAACTTCTACAGGCCTCTTGAGTCTCTGCACAGTCCTGAAACGTATCTTCATGTTCACTTGCTTCTTGGGTTAGAGACTGTACTGCTTGAACCGTCTCTGAGTCAATCTCCATGCTCTCAGTACTCTCTCCCTTGAAATCGGAATGTAATTCTTCACCAGCTTTTTGGTCCTGTTTGTTATCTGTATGATCATCATCAGATTCAGGCACCGGGTCTGAATCTGTAGCCAGTTCTTTCTGGTCACTTCCACACTCATCAGCTGCAAGGTCAACACCACAATCCATTAAGTCCTCTTGATTTGAATTACCAGTTTGAACATTTACGTCTAAAAAAGACTGCTGTGTTTCCATCATTTCTTTGAAAGCTTCACCAGGCAATTCCTCTTTCTCCACTTCTGTTGAACCCATGTGGCTATCGTCTTCATCATCTGCATCATGATCCTCATTGTGAGAAGGTTCTTCATCATCCTCCTCCTCCTCCTCCTGATCATCCAAATGCACGGACTCCTCTTTTTGCAGAAACCCCTCTTCTGCTTTGTCTTTTTCTTCATCCTTTGAATTGATTCCACCTTCTTCTACACTCCTTTCTTCTTCCCCAGCTTTCATCATATCATTTTCTTGTTTTTCAAAGGGTTCACTGGGTGGATGCAGAGGTTCAGGTTCTACCTCTTTCACCTCAACATCTAGTGGTGGTAATACTTCAACAGGCTCTTTAATGGCTTCCTCCGTAACAGCAGGAACTGAGGAGGGCTTGTCTTCAGCTACTTCCTTTTGTTCCTCCACCAGCACCTGATAGTCAGGCTCCATAGGAGTCTCAGGTGGAGTGTATAGATTAAGCTTAAAGCCAGGTTTTCTTTCTTTGCTTTGCCTCCATTTAGATGGACCGCGCTTAACTCCTTTGGGCCAGCCCTGCTTACTCTTTAAAGGTTCAAGATTGTCTTTAGTGCTTTCTTCCAATACAGCTACATCCTCTGCATTATCTTTGGGAGGCAATAGAGACAGAAGAAAAGTCTTAGCTTGCACAAATGAATCATTATTTTTAAATATAAACACCAAAGTAATTTATCAATTCAAAATGGATTAAGAAACTCTGGAAAAAGAGTTAGAAACATATCTCAGACCACAACAGTATGACATATCTACAGCTCAAACACACTTACACAGATATGTAAAGTTGTTCTTGTTTAGTGGCCTTTTAACGGTGACCATCAGAACCACCGTTTATACACTAGAAGAATCCCAGAGATTTAAATCACAATACATGTAAACTAAAGCAAAAATATTGTCCAAATATAACCTGTGTTTTTAGGACAGAGGTATGCCATCACTTTATATAGACACTGATCTAACGTATATTAATCTTTTTTGACAGTAATAACGCGACAGTCTAGAAATTCCTGTTTGACCATTTCAAGGACATAGTAAGCCTATACTCATGCTTTAGTACCAACACTGAAAGAAAAGGTGGTTCATTCTAGTATCTTCTCATGGGCAGCATATCGTGACACAGCTCGTAATACGTGACAAAAGCCCAAAGATAATTGAAATTAAACACAGAGTGCGTCAGAGCACTAAATTAATCCATTGACTAGAAAACCTACCCAAACCCGCTCCTCTCGTCTTCCCTCTCCCCAGATACCACTTAAATATACATCAGAAAAAGGGAGAATTCCCAGGATGTAACATGCTGCACTTGGGAGTGTAATGGCTTCAGTGATACTCCTTTGCCAAGTTCTGCCTCTCGCTGTAGTGTTATAACACTCCTCCAGTCAATTAATGTGATGACATGGTCCATGGACAAATACACAGTATCAGTCTAGTTAAAGCAGTGCAAACCTGACCACTGGGACATAGCTGGAACACTCTGAATTTGCTACTATTAGTTTAATTCATTTCTGTTGAAAAGCAGGAAAAAGTAATGGATCTGTGCACTGGTTTGTAACAGCACCAATGTTCGTAAGCATGGTTGCTCTAGTCGCACAAAAGCTGTTTAAAATAGAAATCAGTGCATGATTCCTCAACTGAGGGTCGCAAAGATTAAACTTCCTGTGCAATTATGAAAACACCAAAGTAGTACTCGCTGGCTTCTTAGAGAAATTATATAGACCTGTGAATGCAGTCATTCATTCTGGAATTGGAACTTATAAGCGTAATTTGAGAGACACAAGGTCAAGGGATGAGCATACGCTCATCAGTAGTTTCACCATCCATCTATCAGCTTTTCTGCCAGGAAAAAAAAAAAAAACCCTAAAATCAAATCAGGTAAGCAGCTTTGAAAGAACACAGTTAGAACTATACCTCTCTTTTGTAGGGAAAAAAATAGGGACCCTAGTGCTGAGGACATATTGTGCCCCAGAAACAATAAACATTTATTGAATTACCAACAATGCTGAATAGAAAGGTATTTGTGTAAATCAAATACTACTTTTTGCTTGTACCCTTTACCAACGATACAAAAACAATGTTAGACAATATTTCAGTGATACCCCTGCTCTGTTGAGTACAAAATGTCCTGTTGTAGGGACATAAAAGTTGTTTTTGGCAACGTGACAAGGAGTGCAGTGCTTCAGACTGGAAAACATTTGTTTTCTGAACACAAAAACCAGATAATATTAATGGGTCAGGAAAAACAAAAGAAGTAAACACAACAGAAATAGAAAAAGAAAAAAAGTCTGAAGCCACCACTGAATTCTAATAAACTACATGAAATCAATGGCTCCAGTAGCACCTCTAAGCCGAGAGCATTATTAAGATTGTAAGATTTTAAGACCAAAACGGCTAAATATATCTCAATAAAAATTTCCAGATTTATAACAAAAATAAACACTTCCTTTGAATGCCACCTGACAAGTTAATTTTGTGACGACATTAAGAACCATTTTCAACTTACTTGTACAATTGTCATCACTCCTGTAACATCGAATATCTTTCTCCTCCTTGTTCTGTTCTTCCTCCTCCTCCTTCTCCTGTTTCTGCTGCCCAGGTTGATACTCAAAAGCTTTTCTAATCACGGGCTTCAAGTCATCATCTTCCCCATCCATCTCACAAGTAGGTTCCAGCTGCGGCATGGGACGCTCTTCATCTGAGTTATCAAATGGCTCATTCAACACCTCTGTTGTTTCAGAAATTGTCTCTGTTGTAACACTGCTATTAATCCTTCTGCGTTTACGGCCCCTTTTCTTTTTCAGTATGAAAGGTCTCTGAAAAATAATGCCACAAATATAACTCTTCCTGCATTCCTGTTTGCTAGCTGACTCTGAACATAAATAAATTTTTGGAAAGTACGTTTACAATAATCTATTTACTCATTCAAAAAAATACCTTACATTGCATTAAATTCAAATGTAGCCAGGATCTAAAAATAAAATGCCTAAACAGTTTAAATTGGTATGTATCTATGCATGCACACAAACCTTTCTGTAGGTGAAAATTGACTAGAATTTTCTTCATATTGTAGTGACTTTTACCTTCTGTCAAAAAATGTTCATAGAATATGACATAAATTGTACTTACACATTTTTCCTCTGTAGATTTATAATTCCCCAACAACCTTCACAAGTATCAAAGTTTATTCTTCCCCATTTCTGGTTTCTGCTATTTTAGGAATAATGTATGTATATAGAAAAATACATAACAGCAAAGCGCACCTCAAGCTTCACATGGGTCTCAACAATGCACTAAAAGAATCTTACAGTTGGTTGCTATGAAGAAAAAACACTGTTCAACAGTTTATATTTCTATTATTATGCATTCTTACAAATTTATAGTTACTTTTAAGTTTGCTCATCTGAAATACCACCAAAGGGACACTCTGATTCCCTAATTCTCACCAGAGACACCTAAATACACATGCTAAGGTGAGTGCTTTAAAGTTTTGGATGCTTAGTTTACTAATTTAAACCATCCAAATAGCTGATTTTTCAATGAAATTAAGAAATATGTAAGCACTGCAGTAACCAGAATTTAACATTTAAATCTCTCGGAAATTAGAAGAATATGGGTAAAAAAACCCTTTTGTTTTAACAGCATTTGCTTTTGCAAAAACAGTATTCCCCTTTAAGGAGTTCCTATATTAAAAACAATAAAGATTCGAACACCACAAGCTGGTCTCCATCTTAAAATCAAAAAAAGGAAGAACCATTAAAATATTGAACCAATACCACTGCCAAACAGCAGAGGGCAATCACTAGTTTAAGAATTAACATGAAATTCTGATTTGGTGTGTCACTAGTATTTTACAGTTCTGTGAAGAATCCAGAAGATGAAAAACTGGGTAGAAGGGAAAAACAGAAGACAGGAGTTTTTCAGTGTCTAAACAATACAGAAAGGATTAAAATAGTCTAATAAATAGTTCATAAAAAACCCCAGATTGTTATTTCAATGACAACGATTTGATTGAAATCAGAGATGAATGACTTTAAACCAAACCATTGAGGTAACACACCTTTCTTTTTATGGCCAGCGACTGTGGCTTTGTCAGACGGGGAGGTGAACTCTGCTGATTCTCATCCCCGCCATCCTCCTCGCTGCTTTCCTTAGATTGCTCTGTGGATTGCCCTCGCTCCCCCACCACTGACACACTTTCTGGAGATCGCAAATATTTATTTTTAGATTGTACTTTTGCAGGTGATTGCCTACTATTAGTTCTCGTGGAGAATATTTCTTGCTCTTCCTTTTCCCAGCAGCTAGCTTGTTCCATCAGACGCTCAGCCTGAAGGGTTGAGGTTAAAATAACGGGTCACTGAAACAGCATTTACTTAGCCATATCCTTTACGTTCAGCTAAAGAGTTACAATAAGTCAACCCTGATTAGCACTGCTGGCTAACCTAGCAACAACATTTCAGCTGAATCATCTAGTAGCTCCTTTACAACAGTTAGGATAACAAACCAAAGAAGATTGCATTTCATGGGATATTTAGCACTATTAATGATGCAGCGAATTGATTTAAGTCCTTTAGCACTACATTACATGCCCACTGACATGGATCACTTTGAGCAAGTTCATAACACAAAGAATCGATTGGCACTCTAGCCCCTGAGCTCTGCACCAAATTTGATCTGATTACATGCTCTTCGACTACCTCAAGAGTGATAAATACAGCTCCATGACAAGTGATTAATGTTTTAAGTTTTCATATTCATACCCCAAAAGTTACCATGTCTTGCTGCACAGCTTCCAAAAATTGTGCATTACAATAATATCAGTATCCTCTATCATTAAGCAGTGGTCAAAGATAAAACTGCTCTATTTAAGACAGCCTAATGTTGAATATTCAGAGTGATGAAATCCAAAGGAAGGGAAATTCAAAATAAGAAGTTTCTGCAATTACCTCCTTTTCTGCTTCTCTCTCTTCTTCAGAAACTGCAGCATTAGAAACTAACAAAGGAGTCCATCTCAAGCTTTCAGGATCTACTTCATTGATACGTGGATTTGCTTTCAGTTTCTCCATGTGACTTGAAATCAGCTTTTCCCTTCTAATAATCACAAATCTACAATCCAATAAACAGTCATTTTAGAAATCGATCATCTAAAACACCCTTCCTACAGTTTAAATCCTCTTACACTATAGCCTGTGAAAATAGATGGGTAAATAAATGGATACATCAAACTAAAAATATCAGCTGACACACAGATAATACATTTACATTACTAACTGTTTACTAAGAGGAAGAGAGGAAACAGTTTGTGAAGTGAAAGCTCAATATCAAACATCACTAGGGCAAAGAGAGGAAAGTAGAGGTTTTACAGTTGACTACTCTAAATCCATGCAACAGGTTTAGCGATGGCCCTTTTGTCACTGCCAGAACAACTTCCAATTTTAGTATGACATACAAAAGCATAAATAGAAAACACTGTGGATCATCAAGTAAAGAGTGCTAAAAGTTGCTAACATTACAACTGAAGATGGCAGCTAAGTAGACAAGAAACAAAGTTAGAAATGTAGGTTTTTCTAAAGAAGCATAAAAATGTACATTAGTCCTATGATGATGCAGTAGAAAACACCTTTCTAATTATGATGAAATGAAGTAGCGTATCAAAAGCAGGTAAAGACTAACACAATAGCACAGTATGCTAATATACTAGCACATATCCCACTGAAGTCCCCTGTTACAAAGAATTATACAATTTGAAACAAAAAAAACAACATTGGGTTTTTCTAGCAAGGATTTCAAATGCTGTAAAAATCAGGCAGGTTAAGTGACAACATTGCTTTTCATTGAGAGAATGCTTTACAAAAAAACTCCAAGAACCAAAAAAAGAGACAACCAAAACACCACAAAAACCACCAGATCCAGGGGAACCCTTTTCACAGAATTGTGACTTCGTTACATGTAAGAAAAATTAACAAAACGTAGGAAATCATAAGAAGCCATACTAAAGGTGTCTGGCAGGAATTTCAAAGATGTGATTTCTTTTCCTGGCTCGGCCATTGACCTTCTCGGTACCTTTAGTCAGGTCAGTTCATGCCCCTGTCTAAGCTTTACCACCTGTGAAAAAAGACTAACTGACCTTGTTCATGAAGTATTTTGAATTCTATAGATGAAAAAAAGTTATTTTCTGTGTGACAGTATTCAAGGCCTTTAATAATTTGTGACAAGGCAGAAGCTGCATTTAAGTAACGAATACGTATTTGATTCTCCCTTAAAATGCATTTGTCCCATCAGGTTGTCCATAAATATGCATTCCAGAAAGTTACGGTTTTCGTGCAATGACAGCACTCCTCTTATTACTCTCACAACACCATCCTGCAAGACAATCTCCTTTTGGGAGACTGGCATTCTTACTAGTTCAAAACTTACTAGTTTTGAATACTCGCGCTGGTGCACATAAAAGCTACTGAGGCTGAGCTAGTCCTGATCTTCGTTTTATTTTTTTGGCAATCCACTGTTTGTAAGGCAGTTTTGCTTAATTATAAAAGTTTCTATGATTGGAATATCCAGAAAGAATTAAGAAGCCCTTCAGAAACACAAATACCATTGACAGCCATTTAAGGCAGTTTATTAAAAAAAGAGTCCAAATAACAGAAATAACCCACTTAAAATCCAAAATGTCAATCAAGATCATTAAGAAAGAATATATTCACAAAACAGGAACTCACCTTCCCAGTGCACTAACTTTCAACATTGATAGTAACAAAATAGAAACTTTAAAAAGTCATTTGCATTCCCAGTACCTTGGGCAGGAGGACTTCATGTAGAGCTGATCTCATCCCAGGGTTTGTATGAATTCAGTAATGATTGAAAAAGGGGGTGTGGAGAGAGAGACTGCCACCCACAAACCTGAATCTTTCCCTCACTGGTATTCAGAGCAAGATATTTGCAAAGCGAGAGTCAGGAACTCTACTTACAGAAGATGATAGTGAATGAAACAGAATTCCTTACTGAAAATGTTTCAAGCTGGCCGCACCCTTCTAATAACCATCAGCATGAAAGAGGATCCCAAAACCCACCATTTGTTTACAGAGAAAAACGCTCTACACAAGACCCCATTAACAAGACCCGGCTGCTACATTCTTTGGTAAGATGGTTATCATTCATTTTCAAGTCAGAATTTTACGCAGACATTTTTCACATCAACTGTTTTCTAAGTAAAGAAAGTCTGTGTTTTGTCTCAGTATTTTTTAAATTTTTTTACAAGATTCACTGACCTATCTTCTCTTTTATCTATCATGCTATGTTGCTGCAGGGTTGTAGCAATATCATGTGGACACATCCCAGTAGCTCGACTCATTCCTTTGATGCTGATTTGTTTTTCATGGTGGCAGTTAAGGTATTCTAATATGACACTTTTCCAGTAAGCCAAGTATGAGAGACGACCCAGATCAGACAACGGCTTTTCAGGGGATCCTGCTTGACCCTCTCTTCTAGAAAGTAAATAGCCTAGAAAGAAAAGAAACAGAAAACCTTATTGAGATAACAGAACTAAAGAATTTTAACTACCTCTTAAGAAAGCTGGTATTTATAGAAAGATCAGCATGACTGATTACATTATTGGTAACTCTTGCAATTAAAGAAATCCTACCCACAAAAGGGATTGGTTTTCATCATTATAGTGACATAGAAAAAGACTAAATCCTTGTAAGAGACTCAGATTTTGTGTTATGAGAATCAAACATTAACCAAAATCCCTCTTCTAATCATAAGGCAAGGAGGAAAGAAAAAGCTACACATTTCAGAACAGGTCTCATCATACACGGTCTCATTTAGAACTACAATTGTCTGGCCTTTTGAGAAATTTTTACATCTGAGTTACATCACTGAAGCCAAGAATTTTCCGAAGAATCTCAAGAGGAAGTGTCATCGATAACATCTGTTAAGTCAGTTTTCTTCAAGAAGCCCCAGGTGACATAAGTTTTTGATTAAACAGTTAGTTGTTGTATTTTAGAGGTGCCATATAATTCACAAGTTGAATTACTAGGAGAATTACTTAGAAGAAATAATTAAAAAATAATCTCCCTTAATTCGCATTTAAGAACATTAACATCATTCCGGTATGCAGTTTTCAAGACAGTAACCGATCAGCTATTATACAACAGAACATACACAGAATATAAAATGAAGGTGGTGTAAGTCCTTTTTAACTCTCTTCAGCTTTAACAAGCTTCTACAATTTAAAGTAGAACACGCCTGCTTGGAGATAACAGAAGTCTGGTATTTGCCACCATTAAAACTAATTCAGGAGAAAGAAAAAAAATAACAATTAATAAGATGTATCCTTTCACAGTAATTCATCCCTCCATGATACATGTTCTGCACCGTGTCTTTACTACCAAAATGTGGGCCTTAAACACCAGGCTTACAAAATGCTTATTCCACCATAAGCATAGACATCATGCTTATGGAATTACATTACTCAAAATCATTTGGAATCCACCAACATTTATATGGTTCTTCTGCTTTCCAATATTCTTAAATTTATTTTTTTTTAAGTTGGAACCCCTCCTTTTATTTTTCAAAGATTGCTTTAAAACATATGTAGTACAGCCTCGTCACATTTGCTAAACAAATCCTCCTGACTTCTTCACAAAGTTCCTCCTAATCAACTTAGACAAGAATTAAAAACATATGACTAACATCCAGCTTTGAGTGAAGCAGTGGCTGCTTCCTTAATTTGCTGTCTGCTCTACCATATACAAACTGTACACACACATCTTTTTTATATATATATATATATATATATATAAAAGTATGAAATGCACACATACATACATGTATATTTACTCAGCCTGAAACAATGGTCTTCCCTTTTTCAGGGCCAATACAAAAGATCACAAGAGTATTTGGAAAATACATATGCACTGGTCATCATACTGTAACCTCCACTTTGCATAAAAATGTTTACACAGAAGAGCAGACATCCTACTACATTCCAAGTGATCAGTAACAACATAGATACTGAAATAAGTAGTCTACCTTTCATATCTATTAGCATGATTTACGATAAAATGCCACAGCTTCTGGAGGAATACCATCCCACATCTGCCTACTTCTACATAGCACAGATGCCTACATCAAGCCTGCCTACCTCTAGAAACTCAGCAAGGAAATGTATTGTTTTACAGAAGAAAAAACACTAACTTAAAACTTAAGGAAGGTGTTTTAATCTTTGAAGTTGCAGCATATTCTATTTTTTTTTTATAACTAGATGATACATCTCAGTACTACTTGTAACTGTTGTTGACAGGAAAAGCCGAACTTCACAGTCAAAACCACATTGCATTCTGAACGTAAAAAATTGTTGTTTTACCTCCAACTGCACAAAAGGAGACCTATAACACATAGCGGATTCTGCATAACTTTAGACAAAGCTTCACTTGTACCAAGAAAGAATTTTGGATCAGCCTGTTTATAACATATAAAGACAAGTTTTATACTAAGACATCATTGCCTATAGAAAAACATGCAAAACTGCAGCAGTACAAGTAGTGAGAAAAGTCTCAACACAGAAAAAGAGAGGGAGAATAATCAAGATTTTTAAAATAAATCCATGAGGAGAACTTACAGTTGCTTCAAATAACTTTACAGTGTAACCTACCAACTTCACATTCAAGAACACTGGGTGCTAATAGGAAGCGTTTGTAGGCTGTTTACAAGACCTGGATTTCATTCTTATATTTCACTATAATTTAAAATTACTTTGACAAGAACTTTCTTCCTCCACTTCCACTTTCCTCATACATAACAGAGCTGTAACTACACTTTCTTGGGAAGCATCTTATGAGGCTAAATAAGAAACTAGTTTCAAGAGTCTGGACTCATTAGTTAGGCAACCACAAGTACCTTTAGAGTTTACTATTACATTGTTGCTCATTGAATCCTTCCAATGGCTAGGGACTATGAGACTAGTTCTTAGTGGTCATTTTCACATATTTTTACTCTACAATAAAGCAGTGAAACTTCATCTACACAGCAGTAACATGTGTTGGTATTCCTCTCCTACCATTCTACAATATAACCTTTGCTTATCCAAGACACTCACATTCTATAGGATCAAAAATATAAATCAGACAGAGGTAACAGTCTCAGTTACATGTAGCGAGCACTGAATGGAAAGTTTCTCTTAACAGATTCTGTGATTTGAATTACATCTATTAAATTAAACTTACCAAAGAGACGCCAAATTATTGATCTAAGTTGCAGGTAAATAAAAAACACTGATCTTGATAGCTCGTGTATCTATCCTGAAGCATCTGAAATGAGTACAATATGCCCCTGTTAAACAGATAGCCCCAGTGTCATTGTGTCTACCTAATCTTAATAACGGATAGCCTCAAACTGGAAACCTGAAAGAACTTTCTTAAATTATAGCCCCTGATATGAGACTACGAACAACAACAACATTCAGAGGAAAAAATATAGCTCCTCCCCACCTACCCCCCAAGAGTAAACAAGTCAGACTGTACATTACACAAAAAACCCACAACAAAACATAAGAACTAATCAAGAAAAACAAAGAGCTGTCTAGCGTATTTTCTGGGCATGTGGGCGATAGTATCAGAAAATTAAACAGCAAAAATACCATTAATGATTTTTGTTTCTTGCCTTATCTCCAACCTTCATAGTGAAGCAACATGCCACATGTGATTTACAGCCTTTGATTTTTGTCATGCAAACCTCCCCAGAACCGCTAAGGTTTTATTTTATTCAAGATTTAAAACAATCAGAAGAAATTCAATCTGAGAAAGGGGAAGTTAGTATAAGACACATGTATTTTATGCCTTCAACACAAATTTAGGAGATAAAGACACAAAAACATACGTTTAAAGAAATTAACTTGAGCAGGATCTTGTAATTTCAATCTACAGAATTCATAGTACGTAACGTCCCTGCAATAGCTACAGCAGAGTCCGCAACACATGTGAAAACAGTAACTTCAACTCATCTGTGTCAGTCTCCAGACACTTTCAGTTAGTTAACTCCTGACTTCATTATGCTCAGTTCTGTCTCTTAAAGAAATTAAACAGTGTGAGATCAGAGGTCCAGCTTAATAGTGGCCTCTTCTGACAGTGGCCAACAGGAAAAAAAATCCAAGGGACAGACTACAACAGGAAACCATCTTGTGAAACTCACATGCAAACAGAATTAGTCTGGCTCTGTCCAAACAAATGGAACCCAACACATGGGTATCATCCCCACACTTTTTGTCATTTTCTAAGAGCTTGGTAAGATTTGTTAAGTGTCACTGTCTTTTTCAAGGAGCACAGAGTCCGTCTTCCTCCTTCATTCACTGCATTTACCTATGTCTTCACTAGAACACGCCTTTATTGTCACGTCCGCTAATATGCCTGGTACAGACGTGAGGTGAACCGATTTGGATCTCCTGAGCCCTCTCCTGAAAATCTAAAAAATCAGGACCATATCAGCCCCCTTTCAATCCTATGATATGAAAGCAGTTTTATACATACTTCCAGTTACAAACTGCCATAAGCAGCTATTTCATTACTAAGTCATTTTTATCTCCAAATTCCCTAGACATCCTTCTTTCCCCACCATACACGCTTCCAAACTTCACTACCTTAGCTTTCTAATATTAAGCATAATTCACTCCACAGTTTTAAATAAGGCGGATATGATTTAACTTGGGACAGCTGAAGCTAATTTTATTATCTATTGAAGAAATACAGACTTGTCCCTTTGCTTTTAACATGGTAGCAAAGGCAGGCTAGCCCTCAAAGGTGGAAGACGACAGAGATGCAGACTAGATAGAGGCCAGTGGCACAGGAAGAAGCAACAAACACCGACACTAAACAATTGAACTGGTATACGGAGAAAGACCAAGTGAACAAACTAAAATTGACAGAAGGAAGTCAAATGAAGTTTGAAGATATTCTTTAAGGACTCTCCTGCAATCTGTGTGTTCTCTATACAGGCTTTACATTCTATAGCAATGAACAAATCAATTTATCATTTCATTTCCGATGAATGGTCAAAGAAAAGAGACCTAGCTTAAAAAAGTTCAGTTTCTTGGAGTGTGTTTAAGACTGACCACAATCATTATAAAGCCATTTGGTCTTCAAGTAAGCTAAGCAATTTAACTTGATTCAAGTAAACCACAAAAACAAAAAAACCCAGTCCGTCCTGCCCTCTCTCCAGCCTATTTGTGACCTCAATGTAGGTGTTTGAATTACACTTGTTTATTTGCATGCAAGAAAGCATGGCCACACTGTGGCTCGGTTACACACAGAAGTAGTTAAAACTGTGGTATGCACATTGCACAGGACTGAATGAACTTCATTAGTTGTTTCCTATTCACCTGAGAAAGAAGAGAACTTAGCTAATATGAAGGTTTTGAACAAGTATTTTGGATATAATTACATTTACTATTTCTATTTTTAAAAAACTTCATATCCTGGAACATTCCTAGAAATGCTGTATTTTATATTAAATACAAAGGTTACTTTGTTTAGCATAGTCAGTTGGTTAACATCCACGCTTTGGAAAAAAAAGAACTGTTGCAGAGTAGGCTCCAAGAAGGGGAAATAGAGGGCTATATTTGGATTGTAAACTAAGTATATTAGTCCTCTTTTTATGAAAGTATCACAACATCTCTTGCAATCTCCAACAGGCAATACAATTGCACATTTCATTGAAAATTCAACATCGCCAGAATATAATCCACCCAGAGCATCCTGAGGCAGTTTCAGTGCAAGCTACTCCAGAAGATGCCACCAGCTGCATCTCTAGTATCATTTCCTGTTTTCTACTACCCACGTGCCCCCTTAACAGAGTACCTGACAGATCAAACTCATCACGTGCAACAGACACTGTGCTGACCTAACATAATTCCTCCACTTCTTGAACTTCACTGCTTACAGGTAGGCATGTTCTTTGAAAACACTGCCACAGAGAAAGAGGCACTTCACTCTTGTGAGGACATCATATATGATGTTTAACTATTGTTCTGAAAATATCTTTTACCTCATTATATCGCATTGCATTGTCTTCAGCAGAAACAGACAGAATCAGCAAAAACGTGCCTGAATGGCAAATTGAGTACTGAATCTCATTCTGTACCTGGACAAGTACTTACAAATTGCAGTTCCTTTCTCCTGTGCTTCTAGCAAATCTACATATTTGTTTTTCACTTATGCAGGTTAAAATTTAAAACAAAGAGAGTCTTCAAAGTCAGCCCTGAGGGTAGGGATTCATGAGTCCTACATTTCAGCTAGGATAGATTTTTTTGTTTGCTACAAAATGCTGGAAATAATAGTTTACACTGAAAAATTTAAAAGACATTTACCTGCAAGTCTGTGATGTGGGAAATGGTTTTATGTATCAATCACATAACACACTGGAGACAAAACACAGTTCTGATCTTATTTAAGAAGTCATGTTCAATATCACTTTCTAGGAAATCAATAATATTATTCTGTCTGAATAAGAAAGTTAAAAATACTAGTGAAGAAAGTCTGTTATGTTCTTGTAGCTGAGACAGAACCCCATTTACAAAAAACCAAAGAGCCAAATATCTTAAATTAGGATGTGTACAACCAGAGTATTCCAGAGTCCTCATCTTGGATCATCCTAGCTGTTTCAGAGAACACAACTCTTCACTTAAATTTGTAATTCAACCTTAGATCTTCACCTTTTTTTTTTTTTTAATCACCTGCAGATTAGATTGGCATTTACTTGAAGAAAAGCTGCAGTCAAATGCAGTGTTTCTTTCAAAAACAGAATCCCACTGGTGGCAGTTTAATGCAAGAAAAGAAGCAGAGCTTTGCTCTGACACTCAAAACTCTCAAATAGGAGCAACTCTTACAGAGCACAAGAACAGCACAGAAAATGCAACATAGCAGAGGTCTGTAGTTTAGAATAACTCCTAAGAGTCTTTCAGCAGTAACCCTGCCACCATTACCTATTGGACTTTGAACAACAGTAGACTGGGCAAATAGGAAATCTTTGTTCTATTCAGCAGGGTTTCATCAAGACAGCTTCCTCTCGTGCTTTTTAGGCTATCACCTTCCATGCTTCCTAGTAAAATTGCTTGATCGTTATCATGGTACCTTGCTTCAAAGAGGAAAACTTGTATTACGAATCTTTACTTCATTTACACAGAAGAAAAAGACTCTCCACCTTTTAAGTATAAAGGATGAAAATTTAAGAGAAATACCATTGCAAAAGCATTAATTTATTGATTATGTATGAAAATACCCACAAAACAGATGACACTATTATCACATCTGAATAATCTTCCAATCATTTTTAAACCCAGAAAGTCAGATGGTATTCTTGCAGTAGGTAATAACTGAGAATCAAGGTGGGGAATAAACCATATGAAGAACCAAATTCAGATCTATTAACCTTGGCTTCCAAACTTATGTCTCTTTTGCCACTGTAATCTGCCTCACAGCAAAACACAAAAGCAAACAAACAGTTCCAAACTTGCTCAAGCCTTGCCTGCATAGAAAGCCCAATTTAAAAACAAATTTCAACTCACAAACAGGAATGACACAGCTTAGAACAACTGTCAGATTGTCAACTCTCAGAAAGTCATGAAACAGCTACTGAGCTGCTACAACATACAGCATGTCATAATAAGGTAAACTGTCACCAGCTTCAGTTTCCCTACAAGACATGTCATCTGTATGTACTGGTATTCAGCAGCTGAGTTGTAAATGGCTTAACTGCCTGTGAATAAAGGACAAGACAGACAACAAAGACAGAAGCACTGTTGCCATTCTAAGGGACATGCTTGCTCTCCAGCTGTGCACTAAGGCCACTGCAATCAAGTTAATTTGAACATCTACACAGAATCGCTGATGGCTGTCAATGCACAACTAAACTCCATTTTGTCTTCCTGAACCTGTTCATCTATACTAACAATGGTAATGCATCACTGATCCTATAGCTAGGCTTGAAGAAAGCTGCCAGTGTTGAGTACCACATCATCAAGTCCAGTTCAAAATACACCTATGCAACACAGCACTTAATTGACAGCCTGCTGGCAGCACTTCACTTCGAAACTTCTTAAAGTTTACTTCCAAAGTAAGTTCTCCTACCATAAACTAAACTAATGCTAACAGCAGATGTTTCAGAAGACAGCATATGTAGAAACACCTGTAGGCAGAATTTATACAGATCCAGACGCACCTTAGCATTTTTTACATGACTTATACCAAGTCAAATGCTCTATCATCTTTGTACTATCATGATGATACAAATCCATTTATTTCACTCATTGCTGCAGCTGTTCACCCTTCCTTGTCTGTTTTGAAGGTGCATGTAACATTTGCCACCTTTCAGTTACTGAAGATGTTCCCCAGTTGCCATGACTTCTCAAAGATGGTAAGAAGATGTCTTGCTATCATGTCAGCCAATTCCGTTGGGCGAATCTCACCTGGTCCTATGAGTCTGTATATGTCCAATTTACTTAAGTTCTCTGTAACTTTATCTTCCTCTACCATGGACGGCATCTCTCTCTGCTGCTTAAGTTCTGCCACACCTGCGCTCTTGTCTCTCTCTACATCCCTCAGTTTCAACTCCAACCAAGCTTTGGCTTAATTCCATTCCCGCACCTGTAAGCAGTACCAGTACCTTTTGTAGATTTCGGTTTTGCTCAAGTCAGGAGCTCTCCCTGCAACCTAGCAGGCTTACTGTCATGCCTGCTATTTCCGTGAATGTTAAAATGAGTCATTTTTGCAGTTTGAGGAAACTGACCCTGGAGATCAAGGTGTTTTGCACTCCTTTGCCCTTCACAGCAGCGTCCTACAGGAAACCACTTACCAGTTCTCTAAACAAGGTAAAATTCTGGGCCTTAGTCTGGTAGTCACCCTACTCACTTCCATCAGGGTCTGAAACCCTACTATCTCACGGCCACTACCACTAATTATTGCTTCCCTGATCAATTCCTCTTTATTTGCAAGTAGCACATCCAGCAAAGCACTTGCCCTAGCTGGTTCTTCCAAAACCTGTGTCAAAATTTTGTCCCAAACACCCTGCAGAAATCTGCTGGATTGCTTGTATCCTGCTGTGCTGCCCTTCCAGCAAAGTGTTTCAAGTAGTCCTTTAGAACAAGGACTTTCCACTAGCAGATGCCATCCAGTTGCTTGGAAGGTTCATCATCTTCCCTTTTTGATCAGGCTGTCTATAACAAATGCCAACCACAGTATTCATGATTACTGCCCTATCCTCTGATTCTGAGGCACACACACTTGACAGGCCTATCACCCATCCCGTAGCAGACCTCCATGCATCCAAGTCATTCCTTTGTGTAGAGCACAACCTCCCCTCCTTGGCTCCCCTGCCTGTCCTTCCTGAAGAGACTGTTATCCATCTGTTGCAGCAGTCCAGTCTTCTGAGCTAACCCATTGCATCTCTGTAACCCCACTGAGGTTACAACTCTATGACAGAGCACAGTCCTCCAATTCCTCCTTTTTGTCTTCAGGACTTGAGAAATTGGAATAATGGGTTCTCAAACGCAGTGAGAGAGGGCCCCCTTTCCCCACCCACCCTAATCATATTGTCTCTTGCAAATCCAACTCTCCAAGAAGCCCAAGACCTAGATGGCTACTTATTCCCCTAGAGTTCTGTCCAAGTTAGTTTCTGATGTGCCAGTGTGGTCATTCCAACTGCTGACTGTGACACATCACCATCATGGTTTTGTCAACTCCAAACAGCTCTCTGGACCCTCAGGACACACCATTCTAGACCAACTGTTCCATTAAACTGCCAGGTTTGCAAGTCTTGGTCATTGGTGCTATCCACTTGTTTGTTATTCACATCCTCATGTTACACACTTAAGCAGTCAGCAATGCATTCCACTGATCTAGTCTATCTGCCAGTGAAGTAAGAATAAAAACATCACCACTGACCAGAGCTGCTGGAGGATAGCAGAGGGATAGGAACTGTGTACTGATGTCATGAAAACGGGAGTCAAATACAAACAGGCTGCTTGGAGCAGATTTTAGTAAGAACAGATTTTAGTCAACTGATCTTTCCCCAATTTTAGACTGCATGTAGCCTGCACAGCAGAAGTCCATTTAGACACATAGACACTACATGAGCAAAATGAGAAATTAATGCTGTGCTGGCATTCTAGGCTTCAGTCTGATTTATAGGGATAATAGATTTTCTTCATGCATTGTATAACTTAAACCTGTCAATCCCAGGTTTATAGTTATGCATGCACATCACAATCAGACATATAAACATTTACATATGCTTCCACACACAGCAAAGCTATCCCAACACCACTGAAGTAACTCTGATGCAGAAGACAGAACCAAGTTACTTAAGAAAGCTTTCCAGATACACACTTTAAAGATGCCAATGCACTGCTGAAAACCCCAAGCAGGCAAGAGAGCCGCAACAAAAAAAAAAATCAAACTACTGCCAGGAGTTGGAAACAGCTTGAGATCTACTTCTCAGAGGCCCCTAGTCATAAAATGGAGCCTTTCTGAAAGTTGTAAGCAATAGTTTGTGCTCAAAACATTGCCCTTACGTAATCAGCACTCTTCAACTCCTATTTATATTTTGTTAATATTTGTGTCAGAAGAACACGTATTCATGAGAATCTATCCAGAATAAAAGAAGCAACCAGTGAACTATTTGCCCTTGCATGTTCTGAGTTCTTCTCAGTCTCTTTAAAGACCAGCCCCCACAAATAAATTACCAGACTCAGACAGATGGAATCAAGCACTTTTCCATTAAACTTTTGTTTTGTTTGAAATGGAACCAAGTAAAACGAGTCCCTTAATATGCAAAGGAAGAACTCATAAGTTTTCATGCAATGTTCTGTATCAAACCAGGGATCTGAAAGAACAGTAAGTGCTAGTAACTGTTTTTACAATACATTAGTATCTAGGGTGAAGGTTTCCCTCAAACAAGCATTTCAACCTCCTTTTGTCTTATAAAACATCAAATACTTTGTTTTGAAATTACGTGAACAAGTTGTGAAGACACAGGTTCAAAGGGGTAGTCAGAAAAATCAAAACAGCTGAGTATTCAGACAGGACAGCTCAATGCAGTTAGGTCAGCTCAGCATTCCAAGTTCAGAGGTATGACCACGAGTGGAAAGCAGAAATAGGTAAGGTGAAAGTATGAGCTTATTAAGACTTAAGATTCCTAAAACTGTAATTCATGTTACCGTTTTTTCCATAACTATTCTGTGTGCCTCTGAACTGTTCTTATCTATGTCAACGGGAGGAAGGTCAAAGATAGAGGACCTTAAATAGGTGTTAGTACCCTCTTTGAAAGCACTTTTGAGGCAGCTTCAAAAGACCCCAATGCCAAGATCCACACAAACACTATAAAAAAAAAAAAAAA
>VYZM01005604.1:16693-39346 GCA_013398915.1 Dromas ardeola | reverse complement strand
TCTTAGCCACAAGGGCACACTGGTGGCTCATGGTCATCCTGTTGTCCACCAGGACTCCCAGGTCTCTTTCCACAGAGGGAATACTGAACTCTGTGTTAGATATGCCAGATAAAGAAATACTAATAATTTTTGGCACTGTGGCCCAATGCGTAGAAACAGAAAGCATATGAAGATTCTAGGCTTTGTAAAAGCTTAAATCAACAAAGTAAAGAAAAACTTCTTGCATGTAGAGGCTGCTAAAGTTTATAAAAGAAATTGGACTGCACATAAGAGGAGCAGCTGCAACACTAGTTTAGTGCTTTACTGTCAAAACCACAGCAGCAATGCAGGCTGAACTGACAGAGGACATATAAAGACTCACCCAAATGCAAGTATATATAATCGTTGTGACAGGAACAATAGCTGTGTATGACCACAACTGGACTCATATTCAAAGTCAAAGAAACCCAGAATGGGGTCTCACACAACAAAAGTCTGCTCTCTGGTTTATTTCTGGATCAACTTAAGCTGGAGTTTACTTGCTCAAAATTTAATTTACAGCAAACACAGAAGATGCATGCAGAAAATTATTCTCTCTCAGGTACAACCCTGCAATCACAATCCAGTCAACTTCAGAGAATACAACAAGAACAAGGAAATGAAAACAAAAGAAAAGGCCCAAACTCAAGAAGTTTGGCAAGAATTATCCTGTAAAATGCAGGAAAGTATAAATACAACAAGCAAATTAATACCCTTATTCATTTTCAGGAACTGCATTTTGTACAGTTAGACACACTCCAAGTAATAATTAGGTTCCCTCTATGAAAAATCAAGACTGTTATAAAATAATATTTAATAAAGCATACTTAGTGTAAACAAAATTAAGACTTCACGTAAACCATTATCTTCAGTATGACATGCTTCTCAAAAATGAAACAGGTTAAACTGATTTTATCTCACAGCAAAGTGAAGCAGCATCAAGTCTGCAATTTTACATATCAACAGTTTCACTGTTTGATAAATATTTAGAACTGAACTTTTTTCCATTTCTAACAGCACAAGTCTCTAAAGAAGTCAAAACCTGTAACTTCCCTACCAAAAAAAAAACAAACAAACAAACAAAAAACTTACCTGACTTTAAAAGGCAGAACAGATACAGACACATACATTGTGTTTTTAAAAACAACATTTCTATTTAAATGACCAATGACTTACAGAAAACTGCACATTAGATTTTTGCTAAAGATGATCAGGCTACAGAACTCTGGGATTTTACAGCACGCTTTCTTCTCACAAAAGTTAAAGTACCCTTCCTACAAATCTTTTTTCCACACGTGATATTACAGATTCCTGAAGAGACAGACCCTAAACAAAGCTTTATGTTGGTGTCTACAGGGCAAGAAATTACAGTATTATCAGTTTCTATTTGAAATATAGGTAAGTCAAATGTAGTTAGTAAAAAGTTAAGTTGAAAAAAAAATAATAAAAAAATCAATGGTCAGAAAAGAAATACTTAATTTTCTTTTAGCAGAATAAAATAAATTATTTTCCCTTGTAACGTACAGGATGACCACATAGACTCATCTGGAAACATTAAATTAGTCCAAGACAAAAGAATGCATCACAATCTGAACAAACAAATGAATTTCACTTACCGAAAAAGAAGCAAATTCTGTACCACAAACTACATTTTCATCAGTCTGCTGACAAAGTGTACGTTGTATAACGGCTTAAGGCTGCGTTCTTTCCAGCCTTTCTAACTGTCAAGTGTCTAGATATATACAAAGTAACGTGAGCAGTCAGCTACTTGCAAACAGTTCTTGAGACCTTCCCTTCTGTGGTTTGTAACTATCATTTTCTGAAAATTACTTGCGCAGTTACATTTTTATTATTTTAGCCTAAAACCCATTCTGGTTACTGTTATAAAAGAGGTAAGTACAACTGACTACTACACAGAATTCAGAATAGAGCAGTTTAGATGCACTACCTGCATGACAAATGAAAATTTAACATTTGGAGCATAAAATTTATCTCCCAATAACTCTATGAGAACATGACAATCTAGATAATGTTACTGGCAAAAAATGTTTTAAACTATGATAAACTTTCTCTGTTCAAGTTTAGAATAATACCTGGGGTTGTTATATCCCATCTTCCCAGGCCAGTTAGAGCAACTTATTCTCAGAGACCACAAGTGAATAGAAATGGTGAAGTACAAAGAAGACAGTAGTCAGTCAATTACAATATAGGAGGTAGAAACAAATAGAATTCCAAGGGAAAAAGTAAACAATTGATTTGAAGAGGTTTTTTGTATGAAGACAGATTTTGGACTCACTCATCCAGATGAGGCTATGGCTGCCCCATTTAATGGCATTCAGCCTCCATCCTGCAAAAGGATGTAGATACAACCTTGGAAAACAAGCCTTGAAGTTTTACCTTCCTTTCTACACCTAGGGAAAAACAGCCACAAGCAGTTCTCTCACTACCTTTAATTTAGTTTGCACCTCACTCTCACTACAGAGCCAGACTTTCTCAGTCACCTCTTGGTTCTTCTTTCCGTTGGAAACTGAGACAGTCTGATTCCCAGTTAGTTAAGGGAACCTCTGTCCAGAAAACAAAGGCAAAACAACTGTGTAAATGTACCAAGGGACTGACTATGTGCTCCCAAAGCAGGCAGTCCGTTAGCTGTAGCTACAGCAGAAGCTGAAGCTGGTCTCTGGACTATGCCCAGCATGCATACAGCTGCAGCCTACACCTGTGATATGAACATGTCTGCAAAGAGGAAAGGCATAAGAATAGCACCAGATAAGCTTGAAGTTAAGGATACCGTTAGGTCATGTTGTAAGTTATCACAGAAATCCTAACGATTCAAACAACCTGATGTACTTCCAGATTTTTCCAGAAAGTGGAGGCACAGAATACCCTACCATTTTTTCCAGATTAAGTAGCACATGGCGCAGTAACAAACAGAGCACAGATCCAGAGACACACAGCCTATCCATATCCAGACCTTCTGTGGAATCCACAGGTTTCCTAACTGTGCCATCAGTTTTGCAGCCATAACCATTGCAAATTCAACCAGATTAACGTCCGTTGAGAGTGCTTTTTTTGAAAGACACCACAGAGTAAAAACCAAAGAAAAAGCCTAGAAGTACTTACCAGTTGTGCCCAGTAATAATTCCCCATCTCCTTCTGCAAGAAGAGATCCTAATCCTTAACCAGGGGCAAGTTCTACCCAAGTAAACTTAAAGTTCACTCCGCAGTTCCTGAAATACACAGTACTTCTCACTGCCTTTCCTAAAAGGTTGCAGAAGGCGCACAATGGAACAGCTGTTGTGTTCCGCTCCAGTGATGGCTACATTTCAATGGTGGATTAAGTGGTCCAGAACCATCCTTACTTAACTCACAGGGGTACAGTGAAGACTGTTTATAAAGCCATGCAATGATGAGACATATTAAGTATCTTTAGGAACTCTAGTGTAGTCATGCTGGGTAGAACACTACAAGACACTGAACTTGAAAACTCTACAGTTACAAATTATTGTCTTTGTCCTGCTGTTATACTGCAATGTATTTTTATGTGTTTTAATGTTCTTGTATATGCCTTCAGGGCAGGAATCCTATTATCTTAACTATCTCTATTGTCACGTAATTCTACAGTGCTTTAAAAAAAAGTAATAGTGAAAACTATACACATACAATATACACTAATTTCTTTATCATCCTCCCTTTAAATTACAGTAAAAAGTTGGATTCAGTAGTACTGAGGACACTTAGCTGGGAAGTTTCTTAAGATGATTTTGTTTGGAGTTCTATATTTAAACAAGTTGTGCCTGAAGCTTTCTAACAGGTCAGACAACTCAGCACAGTAAAGCAGCAAGTACATACACAGCCATGAGCACCTACACTTTTTTTGGTAACATTTTCACTAAGGAAGTGATGAACTTAAAGACAAAAACCAAAATACATTCCTTCCACACAGCAATTCTTCACCTAAAACATTTTTTAGCTGAAAGATCTAAGTTAGAAATAGCAGAATGTAGAGAATGCCTTGGACTAACACCTTCTTAGCTTTAATCACAAATAATTGCCTCTTCTTATACTAACTAGCAAGGCAAAATGGAAAGTAATTTAGACAATTCATTCAGAGTAATAGCTTTGTGAGCTAATATTACTGCTGAGAGATTCATTCTCAATTTCCTCAAGTACAGTAACAGAGCAGCAGTAAGTTTTTTTCACTTCAGGGAGCTTTTCTATCCTATGTAAATATAAACAGAAATGCCATTATCTATTGATGAAAACAACAAAGTTAAATAAAGTTTCATGTGTTACAATTTCTTATAACAGCCATCAGCTCCCTGGATGACAAGTGTAAATAAAACACTTCACTTACTGAAATCAATGAGAAACCTTCCAAATCCTTGCCTTTGGTATTGGGGCATGATCATTATGCAGGAGACATTGTACTTCTGCTGGCAAAGCTTTTCCTGTGGGAAGGAGAAACAGATCAAGTATGTCAAAGCACTGCTGAAGTGGGCAATTGCCTGCACCTGCCACTGTCCTTGTAAAATATCCCAGTAAGGTGAACAGATGCATGGGGTCAGTACCAAAGTCAAATAATTCCACGCTAATATTGAATTATAAGAAGGAAGTATCAAACATACCCTTCAAAATATTTATTAGTTAACTACTCAGCTTCTTAAAAATTAAATACATTGTCTAAACAGCATAATGAAGTTTAAGTGCTGTAAAGGAGGAGGACAAGAAGAGGAGGGAAATATTTTCGTGCTTCACTGACCATTCTGTCAAGGATATAAAAGTAGAATATAATATCCATACACAGAGTGAAGTTGTATTTTTTGCAATTGCTACACTAAGTGCCTGCTGGTTTCCATCTTTATGTTGTCTTCCCTCTCTGAATGAATATGGGGTCAGGGTAGAGGGGAGGAACCTCATACCCACAGACCTAAGAAGTCTTACTTGAAACATACTAACTTTTCCAAAGCTGAATGCTTCTCACCTGAATCCAAATTAAGGCAGAATGCTCAGAAACCAGAGCTCTTTCAGACAGAATGAAATCACGTAACACACAGGTAATGGAGGCAAATATTACACTGATTGTTTTAAGACATCAGAAGGAACAACCTAAACTAGAAAGCTGTTCTAACAATGTAAGGTTATAGGTTCTTTCAAATTTATTGATACAAAAGGAAGAGTCTTGAAGCCTTGTTACCTTTAAAAGATTACACACAGAAAAAAAAATCCCAAAATCAGCACTAAGTAGTTTTAAGGGAGACCAAATAAATCAACCAAAAATATCCAGATCAGCAACAACTGATAAGAAGTTGCGGCAAGCACACAGATAGTTCAAGACACCAGCTATCACTTCAGCCTCCACACATGACACCGACAGGATCACATGCCAGTAAGTTGGTTTCCCAACATTTCTTCAACTGTGAGAGAAGACACCCATGTCGTATTTTGACGGTTTCTTAAGCTTCTATGTTAATATGAACTATTTCCTTTGTATAGGCTTCTCAAACTCTCAAGACTGCCAATAGGAAGTTCACAATCTGATAGCCTTCTATGAAGGCGTGACTGGATGGATAGATGAGGGGAGAGCGGTAGATGTGGTCTACCTTGACTTCAGCAAGGCGTTCGACACGGTCTCCCCACAGCATCCTCATAGGGAAGCTTAGGAAGAGTGGGTTAGAGGAATGGACAGTAAGGTGGATAGAAAACTGGTTGAAAGACAGAGCTCACAGGGTCATGGTTAGGGGCACAGAGTCCAGTTGGAGATCAGTGACGAGTGGTGTTCCCCAGGGGTCAGTACTGGGCCCAGTCCTCTTCAATATATTCATCAACTACTTGGATGAGGGGATAGAGAGCACCCTCAGCAAGTTTGCTGATGACACAAAGCTGGGGGGGGTGGCTGACACACCGGAAGGCTGTGCCGCCATACAGAGAGACCTGGACAGGCTGGAGAGTTGGGCGGAGAGAAACCTTATGAAATTCAATAAGGGCAAGTGTAGGGTGCTGCACCTGGGGAGGAATAACCCCATGCACCAGTACAGGTTGGGGGCTGACCTGCTGGAGAGCAGCTCGGTGGAAAGAGACCTGGGAGTCCTGGTGGACAACAGGATGACCATGAGCCAGCAATGTGCCCTTGTGGCCAAGAAGGCCAATGGCATCCTGGGGTGCATCAAGAAGAGTGTGGCCAGCAGGTCGAGGGAGGTCATCCTCCCCCTCTACTCTGCCTTGGTGAGGCCACACCTGGAGTACTGTGTCCAGTTCTGGGCTCCCCAGCTCAAGAAGGACAGGGAACTGCTGGAGAGGGTGCAGCATAGGGCTACCAAGATGATTAGGGGACTGGAACACCTCTCTTATGAGGAAAGGCTGAGGAAATTGGGTCTATTTAGTCTGGAAAAAAGACAGCTGAGGGGTGACCTTATTAATGCTTATAAATACCTAAGGGGTGGGTGTCAGGAGGATGGGGCCAGGCTCTTTTCAGTGGTGCCCGGCAATAGGACAAGAGGTAATGGGTACAAACTTGAGCATAGGAAGTTCTATCTCAACATGAGGAGGAACTTCTTTACTTTGAGGGTGGCAGAGCACTGGAACAGGCTGCCCAGAGAGGTGGTGGAGTCTCCATCTCTGGAGACATTCAAAACCCGCCTGGACGCGTTCCTGTGCAACGTGCTCTAAGGTAACCCTGCTCTGGCAGGGGGGTTGGACTAGATGATCTCCAGAGGTCCCTTCCAACCCTATGATTCTATGATTCTATGATCAGGGAAGAAAAGCCAGAGCACTTCTGCCAGCAAGAACACACACATGCACACAGTTGTTTTGGTTTTGGTGTTGTTTTGTTTTTTTTTTCTTTTAAAGAAAAAAAAGAAGAAAAGGAGGGGCAGGACAAAATTATTCAGTGAATAGTTTCAGTACTTCAGTGGAATTTGAGATTAAGCGGGTTTTTTCTGTTTCAGTAGCTAAAACATTTGAGATCATCAGATGTGACAAACAGATAAAAGCAATTCACCACATTTCTTATGGACAAATTGACTAATGGACGCTCTTCCTGTTGCAGACATATCTAATTACACTTCACTATTATTTTTGGTCATCTTTTTCAAGACAGTCTGCGTAAGTATTATTTCTGTCTATAGCAGCCTTCTATTCCTTTAAAATTCAAAGAAAAACCACAAGAAATAAAGACATCCACTCTAAAGAAGGCATCCACCATAAAGTTAGGCACTGCATTCTTACACTCAAGCGCAATGAGTTACCGCATTAGATCAGACTGTACATAAGAGATGAACTCAGCTGGCCATTTATGTCTAAATAGCCAGCTTGAACTGCTAGCAGTAAAACCATGAAAACACATCAACATTTCAAATACCTAGCACTTTTAGAAGTTAGACTTGGTATACTATTGCAAAAATGGTAGGGGGAGGAAAAAGATTTAATTTTCAACTGAAACCATAACACATTATGGGAAAAAAAAAACCAAAAACCAAAACACAAAAACACCCAACCCCAAACCCCCCATAACCAAGCCAACAAAAAACCACCAATGAATGTGGCTGAATGCACATACAATTTCTCAATTTGCATCAGTCTTTGAGACAAGAAAGTACGAGTGTATTTGAGACAATGCACATTATATTTGAGATTTATAGAGAAGATTTCAAGATTCTGAATTGTTTTTTCTTTTCTGTTGGCACAAATATCACGGAAAGTGGGAAATTACAAATGTTCAGAAAAAAAACCCACTTTTTTTTTTTACCTTAGAGAAATATCCAACTAAATGGCAGCCTTTCTCATCATTTTTTGTAAGGACATAGAAGAGGAATGGTTCAACATCATAATACAAGGTTTTGTGGTCCAGAAAAAGCTTAGCTAACAAACAAAGATTCTGACAATAAATTTTGCTCACGTTTCCATCAACCTAGAAAGCAAGACAGACGCAGTTATTTCCAGTGCCACCAACATGTTAGGACAAAACTACTTCTTGAATCAATCATATCCTAGAAGGAAACATGAACAACATGGTGTTACAGAAAAAAAAACACACATTAAGGTTCAGAAGAGAAATGCCCCAGCTTCTTGTTAAATAAGAATTCTCCAGTTAGTACTAATTACTTTGCATTTGTAAGTATTCTCCGAGGATCTGGATTTATTAAACAAAGTAACTTCATCTTTTAATTGTTCGAGTGAGACTTACCTCTTTCACTTCATTCCTGGAATGAAAATGAATGACTGGCAGACAAAAATGTACTAGTTAAAACTACATTAAACTGTGGTTTGCTAGAAGGCAGTGGTGGGCAACAAAAACAAAAAAAATACCCCAAGCCCAAAACAATGAAGTGTATTATGTTCAATCATTAAGGTGTAAGGCCAATGAATGAATTGCCAATTACGTATCAATCACAGCAATGTTTCAGATGAATTGGACAAGACAAAATTTCCATGGTAGACTAAAACGCTGTTGAGCAAGAGAAGTAAATTTTCAGGCTAAGTACTACAATTAGTCTAGGTATGTTACCAGTGTAAAGAGTCAAGCTGTGACTCAGACAGCTACAGAAAAGCCAGAGATGCAGATTTCCTAGATCAATTAGTTACTCCCTGAAAGGGAAGGCTCTGTCAAAGGCAACAGCATTTTTGAAATAATCTTCTTAATGGAAAGGTTTGCTTGTACTTTTGATAAAGTCACTAGCTGTATTTCATTCACACAGACAGCTAAATGGTATGCACACCATGCCAAAAAAGAAGCCATATTCTATTCTAATTTGTTTTTAATAAGAATCCTAGTCACAAATCTAAGTAAAACCCAACCTTTTGGATATATTTAGGGATTTCAAGGTGACTTCAGTAGTACAGTTGCATTATCTGGATTGAAGAAAAAAAAAAAACCACTTAATGGACAGCTACTGCTCCTAAAGACATCAGAACAAACTTTCATACAGTACTCAAAAACCTATAAAATACATTAAGCTGTCATACAACTTACTCCTTTCTAACTTATTGGCAAGTGTGCAATTTAAATGCAAACATTAACCAAGTAACTGAGTAACCCATAAGCCTGAAAACCAAAGTTATGTAAGCTATCTTTTCTAGTAAGAATGTTTGTACAGAAATTTAAAGAACTCCTTAAATTCCAGGCAAACACAGCTTATTTATCAGTTTTAAATGTGGGGGTGGGAGGGTGGAAGCACTGCAACTTCAAAAGCAAGCATCTGTCAAAAGTTTCTTGCATACAGCATAGTAGTAAACTATGTCAAAGTCTTCTCTCAAATCTGTCAAAGTCATGCTCTGGGCAGAGATACATAAATCTTATATGCCAAACTCATTTCTGTTTATCTCAAAAATGTAAAGCACAAAGAAAACTACAAATCCTTCGTTCTGCCAAACAGAAAATGGGTACAATGAATTCCTGAAAGCATCTGTGACAAAGGACATCAACTGATGAGTAAGTTTCTACAGTTATCAGAGTAACAACTGGCATTAACCTTTGAATTAAAACACCCCCACTTTATTTCATAAGTCTTAACATAAGTGCTTATTGAAGCACCTAAGAGAAAGGAAATGAAAGCAGTGAAGAAAGAGTCAGGACACTGCTTTCACATGCACCTTGTCTTCTACGTGTTTTGTCGATCCCCCCTCACCACCACACCCCCCACATTCCCCCCTTTTTTGTTTTGTTTTTTTTTTTTTTTAGGAAGTTTTTGTTCATGTGTTGGCAGTAGCTAACGAACATTAACTGGAAAACCAGATTCGCCTATTGTATGCTGCACAGCTCTTAATACCTGCTAATAGAGAAAATCTAAGTTCTTTTGGACTGACTAGGACAATTTTGTTTCTTGACAGGAAAAGAGTTAAGTCTGTTTACAACTTAAGTCTTTTGCTGGCAGATCTACAATCTTTATAAAAACTGTCCAAGTCAGGAAGGACGCAATCTTGATGCAGATAGCTAATTTTTTTCATAGCACAAAACCAGACAAGTGAACCAAATATTAACATCTTGTTCTAATTTAAGAAAGGACTTCAAGACTGCATCTACCATTGAACAGATAATGGCCGTGACCAAGCACGACAGACATTGATACACCATGAAAACACGTTTCACGTAGAATCTATGATAACTGCTTCTTAATTGCAGGTATCAATATACACATCTAAATATTGCTGTTGATAAACAGCCTCAAAAAGAAGTCCTAGTAGCCCCAGAAGTCTTTTCTGTTAATGCAATCTGCAACAACTCTTGAGACATAGGAATGGGGAAATCAATGCATAGCTTCAGTAACTGCAGGCATGCTATTGGAAACACAGAATTCTATTGACCAGGATATCCTTGCAAACCCCAAACTTGAACAGAAGTCACCTCACAAGAGAATAATTTAGATTATAAAGGAATACCTATCCACAAACTCAACTTTGGACTTTCTAAATTAAAGGCAGTGTGTTCTGGCCGAAGTTGGACCAAACCTCTGTCATCCAACCAGAATGTTTCAGAGCAAGTTTCTCAAACAACGAAAAGGAAAGCAAAAGCACTTGGTAGCTACATTTGTATTTTTAGAAAAATACACAAGAAACAACTTCTCTTGCTGTTACACAGTGGAAGCATCTACAGTATGAAGCGCATTCTCCCTACACCCAAGATATTCAAATAGCCAGAAATGAATGGATGCAAGAGGGACTTTTGCTGAGAGGGGAAAGGCAAACCAGTCAAAGAGCTTCTAATGCAGTCCCCATCTAAGATGCACGCTATCCAAGTATCTTAAGAGGTTGGGTAACGCACAAGTAATGAAAGTAAGAATTGTGACAGGACAGGGAAGACGGACTCGGTTTTGCAGTACAAGCAAGGAAGTATTTAAGTATAGTAGTTTTACAACTGATCTGTAATGTCTACAAACCTGTTACTTTCAGAAATTTAGATTTTGATATACCTACCTCAAATACTGAAAGGTCATTTCTTCTGTAGATTTCATTGGCTGGAGGGTGAAACCAGCCACATTTCTTTGAGTGCCTTAACAAAATATTTTTACTTTTCATGTATTTAAGACAGAATTCACACAGGTAAAGCTTTGGTAATCTGTATGAAAATTAGAAAGATATTTTATACAAAAAATTTGTTAAGTTCTGTAAACAAAAAAGGTTACCACAAAGTGAAAAGCCCTCCCCATGTAAATATAAGGTACCCAGAGCAAGTGCTTCTTAAGTTTTAAAAAAAAAAATCATCACATTAGAGTAAATGATTAAACATACGTATCACCCATTAGAAAAGGAAGATAAGAAAAGATCAGATTCAATCAATCACAATGAAACTAATTAAATAGAGTTGGACTGTGGTCAGCTGTTTTGTGGTCCAGCCTCCAGCAGATCCCAGTTACTTCCCCCTTCCCACATTCCACCTAAGCTTTTGCTGTGGTGTCTATCAAAGTAGCTACACTGGAGCTATCGAAGTAGCTACACTGGAGTCATATCTCAGAATTTCTTCCAGTGAAGAAAATGAGGCACGCAGCAGAATATAGCGAGTCTCCTTGCCTTTAATTTTCTTTATTTTGTACGTGGGGAAGGCTAGGAGATAATTTTTCTTTCCACTGCCTTCAAAATACTTGGGTGGGACAGCAAACTCTAGTAGGATTGTACCCCCCACCTAAACTATCACTTTACTTGAACACAGAAGCCCACTGAAACAGTTTGCATCTAGGCAAAAAGCCTCCCTTCCATACATCTCCACGACACAGGCAACAGATTACTGTAGTCATCCGGGAAGGATTCAGTTCAGACTACATGCAAGTACCCACATGCCCCGTGTAAGACAATGCTGACAAGTGTTCTACATACCAGAAACTGCTCTTTTCAGTGTATTTTACGGCTATTTACCTTCATTTTTTAATTCCTGAAGCAATGGAAGACTGCCGCAGAAATTAGTTAGTCCACAACATTTTAGAGCAGAGGAAAACCCTTATCTCCTCTGAAGCTACCGGCACATCCTAGGATCACATTGGGATCATAGCCACTATTCCAGTATTCTAACATAGTTTATCAACAACATAAGAAGTAGCTTGAACTGTTTGTTCCATGATGTAATCCCACTGCACTCAGGGCCAAGAACCACACTGCCTCCTACAGATGCCATCCCATGTTGCCTCATACTAATTATCCATCATTATGCCTCTACTTGGAATTAATTTACTTGATGGAACAGGTAACAGTCTCTTTCACAATATGATATAAATTGAAGGCATAAAAAAAGTAACCGAAATAAAATATTAAAAGTATAAAAGCAGTGGTAGTAAGATGAAATAGAAACGTGCTCTACACTTTTTTTAGCCTGTGATTTTCAAATTACCAATTCACAATATATCTCTCATTCCCATCATGCAAAAATCAGGTTATCAAGGAATGAGAGGGATGGAAACAAAAGGCAGTTTACAGTAATGCAATGCAAAGGCATTTTGGAACAGGCCACACAACTTGGTTGCTTGCTATAGCAGTAGAACTTGACAAACATACAGTTCTGAAAATCACCATGTGTGCCATAGATCAAATGAATTCATAAAACACTTATTTTCAGCACATGCAAAAATCAGCAGAGATCTGCTGAGCACGCATACGAGTTCAGGCTCTCTGCCTGACTCCGAGGTGCACCCTGGCAAAGAAGGCCAGAAACGACACGCTGTTGCCCCAGCTTGTTCACTTTGACTTTATTTATCTAGCACGTTCAGACTTATCCCAGGTCCCTAGAAAAAGGAGGTTAACAAATTCTGGATGACAAACAAGATTAATTGCTCTCAATGACCAGAAACTGGACATACCTGGTTGCAATGGTTTAAAAAAAACACCAAAAAAAACCCAAACAAACAAAAAAAAAAAAACAACACCCAACACAACGACAAAACAAACAAACCAAAACCAAACCAAACAAACAACACCCAAAAAACAAAACCAAAACCAACAAAACAAACAAAACCCAACCATGCCAATACACACTGCAAGATTATGTTTATGCAGGACTAGGAAAATTGATCTTTTTAATGCTTCTTTGATTAGAACTCATAAAAAAAAGACAAAACAAATCCTTGTTCTCACTTATAATTACAAAAGCATATTTACTTTTAAAAGTTGTAAATTGTAAGTTACAGAAGAGTAAGGAAATTACAATTATCATGTTAGTAAAAATTCCAACAACGTATCACAAACTTGACAACTCACTACCTTGCATATTCCTGTGGGTAAGGTGAAGAATACCAGGTCTGGATCTCATATTTTCCAAACTCAATCACTGAAGGGTATCGCCCACTTGTTTCACCAGTGTTTTTACACCCAATTTTCTGTCAGGTGCAATAAAAAAAAAATATTAGTTACAGAAAAAGTAAAAGGAAAGTTAGCTTTATATCATCAGTTTCACCCAGTGAAGGTGTGAGAAACCTGAAGAATTCAAATCAGTTGCTTAAGTTCTTCCAACCTGGAGCAAGGACAGCCTTTGCCAACACCCAAATATAAGCAGCGAAAATTTCTCTCAAGGTGCCAAACAACTAAACATGAAGTTAAGCAAGCAGTGCTTACAAGTAAGTGAATACAAATAGACGGTGCACAGCCTAGCCAAATAAAAGGCACAACTGCCTCAGTTCTCCCACAGCATCTAGTGTGAGAATTTCTCTACAGTTCTGGTTCAAACGCAAAGCTGTCCTTTTATCAAAACAAGAAGGGAGAAGGCATCAGCAGAACCCTTCTAGAGTCCTTGGAATTCACCTCATAACAGCCAACAGTATACTAACACACACTAATCTCAACTATTACACTGAAATTGAGCTGATCAGAAAATGATTGCTAGACTCTAAAGGGCTGGTGAAATACAAACAAGGAAGAAAGGGGGGGGAAAAGGTAATTCCAATGCCACAAATTTTAGAAATCTTACCACCTAACATTTTTGGACTGTATACGAAAGACAAAGAAAGGAGGAGGTGGGAACTATTTCCATAAGCAAATGGAAGTACAAACTAATAATGAAGTTGGATCTTTAAACTTGGTTTGAGTTTGTTGGTTAACACACTCTGAATTAAGACTGTAAGAAGGTCACTGTGTTGACCCATAGCAGGTCATGTCAGTTCTTGTACACTAAATCTGAAAAAAATTAAGTGACTTCCATTACTGAAAAAAGTACAAGACACTCATTTATGATGTAATTTTATAAAAAGCAGCAGTTGAAACGTAACATGCACCTCCCTTCTGACCCAGGTTCTCAAAGAGACTGGTTACTCATTTCATAGATGCAGAAAAGTAAAAGTCTGTCTTGCTATAGGAAGTTTTAGCTGCCAAGTCCAGCTTACTTGGCAAAAAAAACCCCAATAAAACAAAAACAAAACATAAAAGACCCCAAAATAAAACCAAAAAACCAAAGCAGCTCAGTCTCCACAAGCTTTAGGATTACCACTATATACCTTAAAAAGCAGCATTAACACCTGCTGGTATAAACAGTTTTAGACAGATTCAGCTCAAATATTTTTGTTGCTAGAAAGAAGTCTACAGTACTTAAAAGTGTGTTAAATCATGGGGTGAAATAAAGTTATGAACTCACTAAACCTAGTTTCCTACAAAACAGTATTTACTGGGACAGACTTAACTTTTCACAGTGGCTGCTTTATCCACATAGGAAAATCATCACGCACATTCTTACCAACCAACATCCTCTCAGTCCTGACCGGGATGCCAACTATGCTTAATCTCTATGCTTAATCTGTGGTAGTCCTGTGTCCGAAATACTCAAGTATATCTTTCAAAATCTATCTCAATTGTCACTTATCATCTGACCCATTCCAGTGTGATGCCTTGTCTCCAATCTAGGAGAATGTAACTGCACATACAGCGTCTCCCAAATTAAATTCACAGCAAGCACGACACATTGGATGAAACGGAATATATTAAAAATGAAGATAAACAGACATATGAAAATGAACTGAGTTTTTATTTACAGAAATAACTACATTTTATGCAACATGATTCTTACCTCCAAGGAAAGTTCTCGAGCCTGCTTAAATACTTCCAAATCCTCCTGTGTAACAGTATCCTTGCTTCCCACCAGAAATACATCCGTATTTTCTTGTTTGATGCTTAGTTTGATTTCAGTATCTGTTATTTAAAACCAGCAAAAAGTTTATTCAGACATGAAGGTTACACGTGCCTTACCAAAGCGGTACTCCTAAATAGGATTGTAGCAACTATGGCTGTTATGATTCCCCATTTTAACTAAATTTGAGATTACTAAGGAGCAGAAATGAAACCTTCCCCCCTTCTTGTTTTGTAGTTTGCTGTTGCATGAGCTATTTTTGGTATTCGCTTCTCTGTCTGTATAAGCCTTTACAGTCCAGTTCTACTAAATGAGTTTTGAACCTCGTGAAATGGAATATATTCTACCACTACAACTATGCCACTTGATAAATTCCAGTATACTCTACAAGGCAAAAATAAAAATAAGAGAAAAAAAAAGTTGCCCTTAGAAGTTGAAGACCAATGCTAAGCTAAGTCTACATTCAAACATTATAAATATATTTTTTCTTAAATAAAGTAATTATAAAAAAAAGGTAGTTCACAGCAATACAGATCAAGTGTTGTGGAGACTGTAGCAGGATGGAATTGTTCATGAAAAAGCAATGGAGCAGACGGAAATGAATTGAAATGCCCATCATTATAAGCACTGACAGCACACAATCATGATGACAGCACTACTGCCAGAGAAAGGGCAGGGGAAGAATAAGGAAGTAGCATGAACAGTGGCTACTCATGCGGTACTACACAGCCACAAGCAACATTATGAAGGCATCTGGGGCTCCTAGTGACACTACAGATGCAAAAAATAATAGAAAGGTGGTGTGGTATTAGTCAGAAAAACGTTTTGGAGATTTAGTCAGCATTAGATAAAAGGTCAAAGTTTCGTTGCTTTTATATGAAAGTGAAGTAAGAACAAGAGAAATAGCTAAGACCTATGTGACAATATAAGAATTTTGGTTTTGGACGGGACGCAGGTTTGGTTGGCGCTTTGACCTTTGCTTACCATCATCCTGATCAGGTTTAATCCTTCCGTCTGCCAAGCTCCCCTTCCCTGGTGAGGGGGTCCCCATCTGAGGGGTCACTTTATACTTTAATCTGCCTAGAATCCTGTGCTTTTTAAGGAAAGTTGTTCTCTTGAGGCGAGCAATTACTTTAAAAGCATGTCCTCTAGATACACCCCATCCAGAGGTACAGGCATGAGAAATAAACCTACTCCTAACATCTTTCTTTCCATAGAAATGGCTATTACATTTTGATGTGGAAGATAATTCTGGTTTACGACGCAAACGCTTGGGTGGCGCGTAGCTTGGGTGTCCCTTTTTTCGGGACTGTCCCTGAGTGGTATAGATATGAGAGAGTCCATCAAAGAGTCCCTTTAGTTGACTGTTATTAGGAAGACTACTAAAGGAGGGTACGCTTGACTGACTGGAAGAACTTTGGGGAGAGTTAGAAGAAGTGGAAGTGCTGGATTTTTGCGAACTGGGGCTCTGACCAGAGATGGGGGTTGGGGGTAGAAGTGAAGAAGGTGGAGGTTTTAGCTTTTGTGTGGTACCTGTAGCCAACACAAGAGAAGTGCATGACTGTTTCTGAGAGACCTTTTTCCTTGGACGATAGTGCTTTGAAAAGTCTATTATTTCACCTCGTGATCTGCGACCATCAGGTGATGGTGTAAAGAACTTAGTAAGGCCATCAATAAGCCCTTTGGTTTTCTTGTTAACTTTAAGTGTAGAGGCAGATATGTAGGTGGAGGTGGTGGTGATTTTGGTGGTGGCACCAGGCCGAGTGGGGTCTGTAACAGGCAATCTGCTGCTTGAATCCTTCACAGATGCAGCATGACCAGATGAAGGTGTGGTACAGACTTTAGTCTTTTGACCCCTACCAGGTGACCCCCTTCCTGTGAATGCATTCACGGATCCTTCATCACTGGTTACAGACCTATGCAAAAATTTGGAAAATAAAAATCAGCATTAAAAATCTGTAACTACTGCCAAATAGTACTACAGTTTATACCAGTTACTTATGCCACTGTACTTAAAAATCTTTCAAGAAATTTAAAGACATATGCACTTTGGACATACATTTCACACTGTGACATAACATTCAACTTTCCCCCCGCCCTCCCTTTTCTTTTTGTCCCCCACCCCCTTTTCCTTAAAAAATAGTCCACAGCACATATAAATAGAAGCAGCTGGGATAGCAAGATATCCCAGTATACAGCCTCCCCATCTACTTTTAGGCACTGCTTTGGAGAAAAACATCAATGCATTGTGTCTGAGTACAGTAACCGCTGTATCACCATATAGTTCATTGTACACACAAAGGAGATGCACATGTTCAGTGTTAATATATTACTGGATACTAAAAAACTTAACTTCAGACTACATTTGCTTAAACTGTAGAGAAAGTTTACTAGTCCTTTAAAGCAATACAGTCAGTTTTCAAGAAACTGCTGGTCTTTCCACACTCCCATTGGATTACGTATGTCAGCAATAGCACTGAAAACTACTGCCAAAGACCTAAAAGCAAATGAGGTAGTTTATGAAAAGCATTACAACAAAACCAAAGGAATAGACTCTGTTTTCTTTAGAAATTGTAACAATAGCAAAAACAAAAATAGCAAAGGAAACGAAAAATCAAAACTGTAAGACCAAGTGGTGGTTGTAGAAAAGCTGTAAATCAATCAGGTCTAACATGGAAGGTGTTAAGAAGGAAGAGTGGTGAATGTTATTTAAATACTAGAAAGAAAAAGGGCATGCTGAAAGCCAACGTTTGTGACAGCAAAAGTACCGGTTTAGCTGGTCACTAATGACTCAAGAGAGGAACAACACTGAAGGATATGCTGAAGAGTAGTATATTGTAAGTATATAGAAACAGAACATTTAAAAATATTTGTAGTAAAAGAAATGGGTATCAAGAGGTACAACAAAACTGCAAATCCAAACAAAGCTACATAGTTACATCAAACGCTTCCATTCCCTTTTCCATCCTGCTCTTTGAAGTCAGCTTGTTTACTTTGCAGCAGAATATTTTCTTCCACAGATTTTGCCTTCTTAATTGAGATGCTGAAGTAATTAATTCCAACAGGTCACTTCTAATTAGAGATTGAACAGCCTGGGGCTACCATCTGGTTTACTGAACTCCAAGGGCCCACCAGTTTAAGAACTAACCCCCTTTCCACTCACACATCCTTAAACTTGGTTAGCTCCTAAGAGGCAACAAAACCAAAAACTTCTGAGTCTTTTGAATCCTTTGGTGCCATAAGCTTATGTCCATCACAGGATCTATTCTTACTACCAGATGTAGTAATCACCATCAGTGCCAGAGGCCAACACACACCTGGTTTTAGTTAATCCTACGCAGTAATTTGCCTGTGAAGGGCTTCCTACAGATGGTCAACAGGCAAAAAAAAATATTCCAGTACTATTGGACAGGTTTTCTTTGTACTACACAAAGAGAACTAAGTGGCACAGGCTAACCTGCCTTTATTTCACGTAACCACATGCTTTTATGTATGACACTGTTGTCTTCTGTACTCTATCATCACTTTTAAGTAGAATTCCATGAGGAAGAGTCTCTTCTCATCCCATCTCCTAACCATTGTTTTTCCAAAACAAGATTACTTTTTTTTATAAGTATATTAGACATTCAAGTAATAGAAATGTGCCCACAGTATTGCAAATACTTATTACATAAAGAACATCTCCTAAATACTACACTAACATGCTCATGTGGCTCACGTGCTACAAAGAAAATAAAATCTTCATAAGATATTCATAATCATCATCCAATGCTAAGATAACTTCTGCACCCTTTAGTATGACATTTATTTTAAAAGTTGCAGCTCAGAATCCCATTAACAAAATGTAACGGTAAAACCCTCACAACCTTTCCCACCTTTCTTTTACATGTATGAAGAAGGAGAAGTAAAATTACTACATCAGGCAGATATTCCTGCTACATTCACTATGGGAACCCAAATCAGGGACATGTTTTTAGAGAAGTAAGGTGGCAGTACTGTAGCAGAAATCCAGTTGAAGGCTTAGGAGTTTTCAAAGGGATAATGCCAGAGGTGTAGCTAGAGCCAGAGCTGTAGCTAGAGATATAGGGAATATTTTTATTATGCACACAAAATAATACATAGGAATCTCAGTTAAAACACTGAAAGTTGTATGGTTATTTCAATGACCTTCAAATTCCTAAGTTATTTGGTCAGAAGGAGAAAGAAGAAGTAAAAAAATGTTTCACCCACTCTTCCTTTAACAGCATGCTCTCATGAGCCACTACAACTACATCTTTTACTTTCATGTAGTTCCACACTTCATCCTTGTCCTGTACTACTTTCCTAGAGCAGCATACACTGAACTTTAGGACAAGGACAAAAGAACCTGGCAGAGACAGGGGACAGAGAATATTGCAAGCGGTACAGCACCAAGTACGTCAACTTGACTAGTGTGCTGTACTCTAGTACTGTACTGCGAGTATATTTTTTTTGTCCTCCTGTCTTGACATGTTGGCTCCACTTGCTCCAGAAATCCTTATTTTGCAAAACGCAAAGTTTTACAGCAGTTACTGTGCAACTCTGAAGAATACTAGACAGGTGTTTATAGAGAAAAATGGTTGGGTAACAGCCACGTGACAGAATGAGTAGTAGATAGAGCTGGAAAGCTTTTCAGCTGCTGAGTTGACATGGCCAAACAGATAGTTAAATAGAAGGAGAAAAAAGGCAGAAGAAAGGCATATGTGCATAGGAACATGTGATGGAGGACAACATGCTACTGGAGCTAACACAGAATCTGTTCCTATTTAACACTCAGTGTAATGTCAACTCAGCACTTGGATGCTACTTAAACAATCCTCCAACCAAGCCTTAAGATGTCCCACTACAGTGTTCCCTGGAAAGACAGATGCCAGAAGAATTACAGCACTCTCTTAGTCTTAGATAAACACATTCCTGAGAAGCAAGAGGAACTGCAAACTCTTTCCCTAGTAACCAGTGGCAGCTTAACAGCAGAATTCAAGTAATAATTTTTTCCAGAGTACCACTGAAACCAGAACTTCTGTAGTACTTGCATAGTTTGCTTTTTGGAATGGGTTTTGTGAGCAGATATTAACTAGTAAAGTCATTTTTATACAAATTTTGAACAGGTCTTTGAGCAGAACAGTCTCCTGAAGTTGGATATACATAACTCACCATTATAGATACCCACTTAATATAGATTCTTGATGTACTTCAGTTATTTGAAGTTACACTTAGAAGACAGCTGTGACAAATGTTATCACACATACTTCTATTTGCATCTGCTCTTGGTACAAGTTTTGTTAAAAAATTATGGGATCTAGAAAAGTTAAGTTACAGTAAGTTTTTCATTGCTTTCTCACACAACAAAAAGTACCCATTATAATTAAGAAGTTATTGGCCATTGGGCTGAAAGGTATATACTAAAATACTCGTCACCTACTTTCCCCAACTTGAAATACAGTTAAAAACTGTAGTTGAACCTGCATCAACTCTTAACAAACTACATTCTCAGAAACATTAAAAAAAAAACAAAACCACAATCAAACAAAAAACAAAACCTACAACATTCGTTGCTTTAGTTTATTTTTCGGTCGTCCAATAGGTTTTGCATATCGTCGCCTTATTTGGGCAGCTTTCTCATGAAGCAGCTTTCTCCCTTTCTTCTTTGGTCTACAGACCTGGCAAATCCACATCCCTACATAAAGGAAAAAAAGTTCAATTGTACACAGTTTATTTAATCTGTACTGCAGGTGTCTACTGAGATACATGCCAAGTACACAAGGTCAACAGATTGTCTTATGAACAGGATATAGGGAAAGGGAAGTGGACAGAGAAAAGTGATCCACTTATATCTACACTCGGACATTTCTGAAAGCAAAGTGCTCACGGAAAGGAGAAAAAAAAAAAGAGGCAGCAAGGATCACAGAAAAGATCATAAGCAAACGGGTTCTTAAAAGAATTTCTGTTCTAGCTTGTCCCTCCTTATACAACTTAGATCTTTCTTCGGACACAAGTAAGACGGGGAAAAAGTTACATGTGTCCTACAAAGCAATCCAAGCTTTGTACTTAAGCATGCTAAAGAAAATACCAGACCACACCTAGCTATATTTGTTTTAATATACACCAACTTGAATTTGGCATCCTTTTAATGTTAGATGACCATGTCTGAACATTTATTTATTACAGATAAGGCTGGGGACTTGGCGGGGGCGGGGGGGGGTGGTGGTGCGGCGGGAGCTCAAAAAAGTCTTGAGTGTAACTTTAAGATTAAATAGGGAAAGCCATGAAGATGCAAGAGCAGAAGTGAGAGATGCTATATATCAGAAATCTAGAGATTATAGAATCTGAAGACATACAGGTGTTTCGTTTGTTCATCTGTTTTTTAAATTACTCTTACAAATGGCACGAAGAAGCGGGCTCTTTCACTTGCTCTAAGGATTTCTTTGTCAGTGTACGTACTCCAAACATTTTAACAGCCTTCATAAAACTTCACCTTCAATAAACTGGCCAACAAATCAATACACAGCAAGTTCGTCTGGTCAACTGACCACAGACCCTTACTATTTTCCTGAGAAAAAAATCTCAAGCAAAGAAAAATAAAGTATTGGCTTTGACATGACTGAAATAATACTCTTTACCAAGGCAAAAATAATTAGCATGCTCAAGAACTTTTGGTCACTTAATATAAGAAAAGACTGTGAATGAAAGTATTTTCATTGAAAGGATTTTTATTATCACCTTTTGGCATTCGGGAAAGTGGTGGGTCACAGCACTCCATGTGGAACCCTCTATCACAGGAGTCGCAAAAAAGCATGTTATCCTGAAGGGGAGGTGAGGGGAGAGGGGCAGGGAAGGAAGAGGAAGAGGAAAAAAAGACTTAATACAGCATCGCTTGAAGTTGTACATCAGTGATTTGTATTTGCACATGTGCTAAGTATAGAGCTAAGGTAAACAAAGAAAAGCCACATAACACTCAACAGTCTAACTTACTGCATTTTTGCCTTGGATCCTACATGCACTGCATGTCTTGCATTCAATACACTGCCATCTTAAGGCCTTCACGTTTGTTGTTAACTCAGGACAGAATTTCAAACATGATGGATGTCCTAAAAAAACCAAAATATTTAAAGCTTGAGATTTGAGATTGGTAAAATTGATTCTTAAGTTCAACAGGATGTAGTCAGCACCACCAGAATCCTGCAAGCACCAGCTGTTTTCAGAACTTTGCAACACACTATTTAATTCATGTACTTCATACAAAGATACAGAATAACTACCATAAAACTCATTTATGAAGACAGGTAGAAAGTTGACTTCTACCGTAACTTACACCTTTGAATGGTCTACACAAGCACCTAAAATTGAATTTTTATTTTCACTCTGTTATTTCCATAGCATATTAAACTGCCATTGGTTCTGAAAAAAGTGTTTTTACAAACCTAACCCCACTCCCCTTTCATAGCAGTGCAACATAAACAGAGGAAATCTTTAGATAAAACCTTACTAGTTATTTTTCTAAACATACTATCTACCAGAGAAACTTAATAGTCAAACTATATGCATTTTTTACTACAACTTATTATATACAAAGAACAATTTCAAGG
>VYZM01005604.1:3956-16629 GCA_013398915.1 Dromas ardeola | reverse complement strand
AAAAAAAAAAAAGAAGTGAAGCAGGCAATTGGTACAAGAGAAGCTTACTGTAACGGAAGATTTAAAACAGTGGCGGGGAGAAAGAGTAGCTAAACTACCATCTCCCATGAAACCGTATTTTATTCCTTGGCAGGACCATCCTCTTTTCATAGTCTACTTGACTTTTCCAATTAATACAAAATATCAGACAACTGAACACACACAACACCTTAGGCAATACTGGCAATGACATTTTATGTCTTCAACAACCTCAATAGAGTGTACCCTTAATACAAAAACGATAAAAGCACTGCTAAATAGGAAGGAATAAGCCTTCACAGGAAAACACTTTTTGCCAGTGTTACATTCACGGATTACCAAGAACACCAACCCACAAGTTGTGAGGAGAGATAAGAATCCCTGATGCTGTGCTGCACTTGTAGATGACTGCAGTGATGTGATGCACATGAAGGATGCTTTCTTCTCACTGTCAGAATCAGGGTACATACTTTCTTCCAGGTAATGGTCTAGTCATGGTGATTCAGACTTCCTCCATCCACTGTTTCTCAGTCCAAGGCTGAGCTAAATCACCATGAACAAGCATACAGGCTAATCCACAAGCATTTGCTATTTTTGTCTTCTAATAGAGGCATGAATGGCAAAGATGACTGATGGAATGCAAAAACCGCTTTAATAAAAGCAAATTTCAGATTTTATTTCCTTTCATTGTATGTACCCAAAGCTTAATCCACTTTTTGTTAAACTTTAAAAGACAACTTAAATTGTGTAAATATCCTCAAAATAAAATGCAGGAATATAATATATCAGTGAAGAACAATCAATATTAAATTCAAAGAGTAGTTTCAAAAACAAAGATATTGAAAAAGCACTGCCATTTGATTCTTAGCATACAGTTTAAGATACAGTAACAAATTTTTGTGGTTAAAGCCAAATATGCACTTGAAAGTAACCATTTTTCTTGAAAGTGGCAAATATACTCTGTTACTGCATAGTTGTGTTCGATGCTACACTGTTCCCTTCACTAAAGCTTAACAAGTGCTTCATTTAAAAAAAAATCTGCTAAGAAATAAGAAAAAAAGCTCCCTAGAGTGGCTAATATTAATAATCAATATCACAGAAAGACTTATTTCATCAGCCATGAATTAACAACTATATTAGCACATTAAAGTGTAATCATAAACCAATTACCTCCATATAAGTACATTTAATTCCAGTTATCTACCCTGCACAGAAGTGATTTACTTCAACGAGCACACAAGCCGTGGTTCAAATTGTTGATTTTAACTTTGCCTTAAGTAAATAACTGAGAAGTATAAACAGAAGAAAATTCCATTCTCACTGCTTGATAACTATGGGCAGATTATGCATAACAGGGTTACTTTATTTCTCTGTTATCTACCAACATAACATTTCTCATTCAAGCAATTACACAGCTAGCTTAATAAATTTATTATCCTTAAGTTTTAGATTTTACTACCAGATAAAAATTCAAGAAAAAAATCCATTGGTATTAAATATGAAGATTCTGCCTGCAACTCCACGTCCTTGAGCCACAAATAACTAGCGGCTGGAAGAGTGCAAATGGGAATCATCATTATGCATTTGCCATGTTCTTTCACTGCCTTTCCTAGGAATGGACTAGCAGAGACATTACAGAAATTTTCAAATTTCAAAATACCATATGGTATTGTTTGTTAATAGCTGATAATACTTACACTCTTCAAATTGACACAGTGCAAATATAACAATTACAAGTGGAAGGTAATGCCTACCAGACATGAAGTCGTAATCAACACAGGTTTCACTTTTAAAAGGGACTCTGTTTAACTACTTTCGTAGTTTAACAAATTTCTGTAGTCAGTCAGAAACCCTGTGACCTTAACTGATTTTAAAGCTGGTTTCTTGAAATTTGAAAGAGTTGAAGAGGAAAAGCATGTTTCTTGCTTCAAAATTCACAGTATTTCAGCTCTAACTGATCTAAACTGAAATTAAGAACATACTATCTTCTCCATATCCAGAAGCAGATATATTGCCAAGAGGTTTAAAACACTTGATCAGTCTCTAGTTTGAAGTGTTTCAGATGGTAATTTCTCACGGTTCAATCACCTGCCTTTTTTTTAAACCTCAGCATCATCGATATTTTAACATAGCACACAAGTTTAACAGATTACTGGAAATTTAGACCTTTGAAAGCTGGTGATTTCCACCAGGAATACACATATAGGCTTATAAAGTTATTAAAAATTAAATGCCTTAAAATTCATTTCTATCCCCCCCCCAGTTAGAAAAGGCTAAGATTTGTGATACGTTGATGTGGCAGAAAAAGGTGAGATCTGGAAGTAAACACACAACGCCTCACTCCTTTGTGATTGAAGGCAACTATTTTAACCTGCCCAATTTTGTTTCCTTGTTGCAAATTTGGGTCTTGTTTATTCTTCAAAGGATTTGACAAAACAACTAGTCTTTTAGAAGAACAAGCATTTTATCAGTGACAACAATTATGTACAGTGCTATATTAGATATGCTAATATCTCTGATTATTTTTAACTTTGATACAAATGTTGGGAACTAATGTATGAGATAATTCACAAAAAAAAACCCCTTGCGTTTGATAACCTTTTAGGTAGGAAGCATTATTATTTAGGATGACTTTTAGCTATAAGCAGAGAGGATCAGTGCACCTATCTTCAGGCACCTGAGTAGGTTTTTCAACCCTCAGGTTTCCTATTTTATCCAACTAGACAACATCCTCCCCACAGACAGAGACAGCAATAATCAAGACAATTCCCATAGTCCCTTATTCTTAAAGTGTACCCTAAATCTCCTTTATAAAGCAATCGCTGTACAGTCCTTTCCAAACATTTTCTGTCTTTACTCCTCTTGACCTGACCCTGATGTTTCCATTGGTCTGCTCTCCCACCTCCCCTACCCATCTTTGATAGGTAACCCTCTTTCCTTCTCAGCCTAACATACTATTTGTTTGAAAGGACAGTCAGTACCCACAGGTATTCTTTTACCTATTTTTTTTTTCCCCTTGTTTAAAATATTTATTAGAGTTCCCCAGCAACTCAACTTTTTCTTCCTCCTCTAAAACTTCACCTCCCTTTTAAAATCTGTCAGCTGTGGCTCTTTAATTGCTTCTGCACCTCTCAATTGGGAAAACTGAAGTAGAGCTCCACCATTCCAGTTCTCAAGTTTATTGATTTTTCAAAATCAAAAGCTAGGGGAAAAAACAGGAGGCATGAGGGAAAAAACGCTTGCTTTCGTAATAGAATTTGTCTTCTCACATCTGACATACCACATCTTACTCCTTTAGAAAATGCCCTGTGCAAAGTGACATAGCAGTTCATTTCGTTTCTACTGCCCAAATACATTAGCCTCCCAAACACCACAAAATAAGAATATCAATGAAGCATACAGATATCCAGATAGTTTCTGCTTTCAGAACGCAGAAGCATTACCTGAAGAGACGCAAAAACACAAAAGGGAAGCAGAGATGCCAGTAGTGGGCACTGCAATTTAATCTCTGATCAACTGAACAATTTGCTTGCTGTGCGCAACATGCAATTTCTTTTATGTTTGTTAGACAGCAAGATCAGCTTTGAGATTCACTGCAATGTGCAAAATTACAAATCCAATTACAATAAACCTCCACTTGAGTGAAGTTTTGTTATTTATAAATTGAACTGAGATTGGTTTTTATTTTAGTTAGGCATCAGTAGCTAAAGTTTAACCATCCAGCCATCTGATTGGCAGTCTCAACATTTCATTCTTTATATCCAATACATCTGAGGAACTAATTAAATATAATTTAGTCTTAATGAGGCAGAGAGAATGTATCAGTGTTAATTCAAACGGAAGCTGATCCATGAAAGTCAAGATTTCCAGTTCTAAAGCGTCTTAGACCTGCCGGGGGATTATTGCACAACAGAAGAGTAGCTGGTATCTAAGCTCACCTGATTAATGTAAACTCTGTGCATCAAAGTCTAACCAAGCACAAATCCTATTAGATTTCCAAATATTAGAACACAGATTTGAAAATACAGGAAATCTGTAAACTATTAAAGGAAGACCACTGAAAATCTATAGGGTTTCATTTTGTGTACTGCGGTGAAAAAGCCACCTCCTTACTTCATTTTTTAATCACTTGTTAAAAAAATCTAAATCTAAAACTTAATCACTATACTAAAAAATACACTGGCTAAAATACAAAGAATCTATCCGGAGTGACAGATACAGAAACGCACAATCAAAAGCATATCCTGATTAACTGAAAACACATTTTTGATCCACACTGTTTTTACTCAAGTACTTACGTAGCTACCACGGTACCCAGGACAGGCTATCTTCAGCACACCTACCCAATGATGATACACAAGGATTCTGAATTTAAAGACACCGAAACAACACTTTCACTTCCAGCCTTCTCAAAAACAGTGCTGGCTTACACAGACACTATTTCTTCTCTACTCATTTCCCTCCCGAGCGCTTCCCTCTTCTTCATTCTGACATAGAAGCTGGTATGCCTGTGCAGTGAACTGGACTGGAGAACTGATCAAACTTGTTGTCTTTCAACTACGTTTGTTCCTCAATCTAGTTCATATGCAACCAGGCACCAGCACAAAGGGGTAGCACCAAGCAGTTGGACGTTGCAGCCTGTGACTTTAAGCAGCACTGCTGTTTTTTCTTTGAGGTGGGATGGGATGGTCTACATTGCAAAGCTTTATCAAAAGTACTTCCCAAAGCAGCTGTAAGCTTACGGGGACAAAACTTTTTTTACTGGCACAGCTAAACAAAACCAGTCCATTCAACTGAAACTATACTGGCCAAATAACTCCTCTTCCAGCATAAAGCTATTTTCCACAAGGGATTTTTTTCCAGAATAGCTACACTGATGAGAGGATTTTCACATCCAGAACACTACAGTTGTGCCAGAAAAAGCTTTATGGCACAGAGTTGCTGAAGAGATTTGCCCAAGTTTCTCAGTCAAATTCCTCTGTGGATCAGCAATAACCTAGGCCAAGAACACATGTGGTATCATCCATGTACAAGCACTGCGCTAGAGTATTTAATTTTCAAAATTAACCTAGTTGCTCGCTTTAAGGGAAGCACCTGTATTCAGAGTGCAAGAGCTGCTGCAACACACAGCAGCAAGGTACATATGATCAGTAGAGTCACTATCTTGTGCCTGACATGTAGCAGGTGCCTAACAGCTTTAGTATGTTATTTGACGTATTATTCAAAATCCCACTTGAGTAACAAAAGAATCTTATTAAAAAAAATGAATTGGAAACATGAGATACAGAACAGCAAAGACTGCTATGCAGTCTTTATTAGTATGATTATTCCGCAGCTTCTGAAATGTTGCAAGTCTGTGCAAGCAAAATTCTTGATCATCATTTGATGTCACAATGCAAAACTGAGTTTTCAGATTAAACACAGACCCCATACAATAACAGAATTCCTGTATTTTACAAGTAGGGTTTCCCTATTAATTTACACAGCAGATCTATAATTTTGGCGTAAAGATGAACTCACACCTCTCATTTGTCATTATCCAAATTGACAAAATTTTAGTAAAAAAGAGTCTCTTCCACCCCCCTTTGTTTCAGTTATCAATTTATGTCTAAAGAGAGGATGACATTCCCAAGTTCAAAATATTTTTAACACCTTAAAAACCGACTTAAACCTAAACCTAGCTAGTATTTGTAAATTCAGCCAACTTACCACTGCTGCCGCAGTCTGCACAAGACAACAGCTCTTCTGGTTTTTTTTCACGATTTGATTCTTTCGTTCCCAAACAAAAGCTACATATCGGGATGGGATCAGCTCGTGGCTAGATTTAAAAATAAATAGACAGAGTTAGCTAGGGAAGGGAAGAAAAAAATAAAACACACACAAAACCCCAACAAAACAACAACAACAAACCAAAAACAAACAAACCAAACTTTTCTCAGTGGTCTTTCGATCTTTTCTTTCACTTTTACCTGACATTTTGTTCTACACATATTAATTACCAAGACAAACATCAATTTCACTAACTTTGGAATAACAAAGTTTATTATCTTAACACAATTCATAAATGTTAAGTTGGCCCATAATAAGCAACCTTGTGTACTAATCCATGTAAACCTCTCCAATACAAGTGTTAACAAAAACAAGGAATGATTAGAATTATTCTTGAACACACACTTTCACCTCCAGAACACATTCACCTGTTCTTCATATGTAATAGTGCTCAAAGATTAAGATGCAAACTGGCCTTTTTTACAGATTAATATAATTCCTTTCCACAAGAAAAACCAGTAACTTTTTATAAAAACTCTCTAATTTAAGACACCCTTTATTACTTTTCCATCCAACACAACTCACACCTCCCTCTGGAACTACCATTTTAGAGTAAAAACACTGGATTCAACAGACCAACAGTCCATTCCAGGCCGATGAGTCCCACAAGCAATTGCACACAATCCGAATAAAAAAAAAAAAAAGACATGCAAATCTTTCAATGTCTGGAAGCAATACACAGAAGCTTACAGAGAAAAGACTTAAGAATTGATGTAAATTTACTTCTTGATCTTCCTAATCTGCTATGTGACAAACTATCAGCGATTAAATACACCGAAAGAGTTTCTGCAGTGAATTTTACAGCTTTAATGAAACTACTTACCTGCATCATCCAAAATATTCATGTATAAATGCCTACATAGATCTGTAACAAATAAAATGACATGCAACTACTTCAAGTGGGATACTCAAATAAGACTACCTTCCCAGACCGGTTTTCTAGCAGCTAGTATCACCACAACTCAAAAAATAAAATAATTTCTTTCACAAATTCCTAGTTTCCAGATTTATCTAAGCAATGCTGTTAGTTTTAAATCGAAGTAATTATTTGTTGTTTTCACATTCAATTTTTGCATTTCCACTCTATGCCACAATACTTTGCTGACAGACTACCTTCACTTGACCTACAAATCTGTATTCCGTTACAGTTCCGGGAAGTAGGAAATGCTTGTTTTTAAGGATATTCTTGAGAAGGCATCAGTTCCGTGTTGATGTGCCCTTATACCTCAACGCAACACAATACAGAAATACTCAAACTAGGTTTATATTGTTGAGCTTTAGGATCACCTTAAATCAAGCAGCAAATTCCAAAGAATACTAATACCAGCAAGGTAAAAGTTGTCCTACCCAGCCAAGAGGAGTACACATATCCTTACACTACAACCACTTCCATATAAACATACCCTGAAGCATAGCACTTTTTCTGAACGCTTAGTCCGCAGAAGGTCTCCTCACTGTTCATCTCTTCATATTGACATACTTGAAAACCCCAAATATACACATAAAAGATGACCAGACCCAAAGACTTTTCGTAAGTACGGAGATGTGTGTTCTCTTCTATAAAGTACAAAAGGAAACGGCAATACAACTTCCTTATAACTAACAGGAACAAACATCCTCTGTGATCCTTTGTCTTACCAACACCTCCGTTATGGATTATATGGATAGCTGAAATAGTAAATTGCTACACGGACAAAAATAATTGCCTAAGTTATAAAACTGGCAGATTTCCAATTCAGTCATTCTTCAAAAAAAAAAAAAAAAAATTATATTCTTTGTCAGTTTCGGCAGGATGGCCTTGAATGAGATCAGTAGTTCTATAGGCGGGAAAGGATATACCAATTACCCACAGAATTTCTCACTTGCATTTAAAAACAGCATATATACAAATAAAAGAAAATGAGCTAGTTACTGTTCTTGCCAGTAAGGTAATTCAACAGATCCGTCCCATTGTTGTATTTTTAAACAGACTTGTCTTTGGAGCAAAATGATATTAACAAAAAAAAAAATAAATACATAAACTACACCAATAATCAGCAGCAGAAAAATGGTCCAGAGCTATTGAAACACAACTGTTCACTTGCAGCATCTTGTGGACATTTCTTAACTGCTACTTAAAGCTTAATACAGATAATTTTAAAGGAAAGACTATTCCTTTAGTGGAATCGAGTAAAAGTCTCCTCTTGGCAACCACACAATTCTCCTTCCCTTTGATATAACAGTGCTTTAGCTATTTCAGAAAGGCTCGCTCTGATAAATAATTTACAAAACATCACATATCATTCACGTAATGAAACAAATCCAGGTCCACAATCTCATTTATCTTTCCAAGATTTTTTTCTTGCTCTAAGAAAAGACATGGCCATTAGCCAACATTCATTTACTTCCCTATTTCAACCCACACACACCCCCCCCNACCCCCCCCCCCCCCCCCCTTTTTTTTTTTTTTTTGTTTTTAACTGAAGGTAAAATAAAGGACAAAGGTTGTTGGCAGTTCAGGGCTACAAAGACTGATGTTCCCATACCAAACCTAATAACAGAGAGCTTGCAAATCCTATCACTTCACACACAAGTTTTCAAGAAACTTACAGGCTCCAGTATATATTTTGACAACATTTACATTAAGAACTGTATTACTGGGTCTGATCTCTGAGCTACTGAAAGTTAAGAACACACACATTCTTGTCAGCACAGTAAACAAAACATAGTTTCATATTGCTTTAGCTCGCCCAGTCAAAGCAAAACTATATTCATACTGGTAGTATTATTTCTGCCTCACAACTGTCTCAATTAGGATAAACTAAGCCACATGTGGGTTGGGTTTTTTTTTTTTTTTTTTTTGTTGTTGTTTTTTTTTGTTTTTTTTTTTAAAGTGCGTTTTTTTGACTGGGTCAGAATATAATCCAAACAGGAATGCATCTCCTATCTGTATCTCTTTTCTTAATCACTAGTTTCTCTTCTAAAATATAGTAACCTAGTATCATTATCTTCTGAAACACAATGATTAGTCACTAAGGTTAATTCAATTTCGTCTCTTACAGGAACTAGTATGGCTAGTTATTCAACACTGCAATATTTTATGCCAGATGAACCAGTAATATTTTTCTTGTTCTTCAACCTCAGTTTAAAAGGAAAATAACTTTTTCAATTAATATTTAAGTTTCATATTAATAACTGTGTTACAAAAAGTTTAGGAGTATGGTGTCTGCCCTGTCCCTGAAGATAGGTCTGAATTATGTTTATCCAGTAGCGTACTATTACTTATTCAACAGAGCTAATAAACTGAGAAAAAATTTTCATTCCTTTAATTTTAGTAACAAGGTGAAGTACAGCTTTCAAAAGGGTTTAGTTTTCAAGGTCGTTAAAAATTGTATATCCAAATGTAAAAAGCTGCCCTGTTTAAATAACTGTATTTCCAATTGCAGTAGGGGCAAATTTGCAGAAAATTCACACATTATGCCAACATGCAGTTGTGTTCAGAAACTGAAGCTTCACAAAAAGCAGTCAGGCAACAGGAATTTTTTTCTGATTTTTAAAAAAAATATTATATACCATAGAGCAATAACAGACCACCAACTCAGCACCGGTAAACAGGTTGGGTTTCTATTTTACTTTCCAATTAGAAATTGAACAATACTTATTTAAGCATCATACATCCAACTGTCATAGTCAATCAATCCTTTAGAACACCCTACATCCAACCACCACAATCCATTAATCCTCTGACTAGTGTTAAAACCAAGTACCATATCGTGATATTTTTACTGTCATGAGTACTTTTTGGCTCAGAAACCCACACACTGTGATCACCTGCCACAGATTACATTCTTAGTTTCCGACAATAAGTAGGAAAGAAAGGATTATGTTGTAAAATACGCTATATAAATTTCTCAAGTATATGCAAGTTTGTATTACTTTACACAGACAAATGATTTATTAGAGTTTGTTAGGAAACACCTATTTAATTCTGCTACACATATAGTACAAATGTTAAACCAGGCATTATTTTTAACATTCACAATAGGAAGTCTCAAAAGTATCCCCCGTTCCCTTCCGGCAAAAATGCAGAGGCAAAATTATAAACAACCACCAACTGCAGCTGATCAGGAGACTGTCACAAAAGCTGCATGAACCAGCAAAGCTATGCAGGTACATTTTCAACAGACTGGCTTACTAAAAAGAGTATCACAGACTATTTAGCAGGCCCCAGTCCGTATCTCTGCTTGCGGCAGTTTATAAACCCTTGCTCTCATCTCATAAATGCACCACCTTCCTAAAAAGGGCTCTAAAAAGATAAAGGAAGAAGTAATGTCTGCAGCCTAGTTTCTCCCAACAAAAAATCTGGTATACCATATACACTATGTTTATTTTTTTTTTTGTGCTGCATAAAAGACCCCATAAACAAACCAAATCTATCATAACAAGTATCATATTCAAGTGCCTGCCATTAAGTATCTAGAGAGAAAGACTCAAGACCATCAGATGGTCAAATCTGAAAGTGACTACCTGTCATCAGGAGGGCAATGCAAACCCATTAATGATTTTGCCTCAATGTGCCTACATATCCTCAACCCGAGTGACGGGAGAAGGAAGATTTCTGAGCTGTTAACCCACCACACAAAGCAGGAATGCATGAGCAGCAAAACAAATCATGGGGACAGGGTGGGAGGGGGGCGCAAGAGGCTGGCTGGTGCAGCAGGCGAGGTAGAGAACGACAGGATCACAGCTTACCCTCTTGCATGTATTTGATACAGGGTAGAAAAAGGAAGGAAAAGCAATCACTCACATAAGGGAAAAGAGAAAATGCATGGCTGACATTATTCACCATAAAGAATCTAAAATATCATCCAACTTTAACATGTGGCAGAGCAGAAAGAACAGGGAATTAAATAGCAGATATTACTGTTTCCAGGTTTCCAGACAACCTGAAAGGAGGCTGCAGCGAGGTGGGAGTCAGTCTCTTCTCCCAAGCACTAAGTGCTAGGACAAGAGGAAATGGCCTCAAGTTGCACCAGGCGAGGTTTCGATCAGATATTAGGTAAAATTTCTTCAACAAAAGGGTTATCAAGTTTTGGAACAGGCTGCTCAGGAAGTGGTTGAGTCACCATCCCTAGAGATGTTTAAAAGATGTGTAGATGTTGTGCTGAGGGACATGGTTTAGTGGTGGACTTGGCAGTGCTAGGTTAATGGTTGGACTTGATCTTAAAGGTCTCTTCCAACTAAAATGATTCTATGATTTGGGTTACTGCAGTAATTAGGAAAAAAACCCCATGGGCTACCCAAGGAATACTGTGGGGTTTTCAGACTTAAAAAGGATTCTAGGCGCATGTCCATAGACTGGCAAGGACTCAATTATAGTGCCAAAGATGCCAGTGGAGCATTGGATGCTACAGCAACCTTACCTTAAAAAGTTCAGGTTCCTCCCCCACACCCCAATCTTTATTAGAATAAGCACACCCCCAAAATGTAATTTCATAACATTTAGAGTCTTAAACCCATTTTAGACAATAATTGTTTGTGATTATCCTATGACTTACGACCACTTTCACTAAAAATTATGTGGAAGTGTGTACACTAGATTTTTATTATAGCTTCATCATTTCACTCACTTCAGAAAACAAAAAACCCATGCTTATTAAGTCTGTGCTACAGATAAAGACTAAAAGTAATTAAAAATAATGGTTTTGGTGACTTCAGGAAGTCTTTTTTCCATTTAAAAAAAAAAAAAAAAGAGAGATGTGAGTTTCAGCTATTTAGCATAGTTTACAAGTTTTGAAACATTAAGGACCCCACTATCCTTACTGCTTTCTCACATTCTTCATATATACTGCAAACCCTTGAGATTGATCCACACAAAAATCATATTTATTTTGAAATAACAACATACTGCTCGCATTTAGTTAAACTAGTGCAGTTTGCGTATTTAAGCAAAGACTTGCAACCAGTAAACAATTTTATTTATTTATTTTAATGAATCACAGCTACCTATTCTGAGAAACTGACAGGCTTTGCCACTGCATAAAATGAATCCTTGGTATAAATTCAGCTGGACTTCTATTATCTTCTGTCTCAAAACTCTGACACAAAATATCAGTATTTTTTTTTCTACTGTAGTTTCTGTGCTTGTGGAATTTACATGCTCATCTAACCACATTTATAATTCCCATAAAATTCTTAGAGCATTTAGCATGTTCTAACATCCCACCCCCAAAAAAGTGATATAAGTCCTGAAAAGTCATATTTTTGAGTATGCAAAGTTACCCACAACTATGAGTCCCAGTGAAAGCAATGAAATTACCATTTGCATTGCTATAGTACTCTGAGGCTTTAAACAGATTGTCTGAAAACTGTTCAGCATTAGCTGTGTACACACAATTACGCTTTTAAGTACTAGTCTCATTAAATGTTACACACACATTAAAAGAAATGACAAGTTTCACAGACACTGCCAAGAAATTTAAGTTTGAACAGTAAACCAAAAAACTCAACTGTTCACATTTGCAACAATGCCTTTTCAGAAACACCTCAACATCATCTGACAGCCTGCTAGAAGACACGTTCTTATCCATGATACACAAATATTAGGTATCTATTATCCTATGAATAGAAAGAACATGCAAGTAATTTCAGGGTTAACAGGATAGAGAGGCAAGTTTTATTGAAAATGGGAACCGCCACAACCTTCAGTAGGGATCCACTGTTCTGTTCCCAGTCTTTACCCTGCTTCAATTACTTAATTATTTACAGCCTTAGGAAGGACAGAAGCATCAAGCTTGCTTTCTCAGAATACGTACATTTTCACAAAGCACCCTCATGGGCTATCTGC
>VYZM01005603.1:0-24845 GCA_013398915.1 Dromas ardeola | reverse complement strand
GCTCAGGCTTTCTGAATTGAAATGTCAATCTTTTCTGTTTCTGGTTTTGTTTCTTTTTGGTTGTTTTTTGTTGTTGTTGTTGTTGTTGTTGTTTTGTTTTGTTTTGTTTTGTTTTACTTTTCCCCCCAGTATTCCTTCCCTCAGTAGGAGCTTCCTGCTTGAATCATTTGCTTAGTTATATTTGTGAATGAAGAAGTAGTACTCATTTACCACTCAGGTTATTTAATTCATTTTCACAGACCTCTGTGTAAAGGCTCAAAAAATTTTACAAGAAATCTCAGAAACTGAAATTTGCTAGTGACTGACTGCATATAACCCTTTTGCTAATCAGGCAAATAGAAAGGTAGTACATAAGTATCTCAATACACCTAACTCTACAGTCCCTGGAAGAGCTACTGCAGGATATGAATATTTTTCAAATGACTGCTTGCTGTAGCAAGCAGATAGATGTCTAATTTTCTCTATACATCAGAGCGAGTGTGAACACTGTGCTCCTATTTTTTAAGAGCAACTTTTTTTCAGAATTTCACATCTAGTTAACAGAAGTACTTGCAGCCACAGCAAGACCATATTCTGTTTGACACTCTGACCAGGATTTTGTTGGAATACAGCAAGATGTTTTCATTATTAGAGTGATTATGGAATTCCCCCAACTACAGGAATTAAAAGGAACTGTAAGACAAGACATCTGAGGAATTTTTATCTCTGACAATTTCAAAAAGAAGTCTACCTTCAAACAAAAATCTGTATTCTTTCATCATTGCCAATATCAGACCAGTTTGTACTGGATCTTTCCTCAGGCACACATGGACTGGTAGGAGGCCAGAAATCATGTTCCACCTTCTTTTTTGTCTCAAAGTGTCCAAGTACAATCTCACAATTCTTTTTTCTTAAATGCAAAAACTGTTTGGTTTTGGAGTATGTGCAGTCTCAGATCTCCCTTATAATAACAGATACACACCTGACTAAAAGCCAGCACATTTGCACAAGTCATAAATTTATTTCAGCTAAAATATTAATAAGAGATTGCATTAACAAAGCCTTATACACTGATTGAAGAGAAATATAGTATTGAAGACTTCAAAGCCCAACTAAATATTTAAATCTAATGTTCTTCAGAATGGACGGATGTTTGGATTTGGAATTTGGTTCCTACATAGCAGTGAGTTCTAATATAGAATCAATCTCTGCAGAATTCTGGAGCAAAAAACCCTCTTTCATATTTGAAAGTGTCACCAGTAAGATCATGAATAGCATTTCTCTATATAAGAATTTGAGGATATTTTCAGTGGGACTCATTTCAGTGATCCTTAGATGTATAAGCAGCTCACTTTTTGACTGAATTTCAAACATGACAGATTAAACTTTGTCATTATCAACTAGGACTTTCTTGAAGGATCTTTTTGAAGATTGGCATTGCTTCCTGTTACATAATACACTTCTCAAATTCGTTAGTAATACATTACAGAAATAATCTTGTCTCTCTACAAGTTGTTTGTATCTGGTTTCATCAGTAGCATTGCTGAACAGCAAAGTTTGTGATTTTGGTGGGGGAAAAAGGAAAGTCTTTTCAGCATCGAATAATGAGGTAGAAGCTATGTAACATTTATGCTTAGGATTCATAGTTCACCATCATAGCTCATTGTTTAAACCTAAGATCAAGAGAACAGCAGAGAAAATGGAATAACAATGAAGTTAAAGACCTAAATACATGCAAAGCAGCACAACCTTATGGTGAGAAGAATTGTTTTATTTTAGGATTTGGAGAGGGATGTAAATTTTTCCATAATTAGCCATTTATTGTGGGAACTCATATTCCTGATATAAACATGCTGCTAGCACATGCAAAGGAGGAACAAAACAAACCCAAACTGTAAATTAAAGCAGCAGTGGCAACAGTTACGTTATAATCATTATATGCTGCCTTTAGCTAACATGCGATATTGTCCATAGAATACTCCTTAGGAATTCACACAAAAGAATAATAAACAAGTCTTCATGAAGATATGGAATACTGGTATCCTATACAGACTTTCAGTTGAAGGACTGTTTCAGCAATGCAAACAATGTAAGAGCATTTTATTCTTTCAAGAGGGAATAATGTAAGTGACAGTCATATGTATGTCTGATAGTTTAGTGCTCAGCTGAGCTTAACTGGTCACTACGTACAATCACTTTAGAGAAACTCCAGCTGCAGTATGTGACAGTTACCTGTTTAGATTCACACATGTGCTACCCACATTTTAATGACACCTGTTATTTAGCACCAACTTTTCTGATCTTGCTGCTGTCATGTAACAGCTACCCTCCATAGAATGCTAATATTTTTGTTAATGGCACTTAAAATGTTCTGCAGCAACTAGACTATTTCTCTTTATTAGCCAACAGCTGTTAGATGTTTTTGAATAATTTTCACAGGGTTTGTGAAAGCGTGGCAGCTAATTACTTATAATTTCACGTCAATTTACTAATTTCCATCCCAACAGGATGTCCCTTGTCATAGATGTGCCAGGATTGGCTTTTAATGGCCTCAGCCCAGGTGGCTGTTACTGGAACCAATTCATGCCTAATATGGTTTCCAGATTTCCTTATCTGTATGGGTTCCGAAAAATTAATTTAAAAGGAAAAAAGGAAATGATGTTTTCAAAATGGTCTTAACAAGGAAACCTTTAATATTCTTTCCTTCAGCCCCCATCTCGAAATGGACTAAGCACATCTGTCTGGACTAAGTAGATCTTGAAAAGCTTTGCCTTTTTCCCACCATTCAAAAATTTGGAAGCTTTGGCTCTACTACTGAAAATGCTGAAGATCTCAGATGTTTTAGCCTTCATCAGCCTCGAATGCCATTGGAGTTGATTCTGCTTTTTGATATCCTAAATCAGAAATACAGTAAAGAAGAATTCATTTATACTACTTTCCCAAAATTAGGACAGAAACTGAAGAACTTAAGGGTGACTTAGTGCTATTTTGGATATTTGAAACTTCATTTTGAATTTCGATTTGCTGGTTGATCCCATTCAACAAACTTCTTTCCATACAGAATACTAAGAAAAGTAATAGTTTATTTCAAAGTAATGTTTAAGGTCTAGAACATTTACAGACTAAATTTTTATCATATTATTATATTACCTGACAGTGACACTTGGAGGTTGTAGTGCCATCATGTTAAGCCTTATATAAAGCCATAAACGATTCACAAAAGAAGACATGCTTATCCAGCCAGACAACCATTTCCAGTTTTGGACAAATCTTGAATGAAAACACTTTAAATTTAAAATGCTGAAACTATTTACAAGGTTCACCTCTTCCTTTCTCCTCCTATGCTCACCACTCCTCTGAATACATACAACTCAGTATAACATTTCAAAAAGATATTCCCTAAATTAATTAGAAGCAGATAACATTTTTCATGTTGAAAATGGGAAAACAATACAGATGTAAACCCAATATCCAAGATCACCCTCAGTAGTAAAAGTATCACTAATTTAGAGACGAGTAAATATTCTTGTAATACATTCGTTTCAGATTTGAAGTGTTCTGTGAGATTCCATTGGGATTTTTCCTTGCATCTTTTGCAAGAGGTTTTTCCTCCAACATCAAGGTGCCAAATCTTCCTATTAGTAGTAACTCATTTTAAGATTTTACATTAATGTAGAATATTAAGGTAATACATAAGCCAATATAGCACAACTTTTTCTGAGGTACCTCTGCAAATGCACATGTGCTGAAGTATCTATGTGTTTAGAACAAATAGTCTTGTCTTCCAGTTGCTTTTATTGTCCTTGTACCAATGAGCACAAGTATGGATTTCAGATATGACTTCTAGTTTCCTAGAAGTACTTGGATCTAAGATTCCGATTCAAACAAATTTTTGCTAAATACTTTTAATTGTTGGCAAAAGGCTTTAAGTGCATATTTTGGAAGTCCCCAGCTTATATTTTGCAGTAATGCATTATACCAAATACTAAATGCATTTATTCCCTTTCTTTACAACTGCACCAAAATCTAACTAATGAGGAAAAAGGAAGGGAAATAAGTAAATACTGTAATGTTGTTAGAAAGGTTGTTTCTTGTAAAGCACACAAAAAAATCAAAGAATATGCTTTAAGAAAGTCAATCTTTTTTATTTTAAGATATGAAAAAAAAAAAAAAATCCTCAGATTCCTCAGACTAGTGTGCTGAAAAAGAACATAGATAATGTCTACCCTACCTCGTGCATTTGAAAAGTAAACAGTCCTGTTTAGTAGCAGAGCAACTTCAGTGAGCCCTGGCGTGTAAATCAATAGGCTGAATTCTCCTGGTCCTTTCGAAATTCCATTTTCAATTCGACTGTAGGGATTAGTGTAGATTTAGCCCCGATAGACAGAGAAAACTAGCAGTATGTGCAGACTTACTATTTAATAGACTGGATCTAAGGTATCAGTGGTTGCTGAAATGGACTGTCAGTTAATGTAGATGGGGAAAAGAGGAGCAATCTCCTGCTGTCCCTTAAAACAAAAATGCCTCTATTCTCTCCAGTCCTGAAATCAGATTTCTGCTTAGTTCCTGCCTTAATATGTACTTCATATATTAAAAGGTTTAGCAATAACTGATTGCAACAGTAGTGTGTATGAAGAACGCTCACAAATTTTAAACTCTGAAGGTTTTTTTAAATTAATCTGTTGCATGTTCTTTCTTAACTGTGAACATTCTAACACACATTTTAATTTGAATCTGGGGAATGACCTCTATTAAGAGATTAATGCCCAATGTTGTAAATGTAGGTACTATTATTTACTGTTACTTACCGTTACTTGGCTTAGAAACCCCCAAAACTGTAATACAGCAGCAAGTGACCAAACACTCGGGAACTATGATGTAATGTTTAGATTATGAACGCTGCTTGGGCTTAAATTTGCTTACACAGTGCTTTGAATTCCTTTATATTCAGCAGTACCAAGAGCCTTATAAATCACATTTCTGTGGAGTACAGATCTCTGTACTAAAATACTATCTTTTGTGAATCAGCATAGCTGCATGTTAAGACAACATGCCCATAAAGATTTTTACTGTTATCCTTTTTGTCAGAACAGCTTATACAAATGAATGTATTTTTTCCTTTGGGTGTGTGAGAAGCCGTTTATGGCATCTTTGAGTATATCACAGAATAATCAGGGAGAGTCTCTAAGACCTAATAAGCGTTGGAAAAAACTGGAAAACAGGAATAAAATCAGAACTCTGAAATGATTCTGAATATCTTCTGGGAGCTCAAAGGACTAATTGGACTTTTCAGATGAGATTAAAATGTTTAAACTTCTATAATTTTTCATATACATCCCATTTTATTTCTGCTGAATATCATCTGTGTTTAATGCTACCTGTTAGATACAGCCTTCACTAACTACAAAAAAAAAAAAGAACAAAAGTTTTCCATCACAGCTACAATTGCAACTTTCATATCTTTTCAATGAAATACAATGAAAACCAAAAACATGGCTAGAAAAGTTAAAACAAATGAATTTGTTAATGACTTGCTGAGTTTAGGGATCTTTTTTCACTGGAGGCAATAGAAGTGGTTCATATGCAGAAGATGGGAAGTATAAAGAAGGAAAGAAACGAAAGGATTCTTCTTTACATTCACAAAGATCCATGCATACATTAGGAAATAAATAACATCAGGGCTACAGGCTGCCATGCATCTTCTCTTATTTCAGGTGTATGAAGATGCCTTGCTACTTCATTTGCAACCAACTTATACTCTCAGCTCTATTTTCTTTACCCACCAGGGTCAGGAATTTAAGTGTTGCAAAGTCAATATAGTTTGAAGCTCTGGAAAAAACCCTCCATGAGACTTCATAAGGTCAGGATCAAGACTTAAAATGTTCCCTAATTTAATTTTTCAACCTTAATCCCCCCTCTGAAATGCTAATTTTCTAAAATTGCTAAATTTCTAAAATTACCTCTCTCACACATCTTTTTTGAAAAAGAAATTTATTTTTTCTTATATTCCTGAATATTACTAGCTAGTCTTCTGTGGGGGAACAAGAAACTAAACAAAATAAGCCTTTTTCCTTCTTTTTCCTCGTTAGTCATGAAAAAACCAAAATTCTAAAAGCAGTGTTAGCAGTCACCAGGGGAGTAACTGTTCTGGATTTTAGCAGAAAAAGGGAGCTATAACATGTCATCAACACGTTTCTTTAACATTTCTCTGGAAATCACACAAGCTTAAAACCTGGTGATATGAAGGCTTACATAGTAAATGTATTTGCACAGTGCATATTGCATACGAGTACAAAAATATTTAAGGAAGAGGCAAGTGAGAGGACGCTTTGTGTGGTTAAGGGAATGATGGTTCATTATCACTCTTCAGCTCTCCAGTTCTCGTATCATTAAATAGCTTTCCATGGTCTTCTCCCTCATTCATGATTTTTTTAGCCTAGTGTATTCAATCATTCTCCATACAGAACATGCTATATACTTTTGCTCATCCTTGGTATCTTCTTTAAATCCTTTGCAGCTTTACTGTATCTTTCTTGAGACAGAGGAAGAGAAATTTACTGTACATAGTGTTCCATGGAGTCCATCCATTTCTACAGCTGCATAATGATCTTCTTTTATTTGCTATTACTTTCCCAAGTTTCTAGGATTCAGTTTGTTCTTCTGGCTGCTAATGAGTTGGTATTTTCATAGAACTACTTATAATAACATAAATGTCTCATTCCTGAACGGTGACAGTTAGGCTCTGAGCCCATTATTATATGTGTAAACTTAAAACTGATGGAGTGGAGTGAGGGATACTTTGCATTTACTACATGCGATTTCCACATTGACATTTTATTGCTTAATCACTGGATAGTGTATGGAGATACCATAGTTCTTCATACACAGATGCTGTCTACTCTCCCAAATAATTTAAGATCATAGGCAAATTCTGTCACTGTTATTCACAGCTTTTTTCACATTGTGAATGGATGCATTGAACAATATAGATCTGGTGGAAGCTCATGGGTGACCTTAAATGGGGGAAGGTGGGATTCTGTATGTCCTCTTTTTCTCTTTGGTAATGAGGAACATATTAAAATCTACTGAAACTTCACAAAGAGATTTTTAACTTATTTTCTTTGTTCATAAATTTGCTACAGTTCTTTCAAGGAACTCCAAAAGATTTACAAGATAACTTTTATAACCATGACAACTCTTGCTTATTATGTTTTTCATTTATGAGCACCCTAACTCTGTTCTTTATTATGTATCCTATTCATTTGCCTGACAGAAATATCAGGCTTATCAGGTGCAGTTATTCAGACTTACAGAATCTTAGAAAAACAATTGTGTCATTTTACTTACACATAGATTTTACATAATAGTAGATTAGCTATTTCATATTTCAGTTCCTGTATAGCTAAAGGTAAAATACTACCTAGTCCTGGCAGCTGTTGCATTTATTTAATATTTTTTTTTTACATTTGTCTATCTGGTCTGTAGCTGCTTCTACTGACTATTTAGGAGGGATCAGTTAATGAGTCCTTCATGAAAACTGGTGAATCTCTTCGAAACTCTTGCACTAGAAATAAGCATATAAGCAGGTAATTTGAATTTTTCTTCAATAGCAGGATATTTATTTTATATCTGGATTGTCTGTAGGCTTCATACAGACTCTCTGGAAGGCTTCTTACTTTTATATATTTGAACAAAGACATCTTTATTAGATTTTATGCTTCATCTGATTTGTTCCCCAAACTGGTTTTGGCCTGACTTTCTATGTGTTTACATTTAATTTTTCTGAGTTTAGGACAGTTTCTTTTTTATTACTTTTTATTTAGAAATTCAGTGAAGGATTCCTTTCCCACTTTTTTCCTACCTTTTGATCTATTTTGTTTTATTTACTTTCTTTAATACAGGTCTTTAAATGCTCTTCACTTACAAGGATTTACTTCTTTCTTATGCCCTTTTTATTTTTTCTTTAACAAATTTAACAATATTTATGTAGACCTTTTATTCAAATTAGGCAAAATGGTAATAAATCAGAGTTAAGATCTGAATGTGTTATGACACAGTGTATTAAAGAACACCACCAACAATTAATAGAAATCTTAATAAAGATCCTAGAATACAATAATCTAATCCTTACATATTCTTTACATTTTTTTAAACATTGCACAAATTAATTTACAAATGTGCATAATAAACTGTGTTGCTGTGGAATAGGAGTATTTCTATTAGCAAATATTGACAGTGCCCGTGTACTCTTTGTTCTCCATATTTTTAAGTATAAAATTCCAAATAAGGATGGGAGAAAAATAAGATTCAAATGCCCAGTTTTCCAGTTGCAACTGGGAAATAAAGTCAGTAGTTTCTCTGTTATGAACTAGTGACAGTTCCAACAAGTAAACATGATTTTCACATTACCTACAATACGCCTTCCATCTTTGAATCCAAATCACAGTACTCTCAAAGACAATATGTTGTTAAGTAACGACTCAATTAAATAGGCAAACCATCTATCATCAGCGCTCAGTGATTAAAACGTCCTCTGTTATCAGCACTATCATCCATTATTTAAAGGCAAGATCCATTTCAACAGATGAAAATCAGAAAACTGAGTTGCGGCAAACTTGATTAATGAGCTCCTAATTACCAAAGACTGACAGAAATCTTATTTTTTTTAAAAATTTTGTTTTAAAGAAGAGAATTCAGAATCAGCTACTACAGAAATGTCTGAAGATAAAAATAATAAAAAGCTAGTGATAGTATGACAGGTTTTGAATGTCTCCAGAGAAGGAGACTCCACCACCTCTCTGGGCAGCCTGTTCCAGTGCTCTGCCACCCTCAAAGTAAAGAAATTCCTCCTCATGTTTAGGTGGAACTTCCTATGTTCAAGTTTGTACCTGTTGTCCCTCGTCCTGTCTCTGGGCACTACTGAAAAGAGTCTGGCCCCATCCTCTTGAAACCCACCCTTTTGATATAAGGATTGATGAGATTGCCTCTGAGACATCTCTTCTCCAGGCTAAACAGACACAGGTCTCTCAGCCTTTCCTCATGAGAGAGATGCTCCATTCCCTTGATCATCTTTGTAGCCCTTTGCTGTACCCTCTCCAGCAGTCCCCTGTCTTTCTTGAGCTGGGGAGCCCAGCACTGGACACAGTACTACAGATGCGGCTTCACCAGGGCAGAGTAGAGGGGTAGGTTGACCCCCCTCGACCTGCCAGCCATGCTCTTTTTAGTGCACCCCGGGAGAGCATTAGCCTTCTTGGCCACAAGGGTACATTGCTGGCCCATGGTCAACTTGTCCACCGGTACTCCCAGGTCCCTCAAATTAATTGCTTGATCAAATGATAATGATTTATTATTCTCAATTGAATTGCATGTTCCTATGTTTGCACTTTTAGTCTCAGACATGGGTATCAGTTTCAGGATATTGAAATCATGAAAATCCAGTTCCAAAAAATTCCTCTGAAGTTTCAAGTTAGCTTTGATTGTTGTGGCTAGTTCATATTTAGTTCAAGTTAATAAAAGATGAGGTGTCATTAGAAAGAGATTAGATTAGGCTACCTATTATATTGGGTTTGAGTGAACTGTATTACTATGAAGCTTTTACTTGCTTCGAAAAAGTGACTGTCCTGAAGAGTACTTTCAAAAACTCCATGAACTTCTCAGGGGCATCTTCCTATGTAAAGGAAGACAGGGCCTTGTTTTCTGTTATGCAGTATTTTCCACATTTGTGGGCCTTGTGCCTAATTGTATTAAAATATATAGAGAAAGCTATGACACATATATCATGGTGAATATATTTCTAGTTTAAATAAGTACACTGTTTTAATCTTGCATTTATTCTATTCTTTATTCTAATACCAACTGTGATATACATCACATACTAACAACCCAAGAAAAAAAACCACTGCAATCCAAGACAAATATTGTGGCCAGATATTCATATAGTGAAAAATGCCTTGTTAAATGGGAGAACACTGCAGAAGTCCACCTCAGATCATTGATGAAATTTAACTTATATACATACTAGTTCAGAAAAACTCTATTGCAAGAAAACGGATGTGATTTTATAGCTCAGTAAAGCATGGAGAGTTTAACATCCTAAACCACTTTCCTTGTAGATGTTGTTACCTGAGATCTTGTCTGTACTTTTCAAATTATCATCCTTCATGAATAAAGTGATATTGTGCTCTTCATAAGAAGCTATACTCTTTTTATTCATATTTTCCTGAAGTTCAATTCTTCCTACGTATTCTGCATTTTCAGAAATCCAGTTTTCTATGCAATAATATGTCTGTCTCAAATACATTAATGACAAAATGAAGGGTTTTCACTTTCCAGTATGATCCATAATGAGTAGCCAAATGAAATTTGCCTGTTTTGGAGTTCTAGTGTCGGATTTTCTTCTCCCTCCTTTCTCCATTCATTTTTCTCTCCCTTTCCAACTGTTATTTGTAATGTCAGCCAGTTTTATTTCCTAACTGAAAATGACACTGAAAAGGGACGTTCAACAAAAAGAAATTACTCTGGCTTTGGTGGAAAGCAGACATATTATTACAACTTCATCAATCTATGGAACTTCTACTGATGCAGAATATCCTATTTATTATCCTCACTATCTTGCCTCCCCAGAAGGCAAGTGTGTCTAACATAGCTGTTGTGTGTGTCATTCTTACAAAAGATATCTCTATGTAGTTAACATTTAATGTTAATCACAGTATCTCCCTCTTCATTACAGTAATTGTTTGTCTCTCCCTCCCTCCTGTGGCTGTTTATTATGCCTACAATCTATCTACGTAAGTGTTATGGTTTGTAAATGTACATCTTCTCTCTTGGTGGCTATTATATTTATAATCCTTTACTTTGTTTCCATTAAACTTACGATTGGATGACAGTTTTGACCAGAATAATATAGCCTCTATGAATGAAGGCTTAAAACTTGGCCAAAAATATATTTGTTAAAAGGGAAAGAAAATGTCTATTTTACACTCATTGTACTGCAAGGGGTTTCTGTAACTGAAAAAAAGTGCAACAAAGTACTGTTTGGCCTTTTGTGGTTGCTTCTATCTGTACTGGGTTTGTGCGCTAAGGTTTTGGTACCGGGGGCTACAGGGATGGCTTCTGTGAGAAAATGCCAGAAGCTTCCCCTATGTCTGATAGACCCAATGCCAACTGTCTCCAAGATGGATCCATCACTTGTCAAGGCTGAGCCAATCACCAACAGTGGTAGCACCTCTGTGGTAACATATTTAAAGAAGGGGAAAAAGCCTGTGCAACTGCAGCCAAAGAGAGGAGTGAGAATATGTGAGAGAAACAACTCCGCAGACACCAAGGCTGGTGAAGAAGGAGGGGGAGGAGGTGCTCCAGGTGCCGGAGCAGAGATTTCACTGCAGACCATGGCAAAACCCATGGTGAGGCAAGTTGTCCCCCTGCAGCCCATGGAGGGTAATGATGAAGCAGATATCCATCCACAGACCATGGAGGACCCCATGCTGGAACAGGTGGCTGCCCAAAGGAGGCTGTGACCCTTTCATGAGCCCATGCCCACAGCCAGGGAGCTAAAGGCAATCCTTTTTTTTTTTAACATTTGATTTTTTATATACATTATACATTTATATTTGTGTGTGTTTGTGTGTGTGTGTGTCTGTGTGTGTGTGTGTGTTTCTTCTCTGATTAAGACCCTGCTTTATCCCTGTCCTCTTAATGTAATATTTATTCAATTCACAGCTTTTCAACGACTAGGTCTGATATTCCAAAATGTGTGAGTGACAGTATAAAGAAAAAGATGGTGGAACAGCAAATGTAGTCACTGTTTCAGTGTCTGTGAAAAAAATTATTAGAATGTAGAGTAGTCAATCCTGTCAATATTCACTAATTGTGAATATAAGAAAAAAAACTCAATTTGATAATGTACAGTGTAAATATGAAGCTAAATCAAAAATGTAATCTGTGTTTTATCTCTGCCTTCCTTATTTAAGTTCATTTTTACTAACAATGGAGGATAACTCCATAAAAAATATTCATCAAACCTTTTTTTTCTTTGAAACTAAATAAAATACATAGATAATGTCATAGTCCACAAAGAGGACTTGAATTTTGTTGGCCTTAATTTAATTTCCTGTGTCTCATTAAGTTCTTTAATCTTCCACAGCATATGTCTTAAATTGGAAGTGTCATTTGAGTCAGCCTAGATTAGTTCATTTCTTTGTAGCTGCTGAGAAAAGGTAAAAAAATTCACCACCACAGTACAGTAGCCTGGTTTGAGTTGTTGTAACTCAAAATAACGATATAGAAAATCTGATTTTAGATGCATTAGCATATGGAGGCTAATGTTATACTCTTCATGATAGGCTCTATTCTCATTGCTACACCTGCATGCTCAGTATAGATGAGAGTCTTTTCAAATTCAACATTAGGGGTTAGGAACTAGATTAAGCCATTAGGTATATAATATTTTGTAAAACTGCAATGTTGTTTTTTTAATAAATATACTAATAACATTGTCCTACCTCCTGATTCAAATGTGTCACATTTAAGCATATTTATAGTTCTTTATACAATTAAAGCAAATATTCTGAATCACTTAATGTGTTTAGAGTACATTTTTAATTAGGATTAACATCTGAATCAAACTTCTTTGTGATCCACGGTATCATATTATGCTCTGTGTTTTTTCAATTTAGTAGTTTCTTCTCATTCAGCAAAAATTTTTAGCAGTGTTTATTTTTGAGATCAAATTTTTCCAGATTTTAAGGCACAAGTATTGACATATTCAAAACACATTTATGCATAAATACATATGGGATTCAGTCAATATCTCTGTTGTGGAAATATTTGTGAACATTTCTCTGTGAAAGATTATTTGTATCATAACCCCTCGTATCTCTGTTACAGCCTACAAAGTGACTAAAACTAATACAGTTTCACATTAAAATAGGGAACTTGTAATTAATGCTGGCATCTTGGCTCCCTTAGCTTAATAAGAATTTTTTGGTATTCAGCTTTAACAATTTATATATGTGTAATTTATACAGTATGTATCAACAATAATTTTCAGCTGTACAACTAACCTGTAGATCATTAGTGATAGACATGTAAAGCATTTATCATGTTCTATGATAAGTTTTCCACATGCTGATGTAAATTCAAAGTAATATCTGCCTAAGGAACTCCATAAGTATTTTTGGGATCATATCTGAAAGAAAGCACAGTGCAGTGCTTGCTGAGTATATTGGAACTGTCCACATACTGGAACCCACTGAACATTCTATAAAAATAGTTTTACAAAATTATAAAAAAATGTATGTTTGATAGCTAATTGCTTATGAAATACAAAAATTAGGAACAAAAGTCAGTTATAACTTCTGTATAGAAGTTTTGGTTTTATTATAAATATTTTTCAAGATGATGATAACAACAATTTCTGTCTTTTATTCTATAAACCATTCTAAAGAGGAAAAAAAAATTAAACTTTACAACTTCTCATTATTTTTGTTTTCCCCTTTGCCACAAAAGTTTTATTTTTATTTGTTTTGCATCATTTCATGGAGAAAAACTTTCTACAAGATGAGCAGGCAGATAGTTAAGTGCAGGCCTCAAAATAATCAGCTTACAATACTGTCTTCATTCGTGACGACAATAGATGCCATTATCTACAAAATAATTTCCAGGAGAAGTCTGACAGATATTTATTTTCATAAAGGAAATTGTATAGTATATTAAAGTTCATATTAAAGCTGCCTCACAGAATGTCAGATGCTCCCTATCATGCTGTTACATATATTTTGTTATCCAGTGAAGTTTACAAATACCTATGTTTTAAACATGCGTGGAAAATTTTACAAAACATCGTGCGAATAGTGCTTGGTGTCTATGACGATTCTCTGTCCTCTTGCCCTCTGCTCTATTCAAACAAACAAGATGATCTGTTAATAATCTTGGCTCTGACAACAATGCAAAACTATTTAATATTCTTTTCATGTGGAAGCTGTTGTCTGATCATTAATCATGTTTAGTTGCACCTGCAATTATTTTTTCATATATTTAATATACCAATTTTATTGCAGTGACTGCTCTCAGGAGGTTTATAATAGTGATTAAAGCAATGTTAATTGTTGCGTTCATTTCAGTATTGCTTCAATGTCAACGTGATCAAAGGTGATGTTGGGAAATGTCAAAGTTTCCACAAGTGTAGACAGTTTTGACTAGAACTCCCAAACTTTTTTAAAACTTTAATTTCCAGAATCCAGACTCTATTTGTCTCCAGGGCCAGAAAAAATAACCTTTCATTAATATCCATTGGTTTTTGCACCAGTGTAAAGAATTTCCAAAGCTTCACACGTGGTAGAAGTAATGCTTGTTTATAGATGAATGCATATGTCCAAGGACATTGTGTATCCTTGCTGTTACCTTGACATCCTCTCTTTTTCCTCAGAAGTCTATATCTTTTCCTCTTGCAAGCTTCTTTACAAAAAGCTGATAACATCTTGGTGTAGTGAGTGGCTGATACAGTTAAAATAATTGATCGCATTTGGAACACAAGCATTTAGTCATGCTGAAAAAAAGATTGAGGGGAGAGTCTGATGTGAGAAAGTATTAGCTTTACACTGCATGTTGACTTTTTCTAAGCACCGTAGGGCCTCAAGGGACTTTTGTTTTTTTTACTGAAGAGGTCTCAATTTTTTTTTTCCAGCAGTGTAAGTCTGCACACTTATTTTTAAAGGAAGAATCAGTCAGTCAAGATCATCGGGTTGAGTATGTAACACATCTCTCAAAAGTGACATTTGAAAATAAAAACCAATATTCATGAACACTTTTGTTTCAAGTAGGCTGTAGAGAAATGTTGTTCTGTAACATTTTATAATACTGTACAATATAGATATGTCAGCACACTGAGGACCTCTCAGTGCAATTTGTCCTACTCTGAAACTCAAGTGTCTGATGCTTAAGCTTCTATAGTGGAAGTCTGAATTTTATTTCAGCTTCTAACAGACAATCATTCTGCTACAGTATGATGGTCACAAGGGCTTAGGAAGTTCCTAAAAATCCACTGTCCATTACCTCAGGTAAGGGCTTTTTGGAAGTTGTGACCAGAATAGGTCAATATAGAAGTAAAAACAGTTTAACCTTCTTTCAGATTGGGGGGTTAGAATGGAAAGTGCAGAGGATGTTCTCCCACATTATTTGTAAATCTATACTTTCTGACCAGAGAAAAGTGAAAGGCCTGAAAGAAATGAATTTGATAGATCAGCAGCACAGACAGCTTTATTGGTAATGCACAAAGTAATAACGGATAATTCTTAACAAAGGCTGTAGATAAAATGAAATTAATTATCCCATTCTCTACCTAGGGAGGCTGATGAGGACATTTCAGTCGACCTGATTTAGTTTCTCTTTGTTTAGGTTCTTCAAAGCACAGTTTTCCTCTAAATGACAAACTTCACCCAATTTATGTCTACATGAGTATAGTATTATTGAATTGGTTATACTCAAATGTCGTTCCCTGAAGGGGACTAAAGTCCAACTAATTCTTCACTCCCATTAGCTTCTTCTATCAGTTTAGCAAGTATCTGTGTCCAGCAAGTGACTGGCTTCTGCAGTTATGATGGCAATTTTGTCTATTTACAAGAATCTTGTGTGTCAAGGTTTGGTACTGGGGTGTTACAGGGGTGGCTTCTGTGAGAAGATGCCAGAAGCTTCCCCCATGTCCGATAGAGACAATGCCAGCTGGCTCCAAGATGGAGCCACCACTGGCCAAAGCTGAGCCAGGTGATCCTGGTAGTGCTTCTGTGATAACATATTTAAGACGGGGAAAAACTGCTGTGCAACAGCAGCTAGAGAAAGGAGTGAGAATATGTGAGAAACAACTCTGCAGGCACTAAGCTTGGTGAAGAAGGAGGGGGAAGAGGTGCTCCAGGTACCAAAGCAGACTGCAGCCTGTGGTAAAGACCATGGCAAAGCAAACTGTCCCCCTGCAGCTCACAGAGATTAATGGTGGAGTAGAAATCCACCTGCAGCCTGTGGAGGACCCCATGCCAGAGCATGTCGATGTGCCTGAAGGAGGCTGTGACACAATCATGAACCCATGCTGGAACAGGCTCCTGGCAGGACCTGTGAATCCGTGAGGAGTGGAGGCCACACTGGAGCAGGCTAGCTGGCAGGACTTATGATCCCATGGGGGGACCCGTTCTGGAGCAGTCTGCTCCTGAAGGACTGCACCCCATGGAAAGGACCCAAGCTGGAGCCATTCATGAAGAACTGAAGACTGGGAAGGACCCACATTGGAGAAGTTTGTGGAAGACTGTCACTCATGGGTGGGACCCCACGCTGGAGCAGGGAAAGAGTGTGAGGAGGAAGGGGTGACAGAGACAATGCATGATGAACTGACTACAATATCCACTCCCTGTTCCACTGCACCATGCAGGAAACTGTGAGTGAAGTTGAACCTGGGAAAATGGGAGAGGTGGGAGGAAGGTGTTTTGAGATATTTTTTTTTATTTCTCACTACCCTACCCTGACTTTTTGGCAATAAATTAAATTAATTTCCCTAAGCTGGGTCTGTTTTGCCCATGGCAGTAATTGCTGAGTGATCTCCCCATCCTTATCTCAACCTGGAAGCCTATCATTATATTTTCTCTCCCCTGTCCAGTTGAAGATAGAGCAACTTGATGGGCACTTGGCATCCATCCACGTTCAACCCACCACAATGAAAAATAATAGTTTTGTTTTTTTTTTTTTCCTTTTAACCATTATAATGCATAATGTTTTAGAAAATACCATTTTGTTGGTAGGTTACCTGGTGTACATGTTTTGTCTGGGCACTTGGGACAGTAAAAACTCACTAAGAAGTGGGAGTGTTTCTTTCTTTTTTCCCTCCTAAATCTTGATATGCATCAGATTGCATGACCTGGTTGCCTGGCAGTGGACTCGAATCTTTCACCCTGATTTCACCCTTTCACCCTTTCACCTCTTGGATTTTATAACTATATCAACCAACTGTGCTGGTTGTCTTGGAGCCCTGGAACAGGCTGCCCAGGGAAGTGGTTGAGTCACTATCCCTGGAGGTATTCAAAAGACAGGTAGACGTAGTGCTTAGAGATATGGTTTAGTGATGGTTTTTGTCAGTGTTAGGTTGATGGTTGGACTAGATGATCTGCAAGGTCCCTTCCAACCTAGGCAATTCTATGATTCTATGGTAAAAACTAGAAGTAGAATGGGATGAGTTGGAAGAATGAGAGCAGGGTATGGATATGATCATGGTGGTTCAATGGTGATTTACTTTCTGAATAAGCAGCCTCTCCTTTCTTCATATACTTCCACACACAACATGTTAAATTTATCTAGGATTTAGGTGACAAGGGCACAGATAAGTTTGGCCAAACTATTGTGTGAAAGGTGGGGAAAAGGTTTGACTATACTTAGCAAGGAGCAGACAAAAAATCCCCCTAAAATCAACCAAACAAAAAACTCTGTCAAAAGAAAGCACAGGTTCTGGAAACAATGTACAGGCTGGTTCACCAGAAAATTCAATTCTACCATAGAATTCTACCAATTCACACCATTTTGACAAAAATATCTCCAGTGTTCATTGCCCTTATAAGGGTCTTCACAGCATTCACTGAATTTCCCAAGTAAGGAATGTGCTAATCTTTTTTTCTTGTCAAAGGCAATTTTGAAAATTTTAATGGACTTTTGACATCTTTAAGGTTCTTTAATTAATATCAGTTTGTTTCAGGTAAATTAAACATCTTTAATGAAACACAGATATATCCTGACAAAGTTGTGTCTAACACCAGAAGTGTTACAGACATCATTCTGAAACTACCCTAATCTTTAAAATACTGAGGAGTCTTTACTGTAAACTAAGGACAGAAGAAAACATAGGTATATTTTATACTGTGTGTATGCATGTGTCCCTTCCCCCACAGGATCACTGCAAACATGTTTTGAATTTAGATCGTGAAATAAAATGGTTCTGCTGGAGATGTGGTTCTGCTCCTCAGTTATCTCCTGTCTAAACTTCAGAACGAACCTTGACAGCTGACACAGAAGTATTTCTAGATCTAAAATACTGATGATTTAATACACACAAATACGCAGTGTAATTTGAACCTTTCGCTGTGTCAAAACTTAACTGATTGACAACTTTCTGTATCCATTCAGACATATTTCTTCCGTACAAACTCACAAACTAAAGCCAGAAATTAAGTCCCCCTGAGAAATGCTAAAACTGGAGATATATAGTACAGCTTTATTGATATTCCGTGCTAGTGTCAAGGAATTATTATTGAAAGCCTAGGACAGAAGATCGCCATGGTAGTTTGCGTTTGTCTCAAACACAAACAAGTCTTTTTTTTTTTTAGTCTTGGAAAATTCAGTTCTCTGCAGTTTAGGCTCTCATATGAACTCATAATGTCAGAGTGCATTCTTAGACTGTGTAGAAATTCACTTAGCATAAGTAGAATAAATGTCTTCTGGAAGCTACGATACAACAACTATAACCTAATGTACTCAATCTACTCCTAACCTAAGCCTTCGAAACTATATTCTGGATTGCACTGAAACGTAATATGAAAAGAGGAGGAGTAATTAAAGTCTAATTTTTTTTTTTTAGAATGCATTATCTGGTCTAAAATGAAGAATTTTGACCCCTTTTTCCAGTTTTCTGATCCTACTGTCATCTTTTTCTGAAGCAAATTTGTCTTCATATCAGAAAATATAATAAAAACTGTAGCATCTGAGCAGTTAATCTATCTAATACAGCAAGTTAACAGTTAAGGAGGTTAACTGTGCTTAGCAAGAAATCTATTATTCTTATTTATTTTTTCATTGTTAAAAAGATTTGGTGGAGGGTGGGGTGGGAGCAATTGAGTGAGGCTATACTTAATTGCTGATGTTCACCCCACCCTCTTGAAGAATGAAAAATTTACAGTTGTCTTCACAGGTGCTTTTAGCAGGGAAATTTATCTCATTTACAAACTCTCTGAGGATTTTGATGCAATGACAGTCAGCTGTCACTGTCAAACCTACCCTTTAAGGAGTGGTACAAGTTACAGTTCGCTTCAGGCTCTGTTTCATTTAGTATGAAATTTGTGATGGCAGAGGTTGGAGGAAAGGATGGTATTTGGTTTTGATGAGCTAGTTTAAATTCCTGTATTTCATATTGAAATAGATATTTTTATTTGAACTTCTTAGGAAGCTGAAATTCATGCATTCTGATGAACTTTTATATAATACTTGACTGGTGGAGGATGCCATGCTATACGTAGGAGATTGTTTGGTCTGCTTGTTAGCTTGCTCAGGGAATGAATGATTTCCAGTTCTAGGAGTTTGAAGTGAATATGGCTAGAACTCACGGGAAAAGATTATAAAATGTAGGTAGCTTTCATCTATCCTTTAGACTTGTTTGACTGCTTAACTGAAGGTAGGTTTAAATCACCTTCAACACTTCAGTAGTTCCTTAGGAAAATTGTAGAAGACATGAAATTTCTATAGATGTTAATTAATTTGGATGACCTGATTAGATTTGTAAGACACAGGAACTTGAAGAAAGGTTTCTGAAAACTTCAGGCTGGCTAGACCCCTGCAGATGAAAGCTATCAAGTGATAAACGTGTGCTTTATAGGACATATGGTTCTGTAAAATATGCAGGAGATGTAAAGTCTTGATAAAATAGAAAAACTTCTAACACTTACCATAGTTAAATATTCTGTATTTTCTTAATAGTGCTATTTATTTGAAAATCTACTTAATTTTAGTGGATATCAGCCCAGTAAGTGGCAAAGAAAATGGAAGATAACTGGAAGAGAAAATAAAATCATAAACAGAGAAATTTTACTAGGGATCACTGACATAAGAACTGTGAGAAGGCCATGGATTAAATTGCTAATTGTTTATATCATCCATAGTTTGCGCGGTTCTTTGCTGTTGTCTTTTGTGGGTTTTGTTGCTACAGAGCCTTCTATGATATAAAATCTCTTATCAGCATTATATTTTATCGCTAAGTTCCCTTGCCATCCCTCATTGCTAAGTCCTCACAAGAAGACATCTGAAATCATGAAGAATCCAATTCGGAAACTGGTTTTTGTAAGAAATTCAGTGTTCCTGTTCCTCATGACAGTTTATTGTCTTCTGGAAATCAATTTGCTCATCTTCCCAGGTAGCTAAGAAGCATATGCAAATGTGAACAAATTACCACCGACAAAGGACATCCAGAAGTAATTTTCTTGGTCTATGTGCCTGTTGAGTTTTTTGCAAGTATTTTGATGGGTAATACATTTGCTTGCAAAGAGCTATAAGAAAAAACAGCGGAAGTGCAACATGTTGTGACTGTTCAGTTGATCTCTATTGTGTTCATATTAACAAAGAACAGGAAAAAAAACTTGCTCAAACGCCACCCCCCTACACTTGATCTTTGTAATTGTGGCTATATGTGTACAATATTTCCAAGACTTTTAGTTTACTTAGGAGATTTTTTGTTTCTAATAACTATGATATACAACATAGTATACCTTTAGCTATTCTTCATAAGAAATTCTGGTCTCTGCTTGAATAAGGATTATATAAAGGATAAGCTATAATTTGGGATTTTAAATTCTTCCACAGTAAAGTACTTTGATGTGTATTTATTTCAGGTAAAACACCTCAGTAAAAGTCTGCATGCTGCCAAATATGTTTCCTTCCTTTATTTTCCTTAGCAGTGACAATGAGTGTTAATTGTTCCTAATTTGATTTTTGATGGGTACTTACCTAATTAGCACTTAAAGAGTTTTTACAAACTTAAAAAAGATGTTCTGATGAAGAGGAAGAAGACTCATTACCATTTTTACATATCAGCACAAAAGCTTCCTAATGACAAAAAAATACATTTTCATATTCTTGCCTGACCTACCAAGCACTGTGATTTTCTAATCTCATTTCTGTATTTGAAAGCTTCAGTTTTGGAATCTGACACATTGCTACTGTAAGATATGTGCTTCTATTGCTCTGACTGCTAATTAATCTTTATAATTATAGCATCTTCCAACAATAATCATGATCATAAACTGGGTAATAGCAGTTAAAAGGAAAGAAGTGCCTTCATCTACATTGCAGATTACAATGCCCTCACTTGATGGAAGTTGGTGAAAGAGAAATATCAATTAACAATAATGGACTTGTACTTATGAGGATTTAAGTATAACTTGATCACATTTTTTTTCTTGTTCTCTCTCTAGCTTTTTCAGGGAAAACGTTAACACTTTGTTATGACAAATCAGATGGAGGAACTTTTTTAAATGGAATCCTTGACATATACTACATGACAGTATTACTTCTCTTTCTGGAGAGAACATGGCTAATTAGTTTGATATATCAGAAAAAAAGACAGTACTAATGGTCACTCATAGATCCATTTCAAATGGCAAATCCTTTTTATACCAACTACTGTGTAAGCCTATAATGCACCAGACTTGCTTAAGTGAATAATCTTTTTTTATTTCCTGATGGCAAGGCTATTAATGCAGGTGTTCCTCTACATCTTCGGCAGATGGATATGTGTCTCCATCATGTTTAGTCATTTTCATGTTTGTAAGCATGTATTATATTTGAACAGATCAGAATTTATTCCTTGTCTTATAAACATAATTAAAGTTGATTTTGGCAAGTTGAGGTTTGCTACACATTACAGCTTAAGTCAATACTTGGAAACTTGTGCAGGTTTATCTATAGTAACATAGTTTAAAAAGTGTGACACTTTCTATTGTTAGACAAAAATTAGGCATTGTGAAGGATTTGATACAATATTTTATGTTGATGTAATTATTCTTGTTTGAGTAGGGAAATTAAGAATGTTTAGACTGATATAACTGAGGCTGATATAATTGCTATAACTAATCAGCTAATATAGTTTGTTTAAATTTACAAATCCCTATTGAATTCATAAGGAAATGTAAATTTGTGTGTGTGTGTATATATATATATACACATATATGTATGTTATTGTGATCTTTCCTTTGCTTTTTCTGCCCCTTGACTAACAATTATACTAGTTGAAAATTTCTTCACAGACTAGGTTTAATCATCAGAGTTGTAAATACTACTTAAGTTGGAACCACAAGTTAGGATGAATTACAAATCCTTCAAAAAGCACCTGATTCTCTGTTGTCCTGCATTTTGTGTTATCCTCTATATAAGGCTGCTAGAAAATGCTAGCATTCTTCTTTCTAACTCATGTTAAAAGTAGACAAAAATTTTGGCATCAGTTGTAGCGTTTAATATTTCTCAGCCAGGTTTAAATGATATTAAAATGGTGTCAAGCACTAACACTGTGCTCAAGGAAGTGAGAAGAGAGTAGGAGAGAGAATTGTGTAGACAGTAAAATTGCCATTCGGATATCACAGGGGCTGCTCAGGGAAAAGAATTTAGCCCTTCAGCACAGTTCACAAAACTGAAAACTCCACAGCGACTACCATTTTGCAGAAATTATCAAGCTATGCAAATATAAGTTACCATGTAGCCTTCAGGCTTAATATTGTACAATGAGACTTACAGTTTGGAAAGAATAAATTAGAAAGCAGTTATACTTTTAAGGCTATTCAGAAGCTATAAAGCCCTTTCACTTGTGGTCAACTACATAATCACAAATTTAGAGCGTTTAACCCCCATTGACTGAAATCATACCTTTTTATTGTGGACTAAAGAAACTGAAATGCAAAACACCAGAATGCAAAACATTATTGGAAAAAAAATCCTTTTATCAAATAATATATGGAAGTGAAAGCTTCTTTGAATGTTAAACTTTAGTGTTTTATGTTGCTTTTTGTCTTTTGGGCAAGGTTAGTATCACAGAGAGGAAGGATTTTTTTTTTTGTATTAATGGCTTATTCTTAAAAAATATTATCATATGACTGAATCTATTTGCAGTTTGACAACAAATTTTGCAGGAAAGATAGTTTAAACATTTCGTTTTTCCTCCAGTTTCAAAAGATACTTAATTCTAACTCGGCTACATTTTTATAACCATTCACAAAAAAATACCAATCTAATGAACTCTGAGCTGTTTAAGCATTTTATTTCTCAGTGACCCAGAGCATACAAGTGATCAGTTGTGACACCCCTGTTGATGTCCAATAACCTACTTTGTCACAGTAATTTTGTTTGGCTTATACAAGCTACCCTCAGTTGTTGTTTTAAAGAGTCACAGTATGGTAGAAAGGGCAAGTAACTTTTAAGTGAATATGCTATTTTTAGAAAATTCCACATTTGATGTTTTTCTAAGGGTAATTATTTAACTATAAATGCTGCAAGCATTTCTTCTATGTGAAAAAGTGAAGGGAGATCTAACCCTGCTGAGAAAATAAAAATATATTTCAGTAATCCTTAAGCAGCAGAGTCTCATTGTTTTTTCTACTTTACATTGTATCATTTTGGTTTTGTTCCTTATCTATGGTGTCAATTACACTTAAATATATTATCTTTCACATGATGGGAAAAGATACTACCAATAAGGGAAGAAGCTTCATGTATGTTGTATTTTTGATACCTCAGTCACTGAAAACTGCAATGTAATGCTTTTAAGTATCATTCTCAGACAGGGACAAAGGATCTCAATCCCAGTGGAGGCTGCCTTTTATTTCATTACTTCATCCTATTTTGGAATCTGTTTTGGACAATGATTGTTTTTGAAAAGACATATAAGGCAAATATCAACAATTCTGCTATCACAACTATTAACATGTGTTCCTAATTAGTTCTTAAGCAGATAATCAGCTACAAGTGTATTGTAAAACCAGATGGTCTAAGATTTCCAGGATATCTGGCAGTGAAGGATGCTTCATTATAAATCCTGTGTTGAATCCAGGTCTGCTCATAGGCATGCAGTGTATGTTCTAATTGAAAGGGAACTAAATAACTTTGAAATATGAAAAATGGAGAAAAGCAGATAACGTATTTCAAAGCTTTTATAACAAGTAGTTTGGGGGAGATAGAATTTGAAAGAACCAATATTGCTATTGTTCACACTCTTTTTACCTTAGTTAGCCCAAATATGAAATGATTGTAAGGCTTTTCTTGCATGCTAAAACAGTTTTAGATCTGTTTTTCAAGAACACTAAATGCATCCTCAGTAATATTATTTTTCTAGATAATCTGCAAATGTACCCAAAGATAATATTTCCGCCTTTAACAGTTTAGAAGCCATGCACAACTGGCAAGTCAATGATGGGAACAAAACAATTTTATGTCATCATCAATTTACCATAGATGAATATAAACGTCTACTCTCCATATGGCTCCTACTAGCTAGGAAGAGAGTGAGACAGACAAGATTTACACTTAGTTTTAGATTTCACCTTCTCCCTTTTTTATCATGAATATACATACGCATACGGACAAAAAAGGTGTTTGTGCATGGATTGCTTCTCTTTGTTATTTTTTGTATAACTGATAGAAGAATACCATTTCTCTTCAGATTTGATGAGAAGGAATTTGTGACAAAAAATATGAGCAGTGAATAATAAAAACTTGTAAAAAGTAGGTTCACAAGGCGTATTTGCTCTACACCACTAGTCTTCTGCCTATGCTGGCCTTTAAGGGAAGCAGTGCCAAAATGACAGAAAAATCAGTAGAAATAAATTATTTTAAAATGTCAAAATATTTGCACTTTCAATTGAAATAAAATTTTTCAATATTTTTGAATCTAGATAGTTAAAGTTTCATTGTCTAAGTCAGGAGCAGGGTTACTCTGATGGTGAAATTTTTTGGAAATTCCCACCATCAATTCTCTGCTGGAAAAAGAGGTGTCCAAGACACAAATTATGACTCAAGCTAAAATAAAATCTTTCTTTTTTGTCCCCCTTTCTCCAATAAACTTATTTTCCTCCTAAAAACTTAAAAAA
>VYZM01005602.1:67875-97590 GCA_013398915.1 Dromas ardeola | reverse complement strand
CTGATGGCTATGAGAGAGGGTTCAGTAATTAGCAGGTGATCCATAAAGTAATGAGGGAAAATACATTTGGTCCCAAACAAGCCTACATTTTAGTTTTTCTCTGTGCTTTATTTCTGTGAAACTAAAGGTTCCTTCACACTTCACAAACAATTCAAAGTAGAAGAGAGTTTTTACCTAAATACCAACAAAGCCACACAAATAAAAAAAAAAAAGTAAATGCAAATCTTTTCTCTGAGAATCTATTTTAACTAAATTTTCTGAAAATCCAGGCCTGGCTCATCTGCCAAAGTTCGAGACAAAATCACAACATTTAGTGACTTCGTTAGGCATGTGCTTGTCCTGGTTGAGCCACTTACCCTTCTGTGTTAAATCTCATTGTGAGAAATGTATCTTTAAAATGCCAACTGAAGCTTTATTTCCAATGTCACACATTGTCCTCTCTTCCAGCTGCTCTTTTCTCTAACAGTGTCTGCAGTATATTCTCATTTTTTGAGAAAATTTTCACTTCCTTAATGGCAATGACAAGCTGAATTTACTAAATCCAGAAGCATTTTTGATGCTTACTCAAAGTCCAATAGTTTGAATAACTTTATTCATACAGTAGCCTACTGACTTGTAATGTTAGTCAAATAGGCTCATTCTTGTTAATTTTTCTTTCTACTGAGGCCATTATAGACCATACACTGTAGCTATATAAATAATACATTATTATTATGCACACTGTAATTAATTAAGTAAGTAATTAAATGTTACCTTCTTCCTAAGAACATACAATTAGATATGACAGCAAAGGTAACAGTTTCTACTAATTTTAAATAGTAGTGTAACAATGAAATGGTACCTCTGCTCCAAGATTTCTGTGTCGATTCCACACTAATCATCCAAAACTAAGAATACTACTTGAGTAAAACAAGGTGTAAAAGATGAAAAACAGTAGTTTAAATCAATAGGTGTGCTTCATTATATATATTAAAAAAATAAAATAAATCGCAGAAACTTTATCACTTTTTGGTAAAATGTAGGTCATGTACCGTTTCCATAGTAACCACTGCTGAACTATAGCTCTATAGATGACCACTGCCTATGGCTCCTTTCTTTGCTAGCAGGTGATGTACGAATACAGCCATGCCTCAGTTAAAATAAGAAAGAGCTAAAGAAGCGCTTGGAATTGCCATTAGTTTACTGCCAAACATAACTCCTGCTTTAACATTTTCAAAAGTATCCCCTAATATCCTTGTGTAGATAAACTACTCGGCTAACCAGTTGGAAACACACAAAACCTAATTTTCAGTACTAAAAATCTACTCTTTGTCTGCATCTCAAGCCTAGAGTCTCCAAAATGGAGACAATCAACTTTACGAGAAGTTGCAAATAAGAAAAATATTTACGTTTATACAGAGCAACCCAGTAATACAGAAGTTCAGAAAGCACTCACAGGTTAAGCTGTCTTTGATAAGCACACTGCAAGTTCTCTGACAGCGTATTCAGTACATTCATTGCAAGCGGGAGTTAATGGGTTGGCACAATATTATTTTGCACACAAGTACACAGTGAAACCCAGCCATGTAACAAGGCCGGAGCACAGATAATAACAGTTAATGCCTCACTTGGGAGGAAGTGGTGTAGTTTTCAGTCAGTCTGATGGTGAAAATCCCTTTCTCACCACTATTACTCTGGGGCATACATAGTTGGTGATGAATTCATTAAAATACAAAAGACTCCACGTTACAAAAAGACTCTAATAGACTTTGATAGTGAACTGGGAAATTACAGGACAGGTCAATGTCCTTGACAACTGCTAACTGGTTTCCCCCTTTAGAACAGACTAATTTCACTACTATGTGAGTTCAGACTAAACCAGCTATTTATCTATTTGATTATTTTTTTTTACAGGGATTATGAAAACTCTGAACTATAAGCTTCAAGGTCTGGATGCTACCCACGCCTTAATGCTATTAGTGCTATAAATACATTGCGGTTGATTAACATCAGTATTCACATACACAATCAAAACACCAACAAAGACTCTTCCAACCATAATGATTCTATGATTCTATGATATTTAGTGAACAGAAGAATGATAATCAATAGTATTGAACAGCATCAATGAAGAATCGTGTCCCCTCACTTGCTTTAAACTCTTACAAGCTCAAAACAACTGGTAGATGAACACAAGACACCACATCAAGACTGCTGGGAAGTGAAACAGCCAAGCTGTCATGGAATGGAGAAAGTTTTGAGAAAGCTGTTGGGTTTCCATCAGAGCTTTAGCAAAAATCAAACAATTGGTGTCACTCTTCACTTCACCAAACTGACAAATTCCAAAGAAATAATAGTGTGTGTATGTTCTCCTCTAACTGGAGCTGAAAATGTCACTACGGTATTTTGGGGAGGACTGATAGATACTCGGTTTCTTTATATTCCTGCAAGGATCAGGATCTTCAATACACTTCATACTTGGCGCACACCAGTGGACTGCCATGAGCACCTGGACATCTGTAATACATGTGGGAGATGAAGCTGGTCTAGAGAGGAAGAAGAAAGCAAGAACCCAATATAGCCTCCAGAAGGCAGAATCCTTTTCTTTTTCTCCTAACGTTTCAAAGTTCTTTAATTTTTTGCTTATAGGTCAGTAATTTCCATGCATCCATTCCTCCCTACAGTTCTACATTTATTCTATATGCTTGCTGTCTTCTAAGAGTATAAAGTATCTGAGGAAGTCTGTCTGTATTTTCTGCAGATACAGGCCTTCATCTTAGGCAGGTCCAAGTCTAGGCCCAATAGGGCCAAAAAGTCCTAGTACAATACAAATGACCCAATAAAACTCAGAATAGAAAACTCTTGATCACTAAACACTGATAATACTGAAAACACAGATAAGAAGACACAGTTGCATCTGTCTTGTAAGCATTAGAACAGAGTTCCGTCATGAAGCACCAAGAAGAGATAAAACTCCTAAGTTCATCTGCTTGTTAATTCTGCTTGTAAGTACAACTGCTAGTCTATTAAAAAAAAACAACAAACAAACAAAACCAAACAAAAACTACACAGAAGGCTGTTCCCAGCACACTGCTAAAGACTTAAGATCTCTTACAGCATGGTCACACAAACAACAGTTTTGGAAGCTGTATCAACTGATAGGGGAAAACCCCTTGAACAGGAGCAAGCCACTGGATGGAGGGAACCTCTAAAAGATGATCTACTATGAGTAGAACCTGCACCTTTATGTTGCTGTCCTTCCAGTGTTAACTGTCCTCAGTCATGCCTACTACTAAATCAATTGCTTGTGTGAGCAAAGAACAGCAGAGCAGCGTTCAGGAAGGAGAAAACACCACCCAATGGCTCACGTATTGAGGGTGGTACATACTGAAATTAATTATAAAGTTTACAGTAATGGACAATAAGACAACACGGTTTGTTAAAAGCACTAATTCTAACTAGGCTTTAAATTTCAAAACATCTTTAAAGGCTGTAGTAAAAACTATAAACCTGTATAAAATGCAGAATATGTACTAAATGTAGGAAACAAAGCACGGCACTAGACAAGACAGGATATTGTAAGAGTCTTTCTGAAGCTTCACCTCCTTTGTAAGAGCACATAAAGCAAATTCAAAGAAAGCTGCTGAAGGGACGTGGGACTTTCACTAGGAATAAAAGCTAGTGTTAGGATACCGCAATCTTGAGAAAGCAAACATGAAGAAAATTTTTCAGATAAAAGTGAACCTATTAGAAGTTATAAACTGGTAACAGAAAAATCCATTTTTCCCTCCTTTGTGATTTGATTCATCAATGATTTCTCTACAGAAGCTAATGTAATGGTATCACACCACTCACACCTTTCACTGGTATCCAAATGTTGTCATAAAGCTTCTTCGTGTCTGAAGAGCAGGACAGCTACTTTTAGTACCCAAGACATCTAAGGTTTTTACCCTTAGAAACACATTTTAAAATTATGGTATTATTTGCCAAAGGCTATAAAGCAAGTCTTCACTAAAATAAAGCCCATCTACATCCCAACCTTATGGTTTCTCTGGAAAAGGATGTTGGGTAAAACTAGTTCTAAACCAAGCTAGAATTTAGCTGAAAAGAAGAACTTCTGAAAGGATTTTAAAGACTGCAGGCTTAGGTACATTCTTGTTTATCAAGAGAAACATAGCCATCATGATTTCGTGTTTCTAAAATTGCATGCACATGTCACAGGTGAGAAAAAAAGAAACTTCTCATTCTAGGTCTATAAATTAGACTGTAAAGTTATTAAAATTATTTTGCATATTGTAATAGCATCTAGACACATCAACTGCAATAAAAAGTCTAAAATAGTGGCTAAGACTCAATCTGGTATACTATTACAATCGTGAAGCTAATTTTTACTCTCCATCACAAATCAAGGACAAAATCCAACCATCATGTTTAATTTTTAGAAAATCTCACAGACAAGAGCCCATCAGTAAATATCATTTTATACATTGTCTTAACATCATACTGAACTGGGGATCCCAGATTTGCCTGCAAAAGGTGGTTCCAGATACACTGACAGTATGTACTGCTGAATATGGACCAGGATTTATACATGTATTCTTAGTGCAAGGGGCTCTTCTCTAACTAATGAATGCAGAAACGATCTGGAAGTGCTATAGAATCCCAATCAACATTTCCCAGTGATTGTCTAATGTGTTTTTGAAATATGTTCCACACACATCAATGTAGTGAAAAAGGATGAGTCACTTTCACTGACTAAGACTTTGCAAACTGCTGGAGCATTAAATTCCTTTGATCTTGATAAACTGGCTCATTCTCATTCTGCTCATTAGCCCTCCCTCTTTTCCCAGTTATGAGCCAGCCAATCTGTAGCCCTTTCTGCACACTGACATATTTACCAAGTAAAAATCTGTTACCATTGCTTTCTTGCTCTTACTGAAAAACACCCTGTTGCTTGTCAAGCTCTTCTTGTCTCGGGGAACCTCCTTCTCTCTTTTCTTTCATATATGACATAGCCAACTAGCCATCTTCCCACCCTGATCGGCTCTTTATTAGCTCCTCTCTGTATTTCCCCAGTAACCACTAATTGTTAACCTGCACATTCTGACCCCTCTCTCTGTTCTCTTACAATCCAGCAAGTCATGTTCTTGTTCCTCTCTCTTTTTTTTTTTTTTGTTTTTGACTCCCTCCTGAAGAGATTCTATCATTAGTTCCCAAGTACCATTTTGCTGATGACTTGTAAAAATTGCCAAAGAATCTCAGAAAACGACCTGGTGTGTTCCTTTGAGCCATGTCTTCTTAAGTACATTTCTGTAAAGGTTAACATGGGAATGTAAGTATCTATGTGATTTGAAAAATAAGAATGTTTTAAATTGTAAGTATAAATTATCATTAATTTTCCAGAAAGTTATTTGGCAACTGTAATAGGGCTATTTGCTCATCTGTTCTATCTGAAAAATTAGCGTATGTGGAGTCTACCACAAACAGGTATCCACATTTAGGCAGCAATTCAATTACAATACTGATTAGCAAAAAAATATCTTGATGTTTTCACTCTACTCCTTTGATGGAAAAATACTGTACAGTCAAAAAAAAAAAAATCTTTTAGCACTTTATTCTTTAACAATCAAAAATCACGGTTGCCATAGAAACTGTAAAAACTGAAGTCAGTCATGACATAACAGGATAACAGAAAATGTCTGCTGGCTTAGGTTTTCATGCTGGAAATGCTTCAGTGAATTTAACTAGGGAGTCATGCAGTTCCCCAAATCTAACAAGGAATCTTACAACAACAGGTATGATTATTGTTTTTAATAATCCTATCAGGTTCTGGAAAGTAGCAGTATATATTACTCCTGCTCTACACATTGGCTACAAGGCAGACAGACCCTTCCCAGAATATTCAGTACAAGTCTCTGCTTAAGGAGACTGAATTTCTTTGATTACACATCTGAGCTCCCCGGAAGGACTTTTGGTCAGTGTTCTCAGTATTCCTGAGACCCCGCTTTTGGTATTTTAAACTGAGGCAAATCACTTTAAAAATCAATATTGCCATTAGTTCCTGTCTCTTACATATGCTGTTCAGAAAAAGAATTATAATCTGAAGGCCTCTGCCCCTACCAAAGGTGGTCCAGCTCCATGCCAAACATTATTTCAGGTTCTTTCCCTAGGACATGAAACTCAGTAAAATAAAACTCTACTCTTGACTAACAAAAGCTACAAGAGCCTTTCACTCTTCATCTCGCAGAGCCAAAGCACAGACCAACTCCACACACCAGAGTTCTTCCCTGCCTTGTACTGGAACCACTTGACACCTCGTAATTACTAACTGACAGGACGGGCCTACTGCAACCATTTGCCCTTTAAGCAGAGGCCATCCTACTGAAAAGAAAATAATCATAATACATTCTTGGGCTGGCCTCACTGCAGGTGAGCAAACTGAGTAGCTTAACCTTGAATAATATGAAAAGCAGCAATGTGAATGTGGAAGTATTCAGATCTTAAAAAAAAAAAAAAAATTAATCTCAGAAGTCTTGCATTGAGTTTTATAGAGAAATTTAAGCAACTTTTTTTGGTTTTCAGCTAGTTTCCTTAAGTTACGTTTTTCACTCTGTTGCTTTAATGTATTCTTCCAAATAATTATGTACACACATTTTGAATAGAGAGCAAACAGGTACTGGTGCTCCCTATGCTTTCCTAGAATGTTTCTTAAGTATAAAACTCAGTTTTATCACGACTGCATCTAGCAGTTTCCAGACCTGTTGAACAACTTCGCTGACAGCCCCACCCCCCTGCTTTGCTTACAAACTATATTTAATGGCAGGGGTAAGCATAGTTGGTCTGTAGCATGCTTCAGCAATCCACAGAAGGTTAACTGACATAAATTAAAGAAACATTCCAGTTGCACCCGAGATAAAGTTTGGGCCAGCACGAATTCACCTCTCAACTTCCCTAACCATGAATTCAGAAAAAAGTTCTGACCTAAAACAAAGTGAAATGCTGATTCTAGTAAAACGACTAGCAAACAATCAATGAGTGAAAGAGTAAACTTTCTTCAAGGAACAGAGAAACAAGGACAAATCACCTCTCCTTAACACGAACGGCATGAATTAATTTGTTTCCTGCATATATCGTGCAGGCATCTGAGTAGAAAACAAGTGCCTGATTCACACAAATCCCTAAACCTTAGGGGGAGAGAGACAGATGCATTTCTTCAGTTACCATGATTGGGAACCTAGTCAACAACATGTATAAAACCCTGTAGCTTCTCACTCTTCTCTTCCGTTCTGTGGCATTCTGTCACAGGCTCTACATTTAAAATATCATTCAACATTTCTGTATGCCATTACATTTACCGCACTTGTACATATGTATGTACGCAAACCCATATAAATGCTTTTTCAAATTACATATATATACACACACATATATAGTTATCCTTTTTTCAAGCTCTAAATATATGTACACAGGTGTACACACACACAGAGAACTTTATTTATTGAAAAAGACACGTTCATTTCCATGGATGCCATTGAGGAAATGAATGCAATATAATGCGTCTGTAATCATTTGACTGATTTGGATATGCCTAACATTTATTTTTGAATAAAACATGCTACTACAGGAAAAGCAATATAAAGATTAATGTAAAATGTTGAGTATTAATTATTAACAACAATCTTAATCTACATGCAGCTTATAAAATACTGTTATAATATTACATTCCACTAACACAAAGAATGACTGTGTACTGACAGGGATTACTGGAGCTCATGGCATAATAGAGGATTTTTTAGATTGCTGTTGTGTGTCTCAGCAGCCCCTTGGAGAAGCAACGAATCTGCACGTGTATTGATAAAGAAGAGTGAGAAGAATTTATATGAATCTTTTTAGATTTTTCTGAACAGCAGAGTAGCTGCGGGCACACAGTAGGAGCCCAGACTTCAGGGAACAGCGTACACAATGAACACATTACTGCATACAGTAGGCTGAGGAGGAAAGAATTTGACACTGATCTCAAACGAGGCCAGAGCAAACACGTCTTACATATTCTAAGTGCCTGCTGTTATGTGTATAACATATGCTAGTAAGGACAGAGTTGTCTGCAACAGAAAGGCGTGTTTTCATGTTTTGCCACGTATTCAAACATTATGCACCCCAATCCCGCAACTTTCTCACACAAATAATCTTTATTTGCAAATATTCTCACAGATTTCCACTATACATCTTAAAGATTTTGGACTGTTAATAAATTTTTCATTTGGGTTTTGCAGAACTAGACAACAAATATAAAACAACAACAACAGAGGACAGGAATCTGAAAACCACTACTACCAGTAACTCATTGAAAAGAAATGAGTTCTGATAAAAAATATGCAATTCCAGATCCTCAGAAAAACCTTTAGTAAGTAGTAATCTGCGGCAGTAATCATCCCAATAAACCCATTCTCCTCAGAAACATATAAAAGCACACTTCCAGAAAACGATGGATACAAGTAAAATTGGGAAAATAAAACTGTTATATAGGAATTGCCAAATTTTCTTTGAGGTAACAAACAAGAAAATACAACATGTTCCTCAGGTAATTTACATGAGATATTACATTTTCTTGTGCTACAGGTCTGATTCTTCACCACCCTATATAAACACCAATATAAAAAGAAGATGTGGCTTCTATTTTGACGCCACTAACTTGTACAAGGTTCAACTATGGAGAGCCAAGCTCCTTAAATTCAGTCTTTGTTGTTTATTTCTGCTTTATGAAACCACTCAAACTTGGTTATTTACTTTGTGATTTATAAAGTCTGTTGTCCCTGCAGTCAGGGATGTTTTGGTTTGTTTTTTTTTTTTCCACAAAAATCTTACAAAGTACTTACCTAGACAGCTGCATTAGAAAAGTACTGCCATTGCCTACAGAAGCATGAGCAAATAGAATGGCTTTGTCAAGAATGAAACAATGACAGTGGAAAAAAACCCAAACAAACCCAAAAAACACATAAAAATGGAAAACTAAGCTAAGCAAAATAAATATATCTGCAACATGTCCTGAAGCCTATTCAGTAGACAAAAGCACTGGCAGACTGCCAAGCGGAAGAAATTTCAGGCTGAAAATCCCATTGCTAATTTTGGAGAGTTCAAGTTCTAGAGCCAACAGCAAGAGCCTCAAACACAATCCAAGCAGGGTAATGAGTTGGGGAGGGGACAGCTGACATCTACCTGTGTCTCAAATCATCAGTGTCTTTGTTCTTCCCACTAGAACTCTAAATTCAGCAAGAAGCACACAGAAAATCTGGGCTTTTCAAAACCACTCAGTACTGGCTGCTATCTGCACTTTCAGAGGTGAGGCAGCAAAACTGAGAGCATCAAATCAGAACACAGGATGTACACACACATTTGACAGTGGAAAGTGGCAAACAGATCCCAGAGTTAGCAGAGACTTGATCTAGTAAATTGATGAAGCAAAACACAGTTCCCTACAGACTTATCAGAACAGGCCCAAAAGCAATCTCCTCAAGGTTTCACAGCACTGTACAAACTGCTTCTGGACACATACTTGCTGCTACCACTCTCTGCTTACCCATGTACTCGGTTCTGGAACAAGAACAAGCAGTGCTACTTCAGCTGTTTTACAATCTCTGATGCACGCAAGCCATAAAACCACAAAATAATTCAGGTTGGAAAGGACTGCAGCAGGTCTTTAGTCCAACCTCCTGCTCGAATCAAGGTCAGCTGGGATATCAGACCAGGCGGCTCACAGCTCTAGCCAGTCAGGTCTGTGTTGAGAACCTGCAATGACAGAGACTACACAGCCTCTCTAGGCAACCTGTTTCAGTGCCTGGCTGTCCTCATGGTGAAAAGTTTCTCCTTACATTCAGTCGGAACGTCTCTCATCTTAATCTACATCTATTGTCTCTCACCCTCCCATCACAGACCACTGGGAAGAGCCTGCCTACATTTTGCATGAGTTCCTCATAGGTACTGCATGGTTGTTTCTGCCAACTGCCCCCACAGCCTTCCCCTTCTCCAGGATGAACAAGGTGAGGCCCTTCAGTCTCTCCTCCCAGGGCAAATGCTTCAGCCCCCTCATCATCTTGGTGACCTTCTGCTGAACTTGCTCCACTTTATCAATGTCTTTCTTGCATTGAAGAGGCCAAACCTAGATAAAATATTCCAGGTACAGGATAATGAGTGCTGAGGTGCTGAGCTGAGGGGGATAGTCACTTCCCTCGCTCTGCTAGCTGGGCTTCTGTTCATGCAGCCCGGGAGGCTGTTGCCCTTCTTGGCAGCCAGGGCACGCTGCTGGCTCACCTTCACCTTGCTGCCTGTCTGCCAAGACCCTCAGTGCCTTTTCTGCAGAGCTGCTCCCCAGCCGGTCAGCTCCCAGCCTGTATCATTGCAAGGGGCTCTTCTGTTCTAGGTCCGCAACTCTGCATTTGTATTTGCTGAATTTTATGTGTCTCCTGTCAGCCTGTTCCTCCAGCCTGCCTAATTCCTCTGAATGGCAGCTTTTCCCTTAAGGGCATCAACTATTCCCCTCAATGTGATTCTCTGCAAACTTGATGCAAGTCACTCAGTCACTTCCTTCAGGTGATCGATAAAGATATTAAACAGGACAGGTTTCAGGACAGACTCCTGTGGTGCCCTCTCCAGGTAGAGTACAACCCCTTCACCACCCCCATCAGCTGAGCATCCAAGTCTGGAGTGTTGCTTTTGAAAAGTCCACTCAAATAAAATCAGTACAGAGGTGTCCTTTACCCAGTGGAGCTTTCCTCCTTTTCTGATAAGGAACTACGCTAACTCTACCACCAGCTGTAATTCACAAATAGCTCTAGCCTACCTTTATTGCATAGACGATAAAAAAAATAGAATGGAGACACCCTTCCAGCTCTACACATGAATTGTCAGATAAAGTCCAGATCACTTATTGCTACTCATTTACACACATAGTTTACTACAGATATGAGGCTTTATGTAGATTCCACAAATTATGCGAGTTTAGTAACTGGTAATCTCAACCTGAGAAGTCAAAAGAAAAATATGCTGTAAATTAACTATCCGTGTTCAGCTGGTTGAGTGGGAACAAGAAAAGGATTTCTGTTCTTCAAGTGTCTCATGGAGACAGCAAATATGAATCTAGCATCTTCTCAAGGAGTATTACACATTTCTTCCTCTATTTACTCCTAGAATGAGTGGAAGAAAAGGACTGAGGGCTTCATGGTTGCATTGGCTCAGGTGGCAGAATGAATGATCAGAGGGATCAGCTATTCTGTCACAGACTCTGCAGGCTACTCTCAACTCTGGACACGCTGGGTCAAGCAAAAGCACTGGCCTTCAAGCTTTGTTACTGTTGATTTTTTCTTCTTCCTCCAAATCATCACCCAAAACGGAAGATGGTCTCCTATATAATTAAAACTTTTCACACAATCTATATATAAACGATATAGTATAAAAATGGAGTTTTCTCTGAAAATCACTCTGACATACAAATTTTTACATAAACAAGAACTACCAGAGGAAATAGTTCTTTTTCAAAAAGACACTTCCTCACAGTGTCAACATTTAAATGTAATAAAACATAAAAAATACTTTAAAATAAAAGCAGATAGTCTACACTGTTTTTCTTCCAAGTAAGATGAACCTTTCTTAGCTTGTATAAAAGTGAGTATCATGCCTTACACACCGCTTTAGTACTTACGAGTAAAATGATTAGAAGTGGATGGGTGGACATTACTTCCACTGTCAGCACTTTCACTGCTAGAAATGTCATCATCTGATTCCCACGCACAGGAGCAAGGTGAGGTCCCATCAACTTCTTCAAACTTCCTCTTTAAAATTCCACTCATCGCTGCAATGCTGTCACATGCACCTGTAACGGGAACAGAGGCAATGAGGCACTGAAACACCTGCCTGCTGCCCATGTCCTTCAAATTCATTTATCACGAAGGAGTTCATGTATCAATCAGATACTACTACCTGTAGCTAAATGGCTCCTTACCAAGAGTTTTAAACAACATTTCCAGGAAGGAGTTAAAAAGACTTATTATGATCAGCATATTTATCATCTCACTGACTTTCTTACAGGCAGTCTTTTCTTCTTCTGACAGAAGGCAAATGCTACCTGTGTTCTGCCACTGCAGACAAAATTCTATAGCCAATCTCATGCATAAGAAAATATAAATATTTCAGTTATGCAGCAAATTTGGGGCAAGTATGAAGTATATATAATCCAACATAATTCAGTATAAATGCACCTTTATACAACAAAATCTTACTTGGCACCAAGAAACATTACATGACAAAAGTTAGTGTTCACTAATAAATATAGTTCAGAAAGAAAATGTTCTCTCTTTTGATTTATTTTAAAGGTCTGATTTATGTAATACTCTACTATTAAATGCCCGCATTCTCAATTAGATTTGAGAGCTTGAGATACTTAGCATCTTTTCAGGCCAGGTCCTGCAAACATGGTTCTGGCTCATTTTGTCATTTTAATTTATGCAAAAGTTTCTTGCAGAGCTTTTGTGAAATCCAGATAAAAGTACTCCATACACGTGGACTATTTCCATTCACACAAGTAAAGCATCGAGGGACTGAATCCATCCTTATGAACTTGGCTTCCTAGTAACACTGCCAAACAAAGCCAGAGTCATGTTGGACATTCCTTATTGTTTCCCTTTCATATATAACAGCTGATCATCTTATCTCCTTTTATAGACTACCAAGCCAAAAAAGATCAAAATATTTTTAAAGCAATTCCTATATCATTTTAATGCATCCCATAGAGAAAAAAATTGTTTCAGCCTGTCTTTAATTAAAAAAAGATCTTAAAGTTTACTGTCACCGTCATTACTGATTACATCCTACTGAAGACTGAAAATTAATTCCAAGATCGTAATTTAAAAGTTACAGATAATATCTACTCTCTGACTACACTAATCAGGGGAATGTTGCTGTAAATAGCTAGGGAAAAAAGGCTGCTGTTTGATGCTTTCAAGCGTATAGTATCAAGAATTCTGATTCTTCTGAATGCCACTTGCCTTCAGCTTGTTAAACTGCCAATTCAATTCATTTTATAACAAAGTTGTTTTCCTCCAGTAAGTTTCATTCTACCTATACAGGTGTGTCTAATTTAGAGAAAAGATTTCAGTATAGATGTGGAATCACGACATAATGCTAAGAACAGATGCTGCATAAGATGATCTTCAGCACCAAACTTGTTTGTATGCAGAGCATACTAAAAATTAAATAACGAATACATTAGGTTTTAATACAGTCACACAGACAGCTTTAAATGCATATGCCTGTCATGATGCTCTCAGCTTTTTTACTATTTATGAAAAAAATGTTTTCCTGAAAGGGATTTCCTCAGGCTACAGACACGACTTAAACAGAATGTGCTTAGATCTCAACCTTTGCCCTGTTGTCCAAAAATTAATTACTATAAACTGCAAAGAAAGCATTGTATTTTTATTCTGAGGACAAGGAAAGGAGAATTTAGCATCCCTTTGTAATAACTTTTGCAAAAAACATAAGAGAGAGGAGAGAGCAAAACACACACACACTGAAAACCCACAATAATAGAGAGGGGGCAGAACCCCCCCAAAAAAACAGGTTCAGAAACAACTCCTCCGACCTGTCCCCCACGTTCTCACTGAATCTCTTGCCAACCACCTCTTCCACTGCCTCCTGCAGTGCTTACAGCACTGAAATTGTGAAATCACCATTATTTCCATGGCAACAGCCTGCAATATCAAAACCACAGGATTATAGCTTGACTGCAGAAGAGGGTAAAGAAGCAGCTGGAGTGTGAGAAAGAAAATGCTTACACTCAAACATCTCAGTGAAGAGAGTGATAAATGGGCTGACAAAGAGTTTATTGTACAAGTGAGACCTGGGTCAAATCCATGTGTCCAAGCCCATTGAAATTGTGGCTACAGGAGTTGTAAAGTTCCAGGTCCAAAGAACCTCAGTCATAACTGCACCGCAAGGCAAACCTAATAGCTGAAATCATCACTACTGTGCAGACTGTCAGAGAGCAAGAAATAATTTCATAGCCTGAGATGATTTCCAGACAAAAGCCCTTTTGTCAGACGTAGCAGAAACAAGTATTTTTCACACCAAAGGGTTTTAAATTTGCTTGCATTTAGCATAGCCTACATTTGCACCAAGTGTCATGACCTGGTAGCAGCAGAGCCATTTCATTAAGAAGATTTATGTAATGAACCATAACAAATGATTCCCAGGATCCTTGGAAGTAGCATACAGGTTAGCTCTACACCAAACTAGTCAATCAAGGAAAGACTGGAGGTATGGGAACACTACAGAACCTGAGTATCACCACAACACACAAAGAAGACATAGCTATCCATTATATATATTTAGTATCACTGTTGCCCAAATTTTGTTAGGAATCACTTTGAGGAACCTTGTCAAGAAGGTTGTTTGACCAAGTAGTCGTGATAAAATTTAGGCATTGCCACTTGTATGAGATTTGTCGATTCTAGTCTCTCTGCTATCAAGTCTCCCCAGGAAAATGCTACACAGGGGAAAGGACACACTTCCATTACTCAAGAGCTTGGCTATCACAGAGATAGATTAAAGATTATCTAAAACTGTTGGTACACACTGTGTACCAGCACGAGATCCCTTTAGAATAACATCTGTATAAACAGCTGCTGCTCCATAAGCCAATATTCTTCAGAAAGAGGCACATCTGCACAGCAGCACGAGGCATGTTCTATCTGATATATTTAACCCACGCCTTGTTTACATAGGCGTCCTATAGTACCTGAGTAAGATCCACATCTCCAGGATCCAGCAGATGACAAGCATAGTGATACACAACCCGATACTGTTTATGAAAGTATTATTTTGCACTCTCTGTTGATGATATGATATATCCCAGTGGAAGACAGAGACCAACAGGAATAAGCAACAGTAAAACTGCTAACAACGAGGCCAGGAAGCTTGTGATATCTCTAAAGGTTCCTTAAGTCCAGAATCAGGGACCCAGGACAGGGAACTCAAATTGAATTGTCATTCTTTTTCCTGCACCATAGCTATGAACTGAATCAGTAATTTCAGATTTTGGGGAATCAAACTGAAGCAACTGCAGTCACAAAGAAATCAGAATCCAAACTCATCTGAACTGATGACTTTACAGGTTTAGGGGACAAGGCACCAAAGACGTATACAAGTCAAATTTTCAATACATGGATGGAAAATAAAACTATAAATAAACCCTATATCCGATAACAGGAATCATAAGGGTAACATAACTACGTAGTGGTACAATTTTGCTAACACAAAAGTCACTTATGGCACACAAGACAGTACATCATATAGGATGGGAATAACCTCAAACACACAGAAGTGCTACAGTTATATATATATATATATATTCTGAAGAAAAATGAGCAAATGTGTGTATTCCTGCATAGAATCCAGTGCACAAAAGTCCATGACTGACTACGGGAACCAAACAACATCACATAACTACGAAAAACAAATGCACAGAGTGGTAAGTCAATATTCTTGGACTTCTAGTAAAACAGAAGTGAGGTACAGCCTTCAAAGGCAACCACTGAAAAACAACCACCCACTACAGTTAGAGATCTGCTACATCAAACTGTCAGTTTAGGTGAAAATGGGAGAAAGTTGGCTTGAAAAGTTCAATTAGAAACAGACTTTTTAGGATAATTGTTAAGTAGCTGTCTAGTAGCTAAGATTGATTTGGAGCAGCATCCTGCTGATTCACACAACTGAGTAACATGCAGTCACTGGAAGCTTTCCTGTTTGCTGATGTATCCTTCACAACAAAAAGTCCTCGCACAGCAATGTGATACATCGTCCTCTGCCATGCTCCTCACCATGCTAACGTGGCATTAATCCACAGCAAAGCAAAACGAAGTTGAAACAGAGGGAAGAATATTAAAGCATGGAAAATCAGCCACACACATTGTTGGGAGGTCAAACACCAACTGCCTGACAGAGTTAAGGATTCTTCAAGGAAACAGCAGAAGCATATGATAGATGTGCACTGGAAGAAGGATATATCTTTCTTAAACACCCCCCATCCATTTTTCCTCCTTTCTTTCCTAGTTTTCCTCCACCCTGAAGAAACTACTCCCACAAAGAGACCATTTAACCAGTTCTATAGCTGCAGGTACGCTGACTGGCGAAGCAAGTCCTCCTCAAAGCTCCATGGCAACAGGCTTTGCCTTGCTACGATGCCAGATAATTGGCAGGCACTACACATTTAAAAAGTTCAGAGGCAACATGTTATTACTAGAAGACAAAAATCCCCATGTAAATGTGAGGAATATATTTAAAACAGTCACAATACTACCTGGAATCTACAAAGTAAAATAATGTAAAAGTTTGGCTGGATTGATTTTCTCTTGTACCTGAAAAGGCTGGCAATTTTAGAAAACCATGGTAACAATCTAATTGCAGCTGTCCTTCAGAAAGTGAGTATCTCCAAATCCCAGTGAAAAGCTCAAAAAGAACAATGTTAGAATTACTGAGTGGAGGGGCAAGGTAACAGCACATCACCTGTGTTCCCAGAAGAAGCTTCTTCTCCGTAACATACACTGCCAAACTTGCTCTACAAAACCTAAATTTAAGTTGCCACGTCCTCAGTGTTTCACTGACACACATGGACAGAAAAAAGTAAAACAAAGAAATAATTCGCAAAATAAAAGCACCAGGACCACACTGGATAGGCACTACAGGGAGACGTAAAAACACTTCTCCTAACTTGCACTTCAGCTATTGCTTTGAAATGTTCTAAAAGATATTAATACAACAGACAAGCTGCAATATGGAAATAGGGAATCGACAAAATCTTTGTGCAGTGACAAAGAGAAATCCAAAGATGTTTTCATCCTAGTCAAAATCTTAAAATAAATGACTCTTTTGCAAAATTCAGTGTTATAATATACATCACATGGGAAATTGAACAGGTATGGTACATACCTGTGAAGACATCAACATGAAGTATGTACCATATGCAGTAAACATAACAAAACAGATATGAAATAATAAAATACAGGATCCTGTCTCAGATAATATATCCTCATGATTTAGAGCAAAGCCTCACTACAGGAATCAGTTATTGACTAAATCTCAGGAAAAACAAGAGAAAAAGTCCAAGAACACACTGCCATTTGGGGGTGGAGGGGGGAATCTAATTTATTGCTTCTTTCATTCATTTATGAAACCTTATTTTGTACTAATTCCTTCTTGAGAGCTGATCACATATCATGATAAAATCTACCTGGTCAAAAATTATTATCTGAAAATAAAAAAAAAAAAAAACCCAACCAAAAGTAAAAGGGCAGGCATCAAGCAAAGACTTGGCCTATGAGTCACACTGCATTGTGCCTTGTCTCAAACGTATCAACTGAAAGTACAGAAAAATTTAGACAGAGTCTCTAGTAGCAAATCTCTGCTGCTTCCAAACCAAAAACACTTCTATGCAAATGACTGCAAACTGAACAGGAGGATGCACAAAACAGATGTTACACATAAAACATTACTGCAAAGTACTCATCGCAAACAACTCCCACCCACTGGCCAGTCAGCATGTACTATAACATGCTAGGGAGACTTGGCAAATAATTTCACAGTTAAATCATGAATATTGATGCTCACAAGCAGAGATGTTTGGATTATTTGTTGTGATTAATATTCTTTTTGAATTCAGGTCTTATTCTTAGCTTGCAAACAAAGCTTGATTTTTTTAAAGACATTTTTCTTACCTGCTGAATAAATGTCAGCAGCAGAGATGGTCATGAACTAATCAAGGTGTTTGCTTGGTTCCACATATTGCACTTAATTATTTCGCTCTCTGTGTAACTGACAGTTTTAAATGGGGGAAGGGGTGGGAATAGCCAAAACCAAAAGCATCTACAGTGACAACATCACTCACATAAAGAACATCGTTTGCTTGTGAAAATGACTATTCATGTAAAGGACTGCATTAAAGCAGACAAAAATCCATTTGCATGAATGCTTGCAAACAGTGAACAACAGAGGTACATGAACATGAATCAAACAGCTGTTCAGAATTCAAATTAATGTTTGCAATACATGTTTAGCTGTATTTGGCAGCTCTAATCACAAGCACCAGTTGCCAGAGGTAGGCTCTGATAGTTTCACTACTACAATCTGTAAAAATTAAAAACACATAGCAAGATAATTCCACTGAAGAGACTGCTCTGTATAGGTACAGGGAATACCATTAGTATAATCTTACTCATGAATTTGTGCTTACTGCAGTGGTCAAGTTACACAGACATAAACTAGGAAACGTCTTTCTCTGCCCATTTGCTTCAGTCTAGCTAAATCCATAGCACTATGTAAATCCTGCGGGATAAGGCTGCACAATTCAACCTGAGGAATCTGTTCTGGCATTGCAAGCCAAATCCTGCCAAGTCTGCTCTTTGCAGGGTTTCTATACCATCACTTTATAGCACTCCTGATTTCATACTTGAGTACTAATCCACTAATCTTCTAGACTGCCTACACACTGTTGTACACGCCAACTAGCTCCACTGGCAATGAATTTAGAATGCAGAAAAGATGTTGGCATATGCTCACCTCCTGTCTCTACACACAGTAGAGATGCAGTGGTGGTAGATCTGTCTCTGGCTTTGGGACCTCCTAAGGTCCTGCATCCACCAAGCATGTAAATATCCCCTTCTCCATCATCCAAATATAAAACTTCCACATACAGCAGCAGTGAAACAGCCTTCTGATCCCTGTGTTCAATTCCTAACTATATCAACTGATGTCAACAGTTAAATGAAACGCTCATATAATTCCGCCAACAGAAGAAAATTCTAGGCTAGTTCTCCTAAGTCTTCTCTCAGCATGCTCCCCAGAGAGCAAAATGAGATCAGTAAGAGGCAGCGATAATTCAACCAGGCATCCAGGAGCTTAGCATTCAGGTCCCCAATGATGCAGGCACAACCCAGTAGAAGGGGATTCAGAGGCATTCAGTGAGAAGGCTTTCCTGTCAAGATGAGATTTGCCCACACAAGCTGTTTAGTTTGAGTTTGTGTTTCATTTATACCAATTGTCTAAGACTGCTGCAACAAGAACTGCTCCTACGAGAGTGAAAGATGCATAAATGACACTGAGTCCTAGAGGCAAACAACAGATTCAGGAGAAAGTCATGCTGAAACTGGGTCACAAACTCAGGTTCATAATGCCTAACCTCCATCTAAGCCACCTAGAATGCTTTTAGCTGGGCCTGTCATGGGAAGGACTGGGAAGTCCTTTCCAAAGTCTTCAGGGAGCACTGCTGAAGACCTTGTATTGGCCACTTCTCTTCTAGGTTTTAAGCTTTGATGATGCAATTTCATCAACTAAAATCTCTTCATCCAAAAATCTCTGTGGAAGACTTTCTCTTGCTTCTGTTTGAAGAAAAAAAAAAAAAAAAAAAAAAAAAAAAAAAAAATAAAGTGCCATGTGTTTGGCATCTACTACAGAAGTATCTGTGTCCCAGAAGAAATTTTTACGTTTGTATGTGGGCTCCCAGAAAAGACTTACTACTTTTTAAACTGTATTACAGGACTGCTTGCAGCAGAGCTCTGTCCAGGAGATGCCACAACTCATAAACTCACAATTCATAAAATTGAAATGCGAAATCAGAAAAATACTGCCACCAGTCCTACTGACTGCTACAGATACACAGCCTTTTAGAGAACAGTGAGCATGCAGGTGATGGGAATAACTGGTCCATCTGCTGTATGGAGACAGCATACTAACAACACATCCCTATTGTACCTCTTTGCAAAATGACAGAGAACATTCAGCTTGCTTAGTCCCTCCCCAGCAACTGGAGCGAGGTTCTGAGACTAGCAGTAGTGTTTGCAGCATGGTTTTGGCACAGCGGCTTTGCATCAATGCTGCTCCCAGCTACAAGAATGGCAGTAGAGTCCAGTTCTGTAGTGGAGGCTGGAAATGCCATCAACTTACAGACTTACAGCTGGAAATAAGTGTTCTTTAACATAAACTTTGCCCAGATTAGCCCAGGTAGTAATATTAATTGGCACAGTGCAACCTGCCTTCATACTATTTCAGTACTGATCTTCCACACTGTTCTTTCAGGAACATCAATCTTGTGTACTGCCTGCAGAGAAACTGCACAACATGTTAGGATATCTTGTGTATCTCAGTATGCTCCTGCCAAAGTACAGCATGGTCAAGACTGGTATATGCCAAAGGGGCCTTCACACCTCTACAGCCCCTATACATGCTACTTAGCTCCCTGTTGCATGCTATTTAACACACAGCCTGGCTGCTCATTCACCATCGCCATCAAAGCCAGCAGAGAGAACATGAATTCAATAGCCTCCCCCTTCTGCCCCGTGATCTCTACATCTTGACACAGTGTTAGTCATTCTTGCCTCTGAAATTTGTAGTGTTTAACAGAGTTTCTCAAAAAACAAAACAAAACAAAAAAACACCAAAACACCCCACCAAATTAAACATCCAACATTGTGACACAGAAATGTACTGGAACATACTTGCAAAAGTAACTCTGAACTAGGTTTTCCTCTTTTATCTGAAAAGAGAGGAGCAAACTCTTCCAGCGTAATGGTTTACGTATGGAAGGGTGTGTGCATGGGTCTGAGTGGGGGTTAGGGAGTGCACTTGTAAATTTTACGTAACAAAGGACCAAATCCTTCATACCTTGCTCTTGCCATAATTATTGACAATAATGATGCTACTTATATGTGACAAGATTAAAAATGTCCAATTTTAGACTAGACTTTAGAAACAAGACAAATGGATAGTCTGGGGTGGGTTTTTTTTGAGAGTGACAAATGTAGTAAGATGGTCTGTCTTCACATATGTGGTCTGATATTAGCTGTCTGGCACAGAACTCCCTCTCTTCAGGCATGAACACATAATGCTGGAAATTGCTGGAAAAACCTAGCCTGGCAGAAACCTCAGCTCATCTGCCTGCAACTTGTTATAAAAAACCAAGCCAAAACAAAAAAGCAGTACTTTCTCCATGTTATCATCACTATCTTCCACAACCTAGACATAATGACAGGCAATGTGCAACAAACTTTCTCATTACTTTTTTCAGCAGATGAGAACTGCTGCTGCTATATCCCAAAATCAAAGGATTCATGTCAAATTGGCACAACTTGACTACTGCTGTAATACACACAGATGCTACTTCCAGTAACTTATTACACCTTTACTTCGTCAAATTATGTTTAGATTTACTTATTACCACCACAGAATCTTAAATTACATGCTATAGGAAAGGTTTGTTTTTTTTTTTTTTAAAATTAAAGCAATCTGGGTTTGCTCATCTTAATACAAAACAAATTATTCTCAATTAGAAGGCCTGCTATGATCAAATTTTGTTGTCCTCATTGAAGAGTTTCTATAATCCATTTAATAATCTGCCTTATTAATATGTTAATATTCTCTTCTAGAATGAAAGATACCAGATCCTTTCCTCTTACTCATTTCAATTAATCAAAATCAAGTATTCAACTTTTACTTTTTATTACCTTTGGTACTTGTGTTATCAGCTAAAAATAAATTTTAGTATTAATTTGTAGAGGATTTATTATGTGTAATAATTTATTATGTGTAACAATACCTTGTAATATTTGAGACACTACAGAACAGGAAAAATGCCTCACTCAATAATGGAAAATTAATCGGTAATTTTGATCTACGCTACAACAAATCCCATATATACTAACAAAATAAAAGAATAAATGAGGTATATTTAGCTCACCAGGCAGCACTGAGGGAATATTTGGCATTTGTACTGTTTTCTGGGCATGAGCATGAAGTTATCCAATGCAAATGGAGATAAAAAAAAAAAAACAACCAGAAATGGTATTTTTCATTTATACTGAATACCAGCTAACAACAAAAGACGTTGTGACATGTGCAGGGAATAAATAATAAAGAACTGGATTTAAAAAAAAAAAGTAGTGGCTACACTTTCTTAATTGAAAAGAGTTAATTCTTTAAAAGATGAAATTTCTTAGTAATGCTAAGTGATGTAATGCTATTTCTTGCTTACAAGTTCTTTAGTAATTTACGGTTTGGCTTTTGTTTAAGGCAATTTAATATTTGACTTAAAATGGTTTGTGTGATATTTCAATCACCTACACATACAACTGATAAGGAAACGTTCACTAAAGATTTTGCAATAAATAAGAGAAAAAGACATTCTTTTATTTACAAATTGTTAACTTACAAAGGCAGGGCTTAACCATACTCTTCCTACCATTGACTTCACTGGGAAAAAGCCTGTATCCTCAGATATTACACAACACATACCCACACCACCACCATGAACTTTTTTTCCAACTTTCTACCTGCTTTCAGACTCTTTGGCTATCCTACCTTCCCCTCACATGCTCCCTCCTCAGTAGGGTTTGCAACCAAGGCTAACGAGCTTATCTCATTTCTACTGAGCTGGTAAGTGCTGGCAGCAGTTGATAGGGAATATTGGACAGAAAATGCAAATCTGTAGTTCACGTAGAATACCTGAATCATTAAGGAACTTTAAAACTAGTGACAACACAGTAGTTTTATTCAGTATCTTTCATGCTGTCATTTTTAAGCGGTAGATATTTTTAGCCACCAAAAGCCAAATCCATCTGCAGCAGCGGCGTTTCCAAGGAGACAGAATAATTTAAATACATGTGGAACTAGATCTCTGTTTTCATCAACTCCTCTCTGTTGCTGGAGCTGCTTTGAGTCAGATTTCTCATTTGAGGCGGCAAAGAAAAGTGATTGGAATATATAGATTTGAGATTGTAATTTAACAGTTGTGCTTATGCTTTCAGATACATATCCATTCGCTACAAACAACAAATGTTAGGATGCAACTCATCTATTTTTCAGTCAGTAGTATTTACCAGTGTTCACATTCCAGTATAAAAAAAAAAAAAAATAGCTTGTCAGTCTTTTAGACTTTTTGTGAATCACTGACATTTGCTGTAAGGTATTTATTTTATTTTATTGATTGTTTGTTTAGCAAACATACCAGGCTCCATTCTCTGAAGAAACAGCTAGCAGATAAGGACACTGCTCCATATGCTTGCAGCTGGTAAGGTGCATAAATAAGTGGACAGAGGACAAAGATTCTTCCAGTCCTCTTTAATACTCAGTAAGAGTTTTACTGACCTTGTCCAGTTTTTCTTTACTAACATCACTTTTTAATAATTTTGGGTCTGCTCTAAGGGCATTCACTCTCAGTGAATACAACAAAAATGGATACACACATTTACTGATTTTAATCTCTGAAATCTGTTAAAACTAAATTCCAGTATTTTAGCTTTATAAATATATTTTATGATTATATACTCTCAAACCAAGCAGAAAGCTCCTAATCTTTTCCTTCATTTCAGTGCTATATAAATGGGCTGTGATAACTAAATAATCTCATTACATTTTCAATGCAGTATAAAGATGAACAAATAAGTAATTAAAACTATTTGCTCACAAAATAACATTCCCAGTTTCTCTATCAATGGATTAATTTAGAATACAGCATTCAAAAGACATGGACAAATATCACAAGAATTAACAACTGTTTTATATTATTTTAATAAGGAACCTCTTCCATGAAACATATACACCGATAATTGCTTATAGATTAGATATTTCTTAACAATATATTATAATTAACTTCAAGAAATCCCAGAAAAAAGGTCACATTAGAAATATATAGTGGGGTTACTTATTATACTTAAAGGAGCTATTGCAGATACTCAAGAGATTAAATACACCAAATATATAGTTATCTAAAACAAATTACTTCCCACCATAGTGCTATTTCCATCACTAATGTGAAATAATGCAAATGTCTGATTGCTTTAAAAAAAAAAAAACACACCTATAACATTGGCAACAATTTGTAACCACAATTCATTAATTTCAATGATTTCTGCTTCAAAGCAGCAAAACAGGGTCCTGTAATATAACAATTATTTGCTACACGTGAAACATAGAAATTAAATCAATAGAGAGCTGACACATTGAAATCCTTGCCCCAGTGAGGCCAATATCAAAATCTTTAATTCTTTCAGAGGGGCCAGGACTTCAGCCTGTAGTCCTATATCCTCAAATAATGTGGCTTGATAAACAAATTTATTTTCTGTACCAAGCAAGTTGTTTGCTACTTGCCATCCCCAGTGACTGTGAACTAGCAGATGCTGATTACATGTAAACTCGGCAGAACAGGTTTCATACAAGCAATTTCAACAGTTTATTAAAACTGGTACATAACTGCTGTACGTACTACAAGATTTATCTGTCTTGAACACATAATTTAATTAAATGCATCCTGTTTTTTCTTTATGACAAAGACAATTTTATGACTGAATTATAAACCACGTTCATCCCAAACCTAAAAATAATGCAAAAATCCACAAAAACCCTTTAAGAGTTGTTCTGAGGAGCCATCCTTACTGTATGTTCAATACTAAGTAAAACACATAACAGTTTTAGAAGCAGTTCATTTGTAAGTCCTTTTCCTATCCAAACTCAAAGAAAACATTTTTAGATCTTCCAGCACTATTTTCCTGCTGGTAGCATACACTGTATTTTCAACAGCAAGTATTTCCATCACATGAAAAACCTCTTTTCCTCCAGCTTACTGAACAACTTCAGCATCAATGAGATGCAATGCCTACACTGTCACACGAGGATATTATCAGATAGCATCAGGCATGCCTACGATTTCACTGGCTATGGATCTCACATAGGTTGAAACCTGCGAGGCAGAAGAAATAATAACCTGAAAGGCTGCTTCAAAGTCGTTAATGAGGAACAAACAGTAAGATGCTTGCACTTGCATTTTTTTACACCCAAGAAATATGGCAAGGATCAAGAATAGCTATTCAGAACAGGAATTTTTTTTCACCCTTACCTGTAAATCGGGTTTCTGTGTTTCAGCTTCCGTCAGTGCAGACTGAAAGGTTTACTCCTCCTTTTTCCATCCATCAGACAGCAGTCATCCAATAACTGAAGTCATCCTGGCATCCTCTGGAACATGCTCTCTCCCTTATTTCCCACTCCCCACCCCCATCTGCATGCTAGCAAAATGGGAAAACGGCAAGAAGAAAACAAAACAAAACAGCACATCTAAAAAACAGCTTTAATGAGCTACTTAGTAATCAGTGAGGACGCTCTGTACTAGAAGGTAATGACAAAATGTAAAAACAAGAAAAAAATAAGTCTCTCTATTAATAACCTTCAGCTCCACTAGTGAATAGTAATTCTCCCTTCCAGCTCCTCTTTGTAAGGAAAAAACAAGCAAACAGCTGTAGGAACCTAGTTACTGCCTGTATACGTTCTTTGTATGCTTTGTCTTGGCTATGCAGATCTTCAGTGAAGAGTGCTGCTGCGTATTTAAGAAATTTGGAGATTATCAAAGTAACTGTGGTGCTTTTATAGAAAGCAAGAATCTGAAATCCCAGTGTAAATTAGAATAATTCAGAGATTGATGCCAGTAATTTCCTACTAAATACATTCCCATTCTGTTTGAGGCAGTATTTATAAAATACCTGAAAGAGAATAATTGCTAGATACTTTTTCTTGAAGTACTACCTATATAAAACTCTACCTGTATTATCAGTGCACATGCATTTATTTTACTGTATTTTTAATATAGTAGCCAACATACAATGTGCTGTGCAAATTTTTTTTTTGTCCACACAAAACTTTCTACCTAACTAAGAATTCAAATGACTGGGTGAAAAGGTTTTAATTCATGTGCCTCAAATATACTATTAAGTCTATTTGTAGCCTCTTAAATAAAGTTGAAAAAAATGTTTTCCAAGATCAGGGAATTTTTATTTTCTATTTATCCATATAAATCAGGTATCAGCTCAGCTAAAGACAACATCAGATTATTTTATGACAGTTTAATTAAAGTCAAAATCAAAAATCAAGAATGAGTCTTCAGTTTAGGTAAGGTAACGTTTACTGCCACATCAAAGCATTTGTACTCCAGGATTTCCCCTTAAAAGGAAAATGTTACGCAGCAGAACCCAGCAAATACCTTTGTGTTTACAAATTTCAATCTTCAGCTATAGCTTTTCAAGAAAATTAACTGTGAATCCCTCTAAATAAGAGCATCTGTCCTCTTCACTGAATTATTGATCTTTAACCACAGCAAGACTATACCAATTAGCATACTTTCACTATAAAGTAACAGCTGTTTTAGCTTCTGAAAAAATTAGCTGTCAATCTTATCATAACAAACTGCCCGTGGATCCTCTGCATAACATTCAGATTCTGTCTTAACAAGTAAAGTAGGTCTCTTTTTAACAAATTACTCAGTTTAACATAAAATCTCTTCCTAGATGCCTAGAAAAATGGAAATCCATTTCTGAAAGCATTAAAAAACTAAAATAACTATTAGGTTTTAAATCCAGACAATCAATATAATTTTCTATAGTGGGAAGGAACTCTAGGGAAACACAGGAAAATCTAAACAGACATTTTGCCATTGTAAGCAACTGGCTGGAAACCTTCAACTTTATTTTCATCTGCAAAAAGAAATTTGCAGTTGAGCACCAAGGCTTCATCTCTTAACCAGCCTGACTGCTGAGGGAGACACATGGACATACAGAGTTGTAGTCTCATAACTGGATTTAATAAAAATCTTTTCAATACAGATGCAAGGTGCAGCCCTATTCCAGCCCTGAAGCACTATTAGCATAAGTAATCACAGAGAAATGAGCAGTATAAACAAGTAAATCAGAATGCCTTGCAAAATCTACTATGAAAAAAGGAGGTTATTAACAACAAAAAAAACTCAACACCTCTAAAATAGTCCGAGAATGAAGCAACTCTATTACAGTCAGTGTTTCTAAAATAAAACGCAAATAGCCTTGCTACAAAAAAATGATTATCATTAAGTAGGCTGATGTTTCAAGCGTTGCGCACACAAGCCTCCCCACCAGAGTGGCGTCTGTGCCATCTCCGCCACCTACGCTTGCCCGTTTTCTCAGAATTCCACACATTCAGACAGCCCTTGTGAAATTTGCCTGGCTTTGCGCATCAAAAATTAAGTCATTGACTCGATAAATGCATTTTTAAATATGTGAAATCCACTTCTGCTAGTATGCCAGGGCACTGGAAGTTGGCCTTGTGCCCAGGTAGCCAAATCCCCCCACCCCCCACATGCGGGGTGGGGGGAGTTGGCTACCTGGGCACAAGGCCAACTTGGGTGAGGGGTGGCGGGATTTGGCTGCCTGGGCACAAGGCCAACTTCCAGCCAGAGCAGCTGGTGGCTACCAAAAGCCATGCGAGCAGCAGCCCTGCTGCGGGCCTGCCCACCCTTCGCCAGGACGCCACTTTTAAATTCAGCCTCTTGCCCATGGCCCCTTGCCCGAGCTACGCTACCACCCTGCCGCAGCCGTGCCTGGTCCTGCTCAGGAACCCTCTTGACCCAGAGGGCCTGACCACCGACCTGCCTTCTCCACTACAGACTGACCACCGGGCCCCTGACTCGGCTTGGTAGCCATGCCCAGCCCTGACCTGCTCAGTACTGTCGGGCCGCCCTCGGCTTCTGGCTCCTTTGCCCTTCCCAGGCCGTTGCCCGGGACAGCGCCTGAACCCGGCCGCCCCTTTCCAGACCCAGCACCTGCAAAGTCTTAGCAATGCTTTCCGGGTCCAAAGTGCTATTATTGGACTAATTAATCACACATACACACAGAGAAAGGGAAACTGGGTGCTTTTTGAATCCAGGCTTGTACCTAGTTCCTGCTGTGACTCAAGTGATTGGTGGGTATGCTTATATTCATTTGGCTATTTCAGCTATTTTTTTTTTTTTTTTTTACTTCGCTATACTTAATACTCCTACAACATACATTTTAATTTTTTTCTCCAGAGCTCTTACATCGGACACAAAAGGAAGGCTTCGTCAGGAAACAGATTCCTGTAACGACTTTCTTCACTTCCCCTTTCCCTGATTATGTCTGTTGCTACTAAAATATTTGCTTCCATTTTCTCTGACTCTACAAAGAATGAAGCTTCTTTTGGCAAACCCTTTATGGAAGGGTAATATGCTACATGTCCTTCCTGAGAAAAGCTTCCAAGAAAAAATTTAGAAAGTGTATATAAATTACATCTCAGTAATCCACTCTGCCTTACCACAGAACGGTACTGATTGAGGAAATCAGAAGAATACAAGTAAATTGGAATCAGAAACAGTGAGGCTGCCAGCGTCCATTGACTAAATCCATGTACTATGCTATCAGGGATGAAGGCAGTTCCTGACTTGGTTTGGTTCATGACAAACCATTAATGGATTCCAGTTCAGGTTTCACTTGCAACTCACAGCTCTTTGTAACATCCAGGCTTATCAATCAAGATTTTTCACTTCCCACTCCAGAGTTAATGATAAACTATGCTGGGCACAAAGTTGAAAAGTGCTGGACAGACCCACTGGAGACAAGCAAAATGACACTCATATAGTACAAGTTAGTTATGATGATGAAGCCATACACACTTCCACACTCAGGGATGCTGGAAAAAACATTTACTGCTTATCTTAACACATCAGACAACCCTGATTGTAAAGATGAACTGACACAGTTTAGTAAATAATTAGAACCTCAAACAAATTTCTGGTATTTCATAACATACACTGCTAAAACTAAACATGATCCTTCCCGCAATATCTGCTTTCAGTCTCTTCCTTTAGCAGAGCTAATTGTTCCATGCCCCTCCCTTGGTAGGCTTTATCAGTAGTCCAGTTATCTTTCTTTTTAGGCCTTATGCTCTTTTTTTACCTTTTTTTTTTTAAATAAAATAATATTTGCAGCTGTTCTATTTCATCAGACTTTTTTTTCCTCTCACACTCCTTTATTCTATCCCATGTCTGGTCCATACTTGCTTCTTTAGTGCACATACATTTCCTTCCTAGAACCAACCATGAAGAATTTACTTAATTAAAGACAAAGGAGTTAAAATTCTTTAAAGCTATATCAATACTGAAAACTGTTTGCAACAGTGTTGAAGATCAAAGAGGATCCTTGATTTGTTAAGTTCAGCATTCAGTTTTCTGGTTTTGGCCTTTATTTCACAAACCAAACAAAACACCTAGCGAGATGAGGATGAGAGCTTATCAGTAACTGTAGTTGCCCATGGTTCACATGTATGTTCACTTCAAAGCTAGACCACTTTTTCTTTCTGCAATCTAATATAGGATGTGCTGATTTCATACCTGCTGTCATGTTCAGGATACTGGGAAGCACCTTCTGCACCTTCTCAGTTTCTTCTGAAATGCAAATCTTTGCAACTAGGAGCGAAGGAAAGGGAAATGATGGCTGGGGGCAAAAGGTACTTGTACATTTACCTATCTCAAAGAACTCCAATTGCTGGTAAGTAACATCTCTCTTGCTCTCCTCTTGATTCACGAAAGCTTCCATAGAGCACATGACTCCCAGCAGCTGCCTCAGGTTATGTAACTTTGTGGTAGTTGATCACATAGTCCTTCATTAGAAGCCAATTATCGTAGATCTCTTCTGTCAAGCGTGAGATCGGCTCTTACATACTGCTTAACGAAGACAGAGGTGGAGCTTGGTATTTATAGAAAACTACAGGCAGACACTTCAGACTGGTAACAGTTTGTTCACCGGGCTACTGACCACAAGATCACGCATTTACTTAAGAAAAAGAGCAGCTACTGCCTGGGTTGGGGGGGAGAAAAAAAGGAGAAAGGAG
>VYZM01005602.1:55380-67825 GCA_013398915.1 Dromas ardeola | reverse complement strand
GGGGGGGGAAACTACACTGTTTTCTGTGCAGCTGAACACCGAAAGCAAAGTGTGTTAGTTCCTTCCTTAGTTCTAAGAGAAACAGTACTGCAGCACCTCTGTTATAATAGGTAAGTTTTTCTTTACTCCTTCATAAAGAAAACCAAGCAAAACCAAAACAAATTCTCATTTCCTCTTAAAAAAAAATATACATAGCTTGTATAAAAAACACCAGAACACTCCTCGAAAACAGTGCCATGTGGGAACAAATCTCAGAGCAAAATTGAGAAACACATTCAAGGCAGACTAATTTTCACCTCTTAGAAATCCAAGTTACATACACTGCAACTTCCTCAGGCTCCCACCCACTTACCAATATCCATTTATATTCCTTCAGTCAAGTCAAGAGTACAGTCATCTGCCTTCAGTGAAACCAAAAGTGGTATAATGTATGACACAAAAGAGAGAAAAAGTAAGCAAAGAACTTCTGCACAAGATTATATATAGATTTCTATTAATTCATCTGTGACTATCTTAAAAAGCAGATTTCTAGCATGGAAATTATTTCCAGTTCTAATTATTCACATACCAACAACTAAATCAGGTAAGTTCTTCCCCAAATCAGGAATCAACTTCTCATAAATAAGTAACAGTACACAAACCTAAAACATCAGACTTTAAAAATCAAGTTTCTTTTGAACCATAACCTAGACTTCATGACTGAAAGGCAAAATTAAGAAAACCTGAACGAGTTTACTAACCCAGCTTTTATTAGCTGTAAAAAAAATTTCTTGGTTTTTAGCCATATCTGCTCCAGTGAGGAGCATAATGCTGGCACAGCACAGTAAGAAAAAAGATGAGGTACTACCCCTTTTGGAAGGAACAGAGCCACAGACTGACAGCCAGGTCAGGGAGGAATACCACTTTTCATTGCTATGACAGGCGCCTTATGCGATCTTACTTAGTCACCACAGCTGAGTACCTGAAAGATTAATAAGGGTTCTTTTTCTTTCTGCTTATTTTGCAGGTTACACAAGTTTCTTCTTTTATTTATATTCCTTCTTCCTCTACTAATGCACTGACTTGATGAAACCTTTAAACTGATTTTGAGTCAAGCCATTTCTGATCTAGCTGGCAATTATGCATAAAGATGCCTGAAAAAAAAATACGCTTCCATGTGTCCCAGGTTGCCTGGAGATTTTAATTCTTTTATTAATAATTACTTTGATAAATACCAAAGACTATAGATGGAAAGTATAAGATATATTTCCTCCCCCCCAACCTTTTAGGACCACGAATAAGTGATTTTATTGATGAAGGAATATTGGTTGTTAATACCTGTATTTGTCATGGGATCAAAGTTGCTATTCAAAAGCAAGCACGGTTTACATGGAATGCTCATGATAATTGATTTCCACAGATGTTGTTATTAAACCTGCATTTAGAAAAAATGCTTGAAATTTGATTTGAGAGATCGTATATGCATGTTCGTGCATTCAAACATTCTTGGAAGTTTGTTAAATAACAGATATCATAATATTTTTTCTTTTTTGACAGACTTTAGTACTTCTTTCATAAATCTTCACTGCAAAGAGTACTAGAACATAATTAAAAGTCCAAAAATATAAACATGCAAAGCCTAAGCCATACTGCAGTTAGTTACAAACATCTAATTCAGTCAGGAAAGGTGGAAAAACAAGAACAGGGATACTACCAAAATACATTTGCTCCAAACATTTGATGCTGACCCCACATTAGCATTGTGGGCATCTCTCATTTTTCAAAGAACAAAATTTAAAAAATTAAAAATCAACCTAATTATATATTTGATATATTTTGCCCTGTGTGTTACCATCCTCATTTCAACCACATGCACAGTGTCCTAGCTGTCTTAATTTGGTTTTTCGCTATAACTTTCTGCTCTCTCCACCCAGCCCAGCTTCATGCATGACTCTGCAGGATCCTGCCCTCAGCCTCACATACTGGTCACGTTCACTTAAAAGCAGCCTTATACTCAGGCACAGTTGCTATTGGGAGACTGCCCAAAATAAGTCCACATACATTACTAGAGAGCTCACGAGGCTACACTAATATCTGAAAGTCACCTTCTTCTGTCTCAGATTTGGGATTTTCTGCACATCCATATACCAAACAGTGATCAAAGAGAAGGGACCACATGGTGAATCTGGTGCTTAAGTACATTATACAAGCATAAAACATGTATTTCATAATTTCTGGTTTAAAAAAATTCCAGAAGTCTTTGAAGGAGTTCCTCCTTTACCTTATGCATACTTTTAAGAAAGGCCGTGCACTGTTGCTATTGATCGTAGTCACTGTTTTTCCCCAGTGCTGCTGATGCACAGCTCACCAAAACAGACAGGGAAAGAGACCATCTGAGGAAAGTGTGTCCAGTCCATAAGGACATGTAACTAACTAGTACTTGCCAGCCTTTCAATACTACTGCTTTCTGGGAGCCATTCTTTCACCTGTTCCATTTATGGTTTTTCTAGTATGTATTTTTTTTTTAAGACCATAATTGGCTCTTTAAGGTAAAATTCACCATTGTACATGCAGCAAACATGAAAGATCTTAATCTTAACAGATGACCAGTACAGCATTAAATTAAGCTAAGTAAACAAATGTGAAGCTTGTACGCAGCAGACCTGTTAAAATAAAAAAAGGAGGGGAAAGGCCCTAAAGAAATGATACAAACAATCAGTTGCCTTTTCAGAAATTCAGTGGGTGCCCAATTTGTCATGCTCCTTGCAACAAGAAAGGTCATTATTTACCTTGTTGTTCCGTCATAGCTAAGGTGGAGTTCAAAACGTCAATGCATAGCTTTGCTGATAAATTAAATTGCACTCGTTCCCCAAGTGACATGAACTTCAGCCGCACCAAAGAAAACAGCGTTCTGCAAACAATCCACCTGTGTCTTCAAATATAGATTTGCAAACGAGCTTTAGAAGACAGCACTCACTTGGAAGGGAACAGGAGTCCAGTCCCTATTTCCAAAACAATCTTGTGAACAAGAAAGCCCAGATATCCTTCCACATGACTGAATGACCCAATATTAGGTTAGAGAGTTATACCCCTTTTTGTCCAGTATCACCCAAAAGGAAAGACAGACCCCTGGTTAGCACTATCTTCCTCAAATTATTTTATAGCTCGTCAATTATGGTACATTTCTGGAAGATGCAAGTGTGGATTTGAACACTTTCAGGCTGAAGAAAGAACAGTAACCAAGTCTCTCACTTTCTTAGGAAGCACTCTCAACTACAACAGACAAGTATATGTCTATCATTGGTAAAAGAGAAAATCCTATTACGTTAAGAGTCCACCCATAGAAGGGGGATCAGTGCTTTGGATTCTCAGTGCACGCGGCTGCCTATACCTTACAGAAGCTCAGAAATTCAGACATCCTACTGTGCTAGTATGTCCATTTCAGCAAGATGGAAACCCCACTGAAAAGCTGACTTTCTCTTTGCAATGGCATAAGCTCAATTTTCTATGCTAAAACCACAGTATGTATTACTTTAAAAGTTGCAGCTTCAGAGAACCATCAAATTGATTTCCTGAGTTGCAAATGCCTTTTTAATCACCTTCAGTGCAGCAGTGGGCCTGCAAGAAAATGCCTAGCAGAATCACAAACTTCAAAGGAACCGTACCAACAGAATGTCACGGTTGGCAATGAAAAGCAGGACAGTAGAAAGCAAGCAGCAGGAATTATTTTCAACAAATTTCTCAAGACATGTCAAACAAGGGAAGATAAAAATTTTGTCACTGGGCAGAGAGATCTCTTTTCAGACCGATCAACTTCTGAAGAGAGGTCCTGGAAGAACCCCAAAGTTGTCATTAAAAATGAAAACCAGTACTTCTTGTACACAAACTGTTAAGCCTTAGTTAGGAACAATTGTGAAGACAGTGACAGAATCTGCTCTCTTTTGCATCATTGTGAATAGATAATAATTCTGGTGAACTTAATGTGCAATTGAAGCTGGAGAATGGGCTTTCATTCAATGTTCAGAGACACAAAGAGTTATACGCAATGAGAAGTCACTCAAGCTCTAGTATATTTTGAACTTGTTGTATGTGTTTATATTCAGTATTTCTGCGTAAGGGAGAGGCGGATGTTAGACAACAGTCTATTTTAATCTCTGCAGTCTTCCTACCATATCTCATATTCACCTTCTTATACAAGCTCGAACAGAATTTGTCTTAAAATCTGGCCAGGCAAATGGCTGTGTCCCATCATGAGAGATGCAGTCCTGAAATGTCATTGCATGATGTAACCAGAGGGACAACGCGGTGGAAGAAATATGCCTTTGTCTGATGATCAGATAGTTTCTATCTGACAGTTACATGGTATGAATAAACAAAAGGTTGAATAAACAAAGATGGCACCAAAGATACGTTTATACAGCTACAACAATAGGGAAAATACTGAAGGTATTGAACAATCACATCAGTATTTCTGCTACATACTGAATATGTAGCAATATAGTGTTAAGCACGAGTGAAAAAATGTGTATTTGTAACCAAACTAACTTCAATTATGCATTAGCATTAGTATTAACGCTTCCCTTAGGGTACCAGGGAATAGTGCTACAAAAGGCCTCACTTGTAAATAAATTAGATATAAGAGGGTAACATGTAAACATTTTTACCAGTCACTAAGTGGTATGGATTAAAATATTATAGGAAAAGTTCAGTACAAACTGGAAGATAAAGGAGAGCCATTTCAAGTATTTGCATTTATCAAGCGAATTACTATTTTTTTCTATTTTAACCTACTAATGTACAGTTCTCACCGAATACTTTCACACACAAGACAGAAAAAAGCCATTTTGCAATAATTTAAAATTCTAGATGAATGCTGATCACTCTGTACAGATTGACAAGATGCATTCCCTAATTATCTATCACTAAAACTAGGCAAAGTATCATGAATTTAAATCTGCTTTAAAATAAAAAAGAAAATCTAATATTGAGATGCAAGTAATATAAGATATTCTAATAAGCACGGTATTTCATTCTAGTGACACGATACGGCAAGAAAATAAAAAGGTTTTCTTACAGAAAGCCAGGCAATTTTAGCTACATTCATGTGGTTTTCCTCCACTTCGACTGACATTTACAGACTTGATCTTTTACATCCCTTAAGGAAAACAATAGTTTTGCAAATAATTAAGTGAATGTGTTTGTGTTACAGACAATGTATCACTATGAAAACTGTGATTTTTCCACATCTTAATAGAAATTTTAGTAACACCCGGGATCAGTGCCTGTATCACATGGGGTGTTTGATCAGTAATACACCAGATATTGACCAGAAAGCTAGATAATGATCAACACAGGGGCTATTCTAAGACTTTAAATTACCTTTATTAAAAACTTCTTGTGTTTTTTAAATCAGCATTTTTATCAGACTGCTCCTAAAAACAAGACTGGATTAATGAATTTTAATCATTAGTTATTCTTAAATTTAATCCACACTACATTCTGGAGACAAAAGTAGGAATTTTCTTTAGAATCCCTATTTAGATAGGGAGGTACCACAATCAAAGAACTTCTCGGCGAGAACCTCAGTTCAGTGTGATCATGTACTGACACCTAGTGAATACTTCCAGTTAAGAAATCCTGTTGCTTCTCATTGCCCATGCAGGACCAATGTTACCAATATATTAACGTTGACAAGATATTTCCCGTATGGACTATGTTTCCCTTCTTCTAATTAGAGAGACATTAGGATGTGCAGTATTGCTTGTACACAAGCACGAGAACACACATATAGTATGCAGTATCGGATCTGCTCAAAAAACGTGTATGTCCCTGTAAATGAGTCACTACCTTGCTTTATTTTTCATCCATAATGGCAGCCTAGTGACTAGCGCACAGAATGTCAATGAGACCAACCAGAAAAACAAGTTCCTAGAGACGAGATGTATTTTGGAAAACTCCATCTCCACTCAGGGAATCAGCTGGCTCCACACACAGCACAATTGTTTTGTTTCCATTATGTAGCAGATGGTGATGGAGATGATCTGAAAAGCCCTTAAACGTGAACAGCACATGCTGAGGAACAGTGGAGACTGCAACCAGAGGATTTATAGCCAAGAATAATCTGAGGTGAGATTATGTCATCGCACTGTCACTGCTCCTAATGAGTCTCAACAGCGACGCAGAAGCTAGCTGTTTGACCTATTCATCCAGCTTCATGCAGAATCACCGGCCCCACATCTTTGCCATACACACTGGAAAATATCTGACATTGCAACTCACAACTCTTTGTATTCTTTAATTGCATTTAAGGGATCCCTTCTCCGAAACTTTGCCTGTTTCTCAAGCATAAAGCCCAAGATAGCAACTATCTTTTCTCTTGAATTTTCAGGGAGCACTGGACAAATTATTCAGTGAAAAACTGTACTGCCTAGTATCACAAGCAAAGCCAGAAAAACAAGTATCAAAATAAACCTTCAATCTCTTACAAACGGCTTGAGGTTGTGTTGGGAGGTGGGGGAGGAGGTGGTACACAACACACTGCCAGATGCTATCAGTCGCTGGGTTTGCGGACCCTCGTTCAAAATTCAAATTTTCATAGTCCAACTTTCTTGAATTCCCAAACATAAGGATGCCCCAAAATCACATACAGCATTCTGAATGATATGCCACTGCAGGCTATAACCTTTTTTTCAACATTAGCACTGAACCGATTTCAAAGTTGTTTTTCATGAGAAGGGTGACACAGAGGCCTAAACTACATGCGCCTACCATGTTCAATCCATCTCCTAGAAGGCCATTGTGGGTGGGCTGAGGGGGGGCAATAAAAATTTGTAATTTCAGAGCTTCTAGCTTCACTTGAAAAAAATGATACTGTTGCATACTTCAACGCATCCAGGGTATTCATGCCTGGGCATAGGTGTGAAGCTCAATTTCTCTCTCATGTAGCCGTAAGTTATTTTGTCACAGCTATGACATACACGGGTGATAGCACTAATGAAAAATCTTTTACAACCGGGTATTTGGATGAAGTTACTGCCTAAATACTAAATTCCCCTACTCCTGTACAATACTTCTCCAGCAGTTTCATTTTCATGATTCCATAACAATCCTACATGTGTGTGTGGCGTCAGTGGCAGGGGGAGACAGAGGTCTCGCAGCCCAAACCACAGGAAGACCAGCAGGCCACTGGCAGCAGACTTTACTTTCCAAATTCATTTTTAATGCATCTCTAAATTGCCTTTCAGATGTCATGAAGATATCTTTCCTAGTTGTACTATTCAGAGGCTTTTACAACATAAACAGCAATTGCCTATGTTGTTTGTTTCAGTAACTACATTATTCCCATTTTCTTTTTTACCAGTTCAAAAACAAACAAAACAAACAAAAAAAAAAAACCTCCACACCCCCCTGGTGTGAAGGGAACTCAAAAAACCCGAATTGGCCTATTTTTTTTTGAATGAGTGCTCAAAAGAAAAACAAAACAACAGAGAAGACCCATCTAATTTAGAAAAAATGACCCATGCCCTAAGCATAGCTTCTGTACCAAGGTTTCTCCTATAACTATTTGGTTCAGGATACACCCCAAACATCCCATACCACCCATGTATTCATCTGAGAAGGTGAGGGATAGACACACACACAAAACGAAGCAAGATTATTGCACTGTTAATAAATTTTAGTTTGTGAATCAGATACAGTATTTTGAGATTCTTTATTAGAATTTGAGGTTCATTAGCAGAAGCCAATGCAAACCCTGAGCAACTTTAACTCTCATTACTTGTACAATGTTCACAAATATATACACATACAAACTTACATCCATATACAATGGCCTTCTGTTTGTCAAGAATCCAACTGGAAGATGACACGTTTTCCATGCGATCACTCCAGTAAGCCTTTGGAAATTTTCCACCATCTCATACTATGTCAAAAATTAGAACTAGTAACTGTATTCTTGTCAAATAGGAATTTACATTTACATGTAATCTTACAGGCAAAACACAGATTATTAAGAGGAGGGATGGGAAGGGGGCACAGCAGGGTGCCTGATCAGCTTTCACAGATCAAAGTTTCTTCTGTAATAAAGAAAATGTATACCCCCTCAAACCATATACAGCATTCTACTTTGCAGCTGAAAAATCCTTGTTGCCATGGGAACTGCAAAAAAAGCCAGTCAGGACATAGCAAGGCTATAACAGAAACACGTCTGCTGGGAAATTACCAGTAATCCAGGTTTTCATATCAGAAATGCTTGGGTATTTTCAACCTGAAAACAAAACGCTTCCTCAAATCTTACTTCCAAACTCTCCTTCCATAAGTATTTTGCAAATTTCCACTAAAACCTGCTCACAAATATATATTGTTTATACACAATAAGGTAAGCAAATTAGTTTTTAAAATGTACTATATACCAACGCATATATATGTTTTTCCAGATATACTTGGTACAAAGTGCACACTAATGGTCTACACTGCTCAGTCCATCTACACATAGACAAAAAACAGATTTTTTTTAAAAAATAAAAAGACTACAGCACTTGATGAGAAGCACACAAATAAAAGAACATTGCATAAGTCAGACTGCATAAAGCAAGATTTATAATGCAACTGTATAAAACAATATTTCAAGGTTAGTTATACAGGCAGTTTGCCCTTTGTATCTGTGTTTTCACCAAGTAACAAAAATTAATGTTTGATTACCAAAATAGAATATCAAGGCTTTTGAGAAGGCAGTTGTCACTTCAAAGCAAAGGGAAAAATCAGTGTCAAACTAGAGCCATGCAATTCCCACTTGAACACAGTTCCCAGAAGCATGAACAAAGAAAACCAACACGCTGATCAAAGGACCCATGTAATAACACGGAATTCATACTATCAAACACACCCTTTTCAGAACCCCATCATAATCTTACAGAAGTGCTAGATTTACATGGATATGATATAAAATGTCTCGAGAACACCACATGAAAAGTACTACATTGAAATGCTGTTAAAATGATGTGACCTCTAGGCCATAAGCTGATTTGTAACACAACAATGAAGTTGGGAGGAACCATGGAGATGACAGTTTTGCAGAACAGTATCTATAAAAATTGCTTTTGCATGTCAAAGCAGACTCAATATATATTTTAAATACATTTTTCTTTAACATTATCACTACTTAAGTATCAGATTATGACAAACTACTTTAAAAAGAAACCTTGGAAACTAAGTACAAGTCTTATCTGCAGACCGGTTCATGGTTCCAGATGGCTCCGCAGAACCGTGAATTAGGAAATACATTCTATTTTATCTATTCTTAAATACATACTTTCTTATCTGTTCTAACAACACTTGGTTATCAGACAGCACATTACACAGAACACAGTACCACGGAAACCAATTAGTTTTGATTAACTCCTCATTTCATCACCCTCCCTGGAGCACAGATCAGGGCAGCTACCTACAATTTCGCAATGCCCACTCTCTTTTCTGAGCCAGCCTGCATACCCTGGCACAGAACTGCACAGCTCTCCTGAAATGCTTTGGCAAATCATCAAATAACTGAGGACACTCAGAGTAGTGGACGGCACTTCCAATGGAGAGTGTACTCACCTGGGAAATGCAACAGGCTTTTCTTTTTTTGCCTGTCAAAGCCACACAGTAAACAGGATGATGGTAGCTCAGGGGTGTGCGGTGTATATGATACCTGGATCTTTATTATGGCGTGCAAAAATTGCGAATGTATTTAAATGGAGCTCAAAAAGTCAAGCAATTTACAACAACAAAGTGAAACAGTTAAGTGTGCAGTACTTTTAAAGGTAAAAATCATAATAGTGTGGCAGTACTCATTTGACAAGTTTTTAAAATTAGCAAAGATACAAGTGTCTTTTCCTCAGAAGTGACTGGTGAGGAAAAAGGGCTGTGGAGTAAGAAAGTAACTAATATAATACAACAAACTATACTACAAATAGTAAAAAACACAGGAAAATATTTAATCTTCTAGATGATTTTGTCTGCATATATCAGTCTTTCACTTAGCACCGCATCTATTTGATGAGTCACTGTTTCAGTAATATGGATGCTCTGCATTTCTCAGGTTCATACAAACGTTAGGCAGATGTGTCTGCTGCCAGGGACACCCAGCTCCCTTTTTCCTCTGGCTCACAGTTTCTCTAAATTAGTCACCATCAACCACCTGTAGAAGAGTCCCCTATTTCTGTTTAGAGAAGAAACCAAACCAGAGTTCAGCCCCATTCACCCCTCTCTCCACTTGGAACAAGCAGATCAATGTGTTACATCACTGCCATAACATCTGTCTGTGGTTACAGTGAGACGCTAATTCTACTACTGTACAATCAGTGTGACAAATACCAAACCAGGCTGTGTTCTGATCTGTACCCTCCCTACAAGGCCATTTGTTTCCAAAGTACAACAATTTACAATAGTGGATGTGTGTTGTAACAACACAATTACAACCTCCTGCAGTTGCTTATTGCTTATTTCTCCCCCAGCTGTTGATATGCAATCAGAAAGGCAGAAAATAATTTAAATGGTCATTACGGCAACCTAATAGAATCTAAAAATCCAAACAGTAAGGCACAAGACATAACAATGATAAATTCACAGTAACATAACACTGCATGCTGCAAACACCTCTTAGTCTATTATGCCAGTAAGGGTCCCCACAGAATGAAGAAGGCAGCCTACGTTTCAGTGCTTTATATTCCAGAAATCCGAGACTACCTAACTCAAGTTACAAATAGGTTTCTCTAGGGTCAACCAAACTTACACACATACTGCAAAGTTCTATTTATTTCATGATAAAAGCTAGACAGATCTAAAGAGCTCCATCTAAGAACATTTTAAAATAAAGGATGCTTAGCCACAAACAAACATAAATAGAAAGAAACTCCGTAAGTTCTCTAGTTTTCCTGCTCTTTATTGCATTCTCTATCTTAAACAAATGATAGATGAGATTTTAAGTGACTCACCCTCAACTACTGAGGTATCTTGCTGGGCTAGCCTAAACTATGCTTCATACAATAAATGCAAAAATAACATACTAAACCAAAAAACAGTGAAGATAAGGCATACAGAAAGGGCAGACCTTTCCTTATACTCAGTTTTTAAAAGTGGTATTTTAGAGACCACAATTACTATAGCTTGCTTTCCTCTGGCAAGTATAGAAGTCATCCTGGAGTCACCCTGGGTATGCCACTGCAGCAGCTTTGCCCTCGTGTCTTGTCTTTACCACTACCCAGAGTAAATGTATTAAAATTTAAAAACTTTTTAGAGCTTTATTTTTTTCCACACATACTATTTCTATTTCTCCAATTTGCACACTGATTAAACAAAGGCGACCAATGTGGATGTGCAGTCAGTTGTGGTGGACTGTAGTTAACAAACCCAGTAAAACACACCCTCATTCAGAGCGCTGAAAAATCAGGTGGGCACAATTCACCGGTATGAGTGAAAGATCACGGGAAACCGAGCACTGCTTTCATCCTGAAGCAATCTGTTTATTCTTTGGTTTTACTGGTCTGTGCCAGCCACTGCCCCTGCCCAACAGTTTGTCCTTCCTGCCTACTTAGACCAGAAGGTGTTTCAGGCAAAGAAAAACCTGGTGGTATCTCTTGCTCCAGAGTTTGCTGCGCTAAGCAGATTCAGAACATAGTTCCTCCCACAGAACTAGCGCACTCTTGCAGCAGCACAGGATTTATCCAGAACAACAGAGTACACAGAAACCCCATGAAACATCTCCCATTTATTCTGCTATCCCAGCAGACGGCTGTGGCTACATGGGCTATCACCAGCCACCCTCATCCTGCTCTGCCTCCACCCGTGCAGCCAGGCGGGCAGCCTCGGACGCCCACCCACACACCAGCACTCCCATTCCCCAGTCTGGCCTGCACGGCGGACACACTTCCACCGAGGGGCTCCGAGCCGCAGCTGGGGGCGAAGGTGCTGGGCCACCTGCAGCACCTGGGGACGGCTAAAACTCAGGTGCCACCTTGCCTCAGCCCTGTATGCCTCGGTGTCAGAAACACCAGGAAGGGCAGTTTTATACGCCAGGATCCAGTAAATCTTTGATTTGCAGATAACTGCTCTCTCTGGGCAACTTAAAACTCCTCATACTAGCGGAGTTTGTTCTCTTCCTCACTCCTAGGCGAACAACGGCTGCACCTTCACTCCACAGCCTCCTCTGCGGTTAGGAACACCCAACGCGCCTACCGCTCCTCACCTGAGATTTGCGGCTAATTTTCGGAAATATTTCGGCTACTGCTGCCGCCGCCCGGGGTAACCAGACCTGCCCCGGCCCTTATGAATAAAGCGAGTAACGGGAACGCCGGGCCCCCGCCCTCCATCGCCAGCGAAGGGCCCCGCAAGCGGTGGGGCTGCCCGGCACCGAGCGGCTCCCGAAGGCCGCTGCCTCCCCCGCCCCGCCCTCACCTGCCGCCGGGCCGGGGCCGCCGCTCGCCGCCTC
>VYZM01005602.1:0-54890 GCA_013398915.1 Dromas ardeola | reverse complement strand
GGAGCGCGGCGGCCACCGGCCGGTGCGGGCCGGTCGCCTCAGCAGCGGCTCCCCGCTCGGGGCCCTGGAGAGGCCGCACAAGGGGGCCCGGGGAGACCCGGCCTGCCGGAGCGCTCGCAGCAGCGGAAAGGCTGAAGCGGCTACTGGAACCGCCGCTGCTGGCGGAGCTCAGCCCGGCCCCCAGCAACCAGTGGGTAAAACGCGGGGCACGGCCGTGGTGAATAGACCTGTGCAGAACTGGGTTTCAGTGGGTTAGCAGGTGTTTTTAGTAAATCTACGGATATGGTAAAAAAAAAAGGGAGGGGGAACCCTAAGAAAACCATACCTTCTTGTCTGTTTTGAGGTATTTATATTTTTTTTTTTTTGTAGTAGTCTTCTGTTAAGTATAAATCCCTGCAAGAAGCATTTTGATTATTTTCTGAATGGTCTAATTTATACAAATAAGTGTGTCTGCATTTTCTTTAATACTTTTCCCTCTACAAAACCCACCAACCAGCCATAACTTTGGTCCTTAAATTACAGAACTTCAGATTCTCTCACCTCTTCCTATCTTAGCCCTGACAACAGTCTTTTCATAGGCAGAAGTAAAAAAAAAAAAAAAATCTACTTGCAACACTGCGGCATAAGACCTTGCTACATTAGTATTCCAATACTCATCTTCGGAGTAAACAATCTCAACACACCCTTAGTGGTTGAAAACTGGAGAGAAGGGATGAAGGGCACCATCCTAGTGCTCCATTTGGAAGCATTTCTGCAGGTCTGGGGTCCACACCCAAAGGTCGGACTTAAGAAATCACAGACATGATTGGGTACATCTGGTTTTCCTGATGCTCTACAGAGATATATGTCAGCAGTTCTATACTGATTATTAGCTTGTGCATGTTTTCTTTAGCTTTTAATTCATTTAGTGTATCCTACCTTCTAGGCATTACTTTACATTTACCACAGAGAAAATTTCTAGAAATAACACTCAAATGTGATTGCCACCTAAAATTTGGCTCTGCTGCTTTCAGCGTCAAAAATGCTATTTTATTCAGAACCCATTTTAGCATGTTTTACAGGATCAGAGATGATTTTGCAACAATGTAAATGAAATCTCATTGTAATGCATTGAGAAGATAGTCATATGTCATAGTCCAAAGAAAGCCTAATGACAATTTCTTGTCCCTCAATTTTTCAGGAAACAGCTTTATGTCTAAAAGCATAGGAAACCCTGCTAGGGGAAAAAGAAATACTTTGATGCCAGGCATTTTTCCAACATACTTTCCAAGTAACTCATGAGGGATTCTGTAAATTGGAGATAGATTAGGTCATTTGCATGACAAGACTGACACAATAAATAATTATTTATATTATTTCCCCCAAAATTCTTCTCGGTTCCAACTGCCACCACTCTTGCAACGCCTGTTCTACACCTACCTCCTGTATTCTGGTATTACCCCTTCCACAGTGTGCCAGCTCCCTGACAGTGAAAAGTACTGTACGTAAATTCACCAGAGAAGTTTAAAATTACAGTATTTTTCACATTATAACTGCATTCAGCACCCTAAGATTAAAAAAATCCCTATGAATTTGATGCTTTACCAAAGCTTCCAGCAAAGTTTCTGCTGACTTCTACCCCCCATGTCTTAAAGCAAAATAATAAGTTATAAATATTTTACAAATTATGTAGCAAACAAAATTTTTCTTATAACACATAGATAATTCTTCACTTGAAATGTAAAACATCATTGAAATTATTCATACCGCTTTGCAGCCTTGATAGCTAGATAGTTTTTTTAACATCTGTTTTTCTTATTGTCTCAAAATGCCTGACATGAAAAAGGGATTTAAGCATCATGTACACATAAGCATTATCCTACTATAGAATAGTTTTAAATAAGATTAATAAGAGTGTGAGTGCAAATCATATTAAGGATCTTTCCGAAAGCATATGCTTCATTTTTTTACTTTTCACAAATCTATTATTATAATGAGTTTTAATCACTACTCCCTATTTCTAACATTTTATATATTCATATTTGATTTTCATAGCACCTCTTGATAGCCAGTAGTTTTTAGTGATGAAAACAAAGACAAAGAACAATTAAATACAATAAAAAATGAAAGTCTTTATTCTTTTGGCTCAACTGTAATGTGGTTTACTGTTCTTTATGGTAATAGCATTTTCCTGCATGCAGTTCACCGACACACAAGTCAATATTTTTGTAAAAGGAGGAGTCAACATCGAATTTTTGTTTGTGTAAGAAACACAAAATGTCCCGATGTGATCAATTATACAAGTTTGCTATTTAATTCCTGTGGAAAAAAAACATTGTGGATCCCATATTATATTTAGAACAGTTCTAGTGCAGCATGAATCAACAAGAATAAGAATAGTCTATGTAAACAAACACTGGTAAAGATTTCATGAATAAAAAGACTACCTTGAAACTTCTGATGCAGGCAGTGCTAGAATTTTAAACAAATCTTTCCCACCACATTTCAATTACAAGTTATATCTATTTGGAAGCAAGTGCATTTTGGACTCAGTTTGAAACTTATTTCACATTAAAATGTGTGCAAAAATACAGTACTAATAAAAAAGCAGAAACCTAAAGCTACCCCATTCTTTCCTTTGTTTCTTATTTTGTGAAGTTCTTGAATTAAAAAGTGCTATGGATAGAAAGTAACAAAAGTGACAGTGACATCAACCTGAAGATAATTCTCATTTCTTATTTTATGTACAAAACGCTGAAAAATAAAATAAAATGGTATTTTTTACAATATTTATATTTTCTTAGAAAATTCTATCCATGTATTTTTCAACAGATTAAGCAGTTTGCAACATATCCTGTACAGTCTGACTATACACCGTACAGTAGTCACTTAAAATTTTAGAATGCAAAGCAAGAAGCTCTTAAGTAGCTGCAAACTATTGCTTGATGTCATGAAAGAATGATGACCAATTGAACAATTTGTTTCACTTAACCACTGAGATATGGCTTCCCATATTAGACTCTTAACAGTGGAAGGAGTAAAATTACAGCAGCAAAGGCAAGATAAACATGCATCAGTGATAGCTTCCAAACTATCTATAATGGTACAGAATACTTCATATTAGCTGTTGAAAGCTTGCAAACTACACTTACTGTGGTACATATTTGATGCAATAAATATTGTGCACAGGTCATTATTTGTTTGCTCAAACATGCACCACGGGATAAAATAACTATTTACATAGACGGTACTTTTTTAATCAACACATACAATGTCAACCTTGCTGAGAGCAGAAGATGGCTAAACGATACTGCAGGGTGAAGCAGAACAACTTCATAATCCTTAAGTTTTGCGGGCTTTTGGTAAATTCAATTTTCCAAGTTCAGGTAAGCTGTTTTCTACAGAAGAATACTTAAAAATGGACACCACGTCCCTCGGTAAATTTTTTATGCAGAGTTCGTTTAACTATAGTTAAATGACTTATGAAAAAATAAAATATCTGTTCTATTATTGTAGACTCTATGGGACTTTACAGGCACATTAAGATTTGTCTGGATGAGATACTAGATGGATACTGTTATTAAGCACCTCAAAATATAGAGCCACCCTGAAACATGGAAGTAGTCAGACTCTGCTGCTTTGTGCGACGTCATGTTTTTCCATGCATGAACTACAAGTGCAGCATGCCTTCATGCAATTCACTTCTGTCTGTACATTATAGAGAATCCGAGAGTAGAACACCTGGTTCTCATACCCCCTTCCCCAACATAAAACCCATTTACAAAAATAGTCACATATAATAGTAAACAACCTGTGAATTAAAAAATGATAAGTTCACCAACACTGATTTTTGTAAAAATATGGCAAATGTGGCTGTTGAAATGCAAACAGTGGATACAATTTTTGTACTGCGTGTTTCATGTTAAACACAGAGATTCATAGGTTCGCACCTTCTTTTTAAACTGGTCCCTACAGTCTGATTGGCCAATTTATCTTCTCTTCAGCAGTGTCAGCTGGTAATGAAAACAACAACCTCCTGTCAAGATGTTACCCTGTTTTACAGAGTTGCAGTTTGATGACGAGGGGTCACTGTCATGTTATAGGCACTGACCTTTTATATATACATATATAATTATATATATATTTATATATGTAAAAACTGTCAGTTTGGCATGTACCTCCTACAGGAGTCCTGTTGACACAAATACATACTTTTTCAGGCTGTAAACAGTTTTATCGCAAACGGAATTCTGTGTTACTTTTTACCTTCCCTGCTGTCTTTACCTTTATCTTCTTTTTCTGATTTGTCTTTTTCATATTTATCCTTGTCTGGCTTTGTTACACTATCATAGGATGGTGGGGAGGTGGTGGACGGGGTCATATCTGTTTTTTCTGGAGTAGAGTTCTCATTTAGTTTATCCATAATCATATCTTCTTTCATGGGCAGATCTTCCTCATCTTTACCTTTATCCTGATTAAATATACATGAAACTTTTTTGACTTTTTGCCTTAAAAGATGACGTCTGAAAGCACGCTGAATAATGACAGCAGATACTTCCTCCTGTTTGCGTTTTAATGTGGTTGTAATCGGTTCATAGGAGACTTTAGAAGGATTGGCTGCCATAAACCGATCTTCCATCTGTATTCTGAGGGCGTCCATCTCCCCACTTTCCCCCAAAACACGCTTTGTGAAAGCAAACAAGATGTCAAGGCAGTGAATTCTGTCGCCGCTCACCATGGGCAGATCCATTGCAATGAGCTGGACTTTGTTTGGTTTTGCTATAAGAAGAGGAGGATCTAACGAAGCTGCAAAATCTGATAGCTTACTGAACTCTATGAATTGTGTTGCATCGGGATCAAACTTCTCCCAGACCTCATAGAACATCTCAAAGTCATCCTCGCTCAAGGGTTCAGCACTTTCTTCAGTAGCAACACTGAAGTTCTCCAAAATCACAGCAATGTACATGTTCACCACGACCAGAAATGATATGATAATGTAGCTGACAAAGAAGAAAATCCCAACAGAAGGGTTGCCGCAGTCGCCTTTCACAGAGCTCCCCGGATGATCTTTATGGGGGTCACAGTCCGGCTCCCCACTGTTAAGAATTGGGGCTAGCAAACCATCCCAGCCAGCAGATGTGGTAATTTGAAAGAGGCAGATCATGCTGTTGCCAAATGTTTCAAAGTTGAACATGTCGTCGATCCCAGCTTCCCTCTTAACATAGGCAAAGTTGGACATGCCAAATATCGCATAGATAAACATGACCAGGAACAGCAGCAGACCAATGTTGAACAAAGCAGGAAGAGACATCATCAAAGCAAAAAGCAGAGTGCGGATTCCCTTAGCGCCTTTAATGAGACGCAGGATTCGACCGATTCTGGCAAGTCGGATCACTCTGAATAGTGTGGGGGACACAAAATATTTCTCAATCATCTCAGCTAAGAACATACCTGTTGAAAAACAATTTAAATTAGTAAAGAATATTATTACATTTAAAAACACTGCTGAAAATCTACGCTACAAACATTGCAGAACTTCAAGAATAGGATATTTCAACAGATTTTAGAAATTAGCCATTCAGTTGTTTTTACAAAACTCTTACAGTTTGGTATGCTTTGATCACCCATAAAACCCAATAGAAAAAACTGCATCAATGACATTTCTAAGTATTAATTGTATGACTATGTATGCAAACAGACACACAAATACACATCATCAATCTTTTTTAGGAAAAACTAGTAACTACTGTATGTAAACTAGCAAATGCTGAGACCAGAAGAATAGCTTTCTATTTGACTGTAACAAAAATAACCTCAGTGAATCTGAAGAAAGATCGTATTTATAGTGGTATTAAAATGCCATGTAATCAAGTTATGGTATTCAAAGAAAATATGTATGCTTGAAGAGAACTGCAACTTCTTAATCACACATGAAATAACATGACCACAAGTTTAGTAATAATGACACAGCAATTCCAAACATGAGAAAAATGATAATAAAAAGGCTTCTTAGAGCTCACTGCAGAGTAGAAGAATTGAGCACTATACTATGTGCCTCAAAGCAGAAAAATAACTACATTCTGTTTCCATACAAAAATGACAAAACCATCCTGAGAAGTTAAAGTGACAGAATTTGTACTCAAGTTCTTTCAGGTTTTCTGCTCCAGATAAAGCAAAGGTTAGTGGAGCGATGTATTTATTACTGCATCTGCTTCAGCTTTGTTTCTCCAGTTGCTCACTGTAGCTCAGGAATAAAACCTCTCAGGATGAAACAAAACCCAGGAGTAAGCTGAGGGTTTCACCCTGCTGCCTGGGGTGCTTGCATACTAGCCTAACAACACTCCCACACAGGTTTTGCTCTTGGATTTTGGATTGCTGGGCTCTTTTCCTGCAATTGTCACTGTTTAGTTTATACCAAAATTGCCTTTTGTGTATGGGTTTGTTTCTATGCGGAGTAATTTCTACTGAATTCAGAATAAAGATCTAATTTCAACTAATGGAAAAGTGAAAGTGTATGAAACCTATCGCTAAAAAATTTCTTACCACACCATTCAGTTATTTTATGGATAATATGAAATCAGAAGAAAGAAAAATTGTGGTCAGACTTTCTAGTGACAATGTTTAACCAAAATATACATAGACTTTACATGCCAAAAATGTTTCAGTTTCCACAGAATTAGCCATTTCATAAAAAATGAGTTGTTCTTACCTACTATGGAGAGAATGACAACCACAAAATCAAAAATATTCCAGCCTATAGTAAAGTAGTAATGGCGAAGTGAAATCAATTTCAGGACACATTCTCCAGTGAAAAGTACAATAAAGACCAGGTTAATCCAGTATAAAATGTTTTCCATGTCTTCACTCTGATCATCTGTTTCTACCATCATTGTGACCATGTTAAGGCAGATGAGTATCATGATACTGATATCAAATGCTTGTTTTGTTACAAAATCAAAGACCATGCCTTGGAATTTGTTCTAAGGGGAGAAAAACAAGATTCATTACAATATGCATCGTGTAAAATTTCCTTTTAAAAATTGCTACATATTATTTAAATCAAGTATGAAGGGTGTTTCACATCTTCCATGAAGTCCTCCTCTATTTGTATGAATTTTCCAGTTTGTACATGTAAACACAGGTTAAATAGAAATGCAACTACTGTGTTCATAAGCATTAAATGGATGATTTCAAAATATGCATGGTGCATTTTTTTAAAGCTACAAAGGAGACTTTGCTGCCCTGAACCAGTTCGCTGTAACCTTTTGTGACATAGACTATTAACTGAATGCTTAGTTAGCAAAATTTGAAAAAAAAAAACCAAACAGGGTTGGGGTGGGAGGTGGGGTAGGCAGGCTGAGAGTTAATAGCACTTAATTTGCCAGAAAACTTGTCAAGTTTTTAAGCCCCGAGTTCAGTGGTCTTCATGCCACCAAAATAACCTTTAAAAAAATATCTTCCATTTTTCAGCTATAGAGAATTTACTGATGGCTGGACTTGCCACTGAGTAGGTTCCACAATTCAAAGTAGAACTGTGGAGCTGGAATCACTCTGCCCCAGCCAAACCCTGCTCTGTAGTGCTAGGGTAGCCCTGTTCCGGAGAGCAAACCATTGTATGGATTGTGCAACAGGAATGTGAGGGGTAAAAGGACTTTTTTTCAGGGAATGATACAGTAACTTGCCCCTATAAAGCAGTTTCACAGTCTTCCTCGATGATTGAAAAAGCCTGTGCCCTAAGGCTTTCACGTATTTTGACAAATACACTGCCACATTTAATTGTTCTAGTCAAACCAGTGTTTTGAAAAAATGTCACATAAAATGTCATTGCTGTCAGCAGAGAGAAAATGAGGGAGAAAAAAGGAGAGGGAAGAGTCCTCCATATTCAGACTACAAAAAAGAGAAAAAAATTGATTTCAGGTGAATAAGGCTTTTCTTACATCACTTGCTTTTTTAGCTTACAGCTTAATTCAGACTATGGTACAATTGAAACAATCGCATTTTTAAATAAATGTAATAATAAGAGTAAAGATTTTTATTCTTACTGCTGGTCGAGGTATAGGCTTTTGTGGTTTCTTTGAACCCAATTTTTTCATTGCATTGTAGTATTTCTTCTGTTCTTCTGTCATAAAAATGTCTTGACCTCCAAAGTAAACCAAAGAGACAAAAACTGGTTACAACCATGTATCTCTATTGATTACTTATGAACAAAGATACTGAATAGCTATAATCACTCTTGTTCATAGTCTCATCTGTGGGAAAAGTTAGGACAGACATAAAAATCCCCTTTTATCATGATTATTAGTACTTTGGTACTTTACATATTCCACTCTTAATGCTTAGGATTTATTTTTGAGAGGCTCCTGAACTCGCATTGTTTGTGTCAGTCCTCTGTTTTTCATTGGGAAGAGAGGAGGTACAGAGGAAGGAGAAGGGCTTTTTCTTTGTTCTCCTAAGTTCCATCACTTATTACAGAGGTACAAACTAATAAAATATTCCAATCCCCTTCTCTTGTTTTTCCTCTAGAGTAAATTTTGGCAAAATTTCAGAACTGACATCTATGATACCAAAGAAGAATTAGAAAGTATCCAGATGGTCATATTTCACAACCTCTTCTTCTCCCTCAACTGGGGCAGGACTTGAAGCAGGAGATCCTGGAACTACTATGTGGAACGAGTAGAAAATAAAAGCCAATTTCTCTCCATCTCAACCCATTTCAGCACATGGATCCAATGGCATTTCCACCACTCCAGTAAAACTTTGTGTACCCAGATACTTTACTTAAGTTCTGCAGCTGAAAAACTGATACTTTTTGAAGCAGTGTTGACAAAGTACGAAGAGTAAAGAGTATAAATAAAGATAATACAATGTTTATTACTAGAGTTCAGAAATCTAAACTGCTGAGTTCCGAGGCATGAAGGTAGTATAGCTAAGAGGTTTTGTAGCTACATTTAGCTATTTCAGTGGTTAGCCTTCTTATGAGTCTATTATAGACTCCAGCCCCAAGTTCACACCTTTACAAAGATACATTGGGTATTTCACTAATCATGGACAGACATATATTGTCACTTGTCCGTCAAACCCTCATAAAGTCAAATCGTAAGCTTTGATTATTTAATGTATTTAATATGCAGAGCGCGTATTAATTTATCATCGAATGAAAAAAATAGTATTTTATGAATAAAGTTATTGTGTGTGGACCAAAAATAAGCATTTTTTTAGCTTTCTTTTCAGAATAATGATGAAGTACTTATCTTCTTTTTCTGCTGGTTGAAATTGTCTATGATGACACCAATGAAAAGGTTCAAGGTAAAGAATGATCCAAAGATGATAAAGATGACAAAGTAAAGATACATGTACAGGTTATCTTCATACTTAGGCTGATCCAAAACCTGCAAAAAAGGCATAGAAACTAAGCCCTAGTTTGACTGTGAGCACAGAATCAAATATCTGCTGAATAGAATTTAGGGCGCTCACTCTGATCTTTGTTTCTTATGGTCAAGTTCCCACATATCTATCCCACTGATCTTCAATCTATGAAGCTATATTCTTGAAAAATAACTTTGCTATTAAACTGGATATTTAATTTTTAAAAATTTAACTGGCCGATATAAGTGTGGAATACATACTGAAGACACAATTGGTTTAAACTAGTATAGTACCATCTGCCTGAGTCTATAGAGAACCAGAAACACCAGCTCGTAAAGCTGCAAACTTTTCTGTATATCTCGCGGGGGGCTCCTGATGAGGGCTTGTGGAGCTTTCACTGCTATAGGTACTTAGGAGACTGCCCTGGATTATGGGAGGCATCCAAGCCATGTTGAGATAAAGTATATTTTCTTGGTACAGCTACGCACATTTACAATGCTACAACAGGCGTCCTGCTGTAGCTTATCAAAAAAGGTAGAGCTTTACCAGTATAGTTTTTTCTGTTGTCTACTTAGAACTAGAGGACAACTTGCACCAAGGGAGCAAGGGGAAGGCAAAAGGGTATGACAATGCACAGGCCAAGTTAAGAATAGGAACTGTGCCCCGAAGAAAGGTCTCAGGCAGCTTGCAGACCACAGTGAACGTCTTAACTTTAAAAAAAATCAATGTTAGAGAAAATCATCTCTAAGCTGTGTATCAGTGTCTGTTTCCAAATGTAAATAACGTCTCAATGCACATAACAACAGGAGGAAAAGGCATTTCATGGCAATAGTTACATGTGCTGGGGAATTGAGGAAATTTGGTCCAAAGGCACCGTAGAGAACATGGAATCCTTTAGGACTACTTTTCTGCTTTCCTTGTCTCTTGTATTTTTCCTATGGTTTCCATTTTCTTTAACTACAAAACTATAATAACAACTTGTTCTCTCATTTTTACTGTTATTTCTGAAAGATGTTAAAATTACATTCTTAAATCTTGGTGCTCTACAGTCAAAACAAATGGAGTCAAGGGACTATACTTACATTACGAGAATCAACAGCTGCGTACATGATATCCATCCATCCTTTAAAAGTAGCCTGTAAACAGAATACTGGTGTTTACCTCATGCTTTTCCTGGGAAATGGCTTGTCAGAAACATTGTTTAAGAGCTGAAGTCTAAGTGTCTTAGGGCTCATCATAAACACCAGCACAGGGCAATGTTAATAGGTGACTCTTGCCTTCTATTGTATGTTTTATTCTTATATGAGAATGTCAAGCAAATTCTAGTATCTGACTCTATGGGACACAGCATCTATTAAGAACTTTTATCAATTATGAGTAATATCTGATATAAAAGTTATTTTCTGTGTATGAGCAAAGTAGGTGTACTTGATAAAGATTCAATGCAGCTAAGGTGAGTTGGGTTTGAATTATGTATTTTTTCTCATAGCCAGCATAGCCTCTACGCTTCGTATTATTTCTGTAGAGTCACAAATTTATCCCACACTTTGTAATTCCAAACCAAGAAGTGAGAGACAAGATTTCTAAATGCAAGGGTTCTCAGCCTGTTGCTCTGAGACATGCTGACTACACTGCAGCACACTTTACATCTTACAAGAGATAAGCCAAGGGCTCCTGAGATAATAGGAGACAACAGGGAAAAACCAGTGAAAGTCCTCAAAGGAATTAAGGGGGGGTTCCTCTAAGAAGGTGACACGGCTGACAGCCCAGCCGATGTGCCTCTACACGAATGCATGCAGCATGGGCAACAAATAGGAGGAGCTGGAAGCCACCGTGCTGCTAGAAAGCTACTACCTAGTTGCCATTACTGTAACTTGGTGGAACGAATCCCATGACTGGAGTGCAGCTATTGATGGCCACAGGCTGTTCAGAGGGACAGGCAAGGAAGGAGGGGTGGAGGCACTGCCCTCTACATCAAGAAATGGATAGAGTGTGAAGAGCTGTCTCTGAAGAATAGTCATGAGCAGGTTGAAAGCTTATGGGTAACAATAAGAGACTGAAGCAACAAAGGGACCTTTGTGGTTGGTGTCTACTACAGGCCGTCTGATCAAGGGGAGCCTACTGAAAAAGCCTTCTTACTCCAGCTACAAAAGGCATCATGCTCACAGGCTCTCGTCCTGCTGGGGGACTTCAACCACCCTGACACCAATCAAGGAGGCTCCTGGAATGCACTGAGGATAACTTCTTCAGCCAGGTAATAGACAGCCCTACCAAAGAGGATTCAATACCAGACCTGTTGGTCACCAACGCAAGTGAGCTAATCGATGATGTCAAGATTGAAGGCAGCCTGGGCTGCAGTGACCGTGAACTGGTGGAGTTCACGGTCCTGGGGGATATGGGTCCAGCAACGACTAAAGTCAGGAGCCTGAATTTTAGGAAAGCAAACTTCCAGCCCTTCAAGCAATTAGTTACTAGGACCCCCTGGGAAACTGCCCTCGGGGGCAAGGGCGCAGAAGAGAGCTGGCAGGTCTTTAAGGATGCTTTCCACAGAGAGCAAGAGCTCTTGATCCCCAGGTGTAAGAAGTCAGGAAAGGAGGGGAAGAGACCAGCAAGGCTGAGTCGAGACCTGCTGGTCAAACTAAAGGGCAACAAGGAAATGCACAGGCAGTGGAAGCAGGGACAGGTATCCTGGGAAGAGTATAGGGACGACGCCTGGTTATATAGGGATGGGGTCGGGGTCAGGAAGGCCAAGGCGCAGCTGGAGCTGAACTTGGCAAGGGACGCAAAGAATAATAAGAAGGACTTCTACAGGTATGTCAGCCAGAAAAGCAAGGTCAAATAAAGTGTACCCCCCCGATGAGCAAGACTGGCAACAGAAAAACTGTTACCAAGACTGATAACAACAGACGAGAAGTACTCGACAACTTTTTTGCCTCGGTCTTCAATGGCAACCTCTCTCCCCACACCTCTGGAGTGGATGAACTGCAAGACAGGATCCAGGGGAGAAAAGTCCCTCCCACTGTAAGAGAAGATCAGGTTCGTCACCACCTGAGGAAGATGAACATACAGAAGTCTATGGGACCATCTGGGATGATGAGATGCATCCCAGAGTCCTGAGGGAATTGGCTGATGTAGTTGCCAAGCCATTCTCCATGACATTTGAAAAGCCATGTCAGTTGGGTGAAGCCCCCAGTGACTGGGAAAAGGGAAACATTGCACTCATTTTAAAAAAGGGTAGAAAGGAGGACCCTGGGAACTACCGCCCTGTCAGCCTCACCTCTGTGCCTGGGAAGATCATGCAACAGATCCTCCTAGAAGTTATGCTAAGGCACACAGAGGACAGGGAGGTGATTTGAGACAGCCAGCATGGCTTCACCAAGGGCAAGTCCTGCCTGACCAACTTAGTGGCCTTCTATGACGGAGTGACTACATGAGTGGACAAGGGAAGAGATGGATTTGATCAGTGGATTGTTTGGTGGATGAGGAATTGGTTGAATGGTCACATCTGGAGGGTAGTGGTCAATGGCTCAATGGCCCAATGGAGATTGGTGACAAGTGGTGTCCCTCAGGGGTCATTACTGGGACCAGTACTGTTCAATATCTTGATCAATGACAAAGACAGTGGGATTGAGCGCACCATCAGCAAGTTTGCAGGTGACACCCAGCTGAGTGGTGCAGTCAACATGCCTGAGGAATGGGATGCCACCCAGAAGGACCTGGACAGGCTCGAAATGTGGGCTTGTGTGAACATCAGGAGGTCCAACAAGGCCGAGTGCAGGGTAATGCACCTTCACTGGGGCAAGCTCCAGTATCAATACAGGCTGGGGGACAAAGGGATTGAGAGCCGCCTTGAGGAGAAGGACTTGGGATTACTGGATGAAAAGCTGGACACAAGCCGACATTGTGCGCTCGCAGCCCAGAAAGACAACCGTATCCTGGGTTGCATCAAAAGAAGCGTGGCCAGCAGGTCAAGGGAGGTGATTCTCCCCCTCTACTCTGCTCTGGTGAGACCCCACCTGGAGTGCTGCATCCAGCTCTGGAGCCCTCAGCACAGGAAAGACATGGACCTGTTGGAGCAGGTCCAGAAGAGGGACACAAAAATGATCAGAGGGCTGGAGCACCTCTCCTGTGAGGTCAGGCTTAGAGAGTTGGGGTTGTTCAGCCTGGAGAAGAGAGGCTCTAGGGAGACCCTATTGCAGCCTTACAGTATATAAAGGGGGTTTATAAGAAAGATGGGGACAAACTTTTTAGCAGGGCCTGTTGTGATAAGACAAGGGATAATGGTTTTAAACTAAAAGAGGGTGGATTTAGAGTAGATATAACGAAGAAATTTTTTACAATGAGGGTGACAAAACACTGGAACAGGTTGCCCAGAGAGGTGGTCAATACCCCATCCCTGGAAACATTCAAGGCCATGTTAGATGGGGCTCTGAGCAACCTGATCTAGTTGAAGATGTCCCTGCTCATTGCAGGGGGGCTGGAGTAGGGACCCTTAAAGGTCCCTTCCAACCCAAACTATTCTATGAAAGAAACAATGAAAAATTACTTTTTACTGTTACAAGTAAAAATAGAGATATAGAAATACAAATTAAGGAGTGGTGACTTACCACCTGAAGCAGAGAAAGATAACCAAGGCCTACATTATCAAAATTAACCTTCACATTCTTCCATCGGGCAGTTTCATTGTTTTTTATGAGCTCCTCACATTGACTGTAGTTGTTGATTTGGCTGATATCAAACCTCTCATCAGTTGTAGTGTTAACACAGTAGTAAAATTTTCCAGCAAATAGATTTACTCCCATGATACTGAAGATCAGCCAGAATATAAGGCAAACAAGCAGCACATTCATAATGGATGGAATCGCTCCTAAGAGGGCATTCACAACCACCTAGAGTACAAATGAAACCAAAGAGAGACTGTGTAAGAACACAGGCATCAGTATCTTACAAATGCTTCATCAACTTTTCTTAAATGTAACACTTTATTTTAATTCTAATATCTGTGTTATACTTTTTTAATTGTTGAGAATAACAAGTAAGAAAAGCAGGATAGAGGAAAGATAAAATGTCAACATAATTAGAAGGAAAAACATAAAACCAGTAGCAAATGGTAGCTTTAAAGAGTGGGAAAAAGAACACCAAACAGGCAAAATGAACTAAAAAAACCCCAAAACCCATAAACAAAAAACAGAAAAAATCAGCATTTATTAATTCTTTTTAGAATATTTATGTATGTCTGCAAAACCATATCCATAATATTTCTAATGACTGCATCAAACACAACAAACTTTTTTCTATTACATGTTTACTGGATTAACAGTCCAAATCAATATTACTGACCAAATTTTTAAAAGTAATTTTAAGACTTGTTTTAAATAAAAGAAAACTCAGGGATATATGCATGTTCATTTGGATGGTTATATATCAAATCCTAAAAGCAGACACGTTCAAACCAGGAAACCAGCTGAGTATCTAAACAGACAGAAGTTGGTAGCATTCAGGCAAGTGGCAGGTAAGACTTGAAGAAGGATGAGACTTGATTTAATTCCCAAATAAATTTTGGGGAAAATCAGGCTTCAGGAAAGAAAATCATGAAGAGTTCATGTATGATGATGAAAGATGATTAAAAACACACCAGAATAAAAATAAAATAGTGAAGAAAACAAAATTAGGGAGAAAGCAGGTCCATTGTGAGTGAGAATGATTTATTTAATGATTAAATTGGTGAACTGCCAAATCAGTTAACTTGTATTTTAAATCCGTTTGTAAGTAAGTCTAACAATATAAAATTTAATAACTATGGAGCACTGCTGCCAATTTTGCCAAAACAACTGAATCAGATCCTTAAAACCTAATCAAGTTTTCATTTTAAAAATGCAGGACATTAGGTATTACGTAGATTAGATTATTTATAATTAATTTAGTTCATATGATGTAGGTACCACAACAGATCCTCTAGCACACTATGCTATTTGTTTCTATTTGGAATACAAATATGTAGGTTAACCCTGTAAAATATTTTGGCATTACATTTATATCTACAATTAATAGGTTCCATAGAATCAATTACTTGTAAAATTAGTCATCTAGGTAGATCACCTTTCTTTCCTTGCCATTTTACAGAATAGAAAATAAAACCTTTGAATGTTAGAGTAGGTGATGAACCACTACCATGTATACCACATAGTAGACTTGGGCTGAAGGAAAGGACAAATACTTGTTTTACTTTCAGGGCTCCATTCCTGCCAAAACAATACCTCTTTGGGATGATATACACTTTGGACAATACTTGATATCCTTTGGGGCTTCAGTGAAATTTCTGTTATGTTACATTTAGGAGCTGGACCAAATGAGGTTCCTTTCAATGCCAATTACTCAATGACTCTATAAAACTACAGAATAGTTGATGAAGTCCACAGCTTCCATGCTTTTTTTTTGCCACATATTTTAAATCACATGTTGTGATAAGTGTTTATTTCTAATGAGAAATTAAAAAAAAATCGAAATAGTTTCTTACTCATACTAAAAATCTCCTTAGCAATACCTATTATAAATCAATAAGCAGAAATAATATCACATTTTATCACTCATCAGCTGGCTTAGAGGATTCCCTCACTAATGGATAAATCTCTTCTGACTATTTCAACAGTGCTGTCTTATGTTTACAGACCCGTACTCTCAGCTTTGTAATGACATGGCTCTGGAAGGCCATGAGGAGTAGTTTGACCTAAACAAATGAATAGTTTAATAATAATGCTGACGTAGTTTAAATTGGAAATCCATTACTTCACTGATTTTAGTGGGAAGTTTGATTGGCATAATAAATGGTGACATTTTTTCCCAATTTGGGAATATTTCCCAAATATATATTATTATTTTTACATTATTTTTATTTATATTATACTATTTATTTATATTTATTATTTATAAAGTTATCTCCATTTTTCTACTTAAGAATATAAGTAGATTTCGTAAATGTAATAATGTCATCCAACAGGAATAATTATTGAGATATAAAGGGATAGTTAATGAAGTGAAAATATTTGTCCTTGAGCTTTCAGTCTCATTTACACCCAAGAATTCTGGTCCTCTTTCTGCTACAGCTGCAGGTCCAGTTATGTTATTCTTTCTTTATTCTTTCTTTAATTGCTGGATTTCTACAGCTAACCTACTTCCTCTGTTTTCAGTCTGAGCCCTGAAGCTATAGGGGGACCAGCTTGTAATATGAATCATTTGAAGACACTGAAAACATACTGTTGAACGAAAACACTGATCCAGACACCTCCTAGCTTCCATTGGTAGTAGGGGTGTGAGAAAACAGGGCAATGCCTCACAGCAAGTGAAAGCAGGGAAAGCATTAGAAAGACATTAAAAGCATTGTTTACTGGTTAAAAAAAAGGTAGTATGTGCCTAGCACCATGTAGCAGTGAGTGATACTGCTTGGGACAGAGCATAGACAGATTAATTATACTCCCAAAGGCTGCTTTCATGAAGCTGCAAGTGCAAATTAAAGTGTATTATTTCCCCTAGCAATAGTAGTGGTGGGAAGATGCAGGGGAAACATCATGTTTTCCACCGGGGCAATGTTTTCTATTAATTATTACTTTGGACAGGCACAAGTCCTGATCCTAGAGAATAGTATGTTGGATTAAAAACCTTAGATGTGTAGAATGGACTTTCTTGCTTGTATATAGGAAATATAATGCTCACTAGAAGTAATTTGGTGGCCAAGAAGGCATCCTGGTTTGTATCAAAAGTAGTGTGGCCAGTAAGACTAGGGTAGTCTAGTTGATAACAATCCTCGTTACCAATACAGGCTGGGGGATGATGTGATAGAGAGCAGTGGAAAAAGACTTGGGGGTACTCGTGGATGAAAAGCTGGACATGAGCCAACAATGTGCGCTTGCAGCCCAGAAGGCCAATCGCATCCTGGGCCGCATCAAAAGAAGCGTGGCCAGCAGATCGAGAGAGGTGATTCTCCCCCTCTACTCTGCTCTCATGAAACCCCACCTGGAGTACTGTGTCCAGCTCTGGAGCCCTCAGCACAAGAAGGACATGGACCTGTTGGAGCGGGTCCAGAGGAGGGCCAGGAAGATGATCAGAGGGCTGGAGCACCTCTGCTATGAAGACAGGCTGAGAGAGTTGGGGTTGTTCAGCCTGGAGAAGAGGAGGCTCCGGGGAGACCTTATAGCAGCCTTCCAGTACCTGAAGGGGGCCTACAAGAAAGCTGGGGAGGGGCTGTTTGCGAGGGCATGTAGTGACAGGACGAGGGGCAATGGTTTTAAACTAGAGCAGGGTAGGTTTGGATTAGACATTAGGAAGAAATTCTTTACAATGAGGGTGGTGAGACACTGGAACAGGTTGCCCAGAGAGGTGGTGGAGGCCCCATCCCTGGAGACATTCAAGGCCAGCCTTGATGAGGCTCTGAGCAACCTGATCTAGTTGAAGATGTCCCTGCTTACTGCAGGGTGGTTGGACTAGATGACCTTTAAAGGTCCCTTCCAGCCCAACACATTCTCTGATTCTATGATTCTAAGTGATCGTCCCCCTCTACTTGGTGCTGGTGAGGCCGTGAATACACACAAGTACTGTGTTCAGTTTTGGGCCCCTCATAGCAAGAAAGACACTGAGGTGCTGGAGCGTGTCCAGAGAAGGGCAGCAAAGCTGGTGAAGGGTCTAGAGCACAAGTCTTAAGAGGAACAGCTGAGGGAACTGGGGTTGTTTAGTCTGGAGAAAAGGAGGCTGAGGGGAGACCTTATCACTCTCTACAACTACCTGAAAGGAGGTTGTAGCGAGATGGGTGGTGGTCTTTTCTCCCAAGCAACAAGCAATCAGACATGAGGAAACAGCCTCAAGTTGCGCGAGGGGAGGTTTAGACTGGATATTAGGAAAAACTTCTTCACTGAAAGGGTTTGTTAAACATTGGAATAGTCTGCCCAGGGAAGTGGTTGAGTGACCATCCCTAGAGGTCTTTAAAAGACATGTAGACGTGGTGCTTAGAGATATGGTTTAGTGGTAGTTTTGGCAGTGTTAGGTTAACGGTTGAACTTGATGATCTTAAATGTCTTTTCCAACCTAAATTATTCTGTGATTCTATGATTCTAATTTTAAGTGCCTATCCAAATATGTGCACCATACTACATTGTCATATTTTCAGTTCATAGATGTTAAACACCAATGAAATTACTATGTTATGAACAGACATCTTGAATTTCCATGTATCAGACCTTAAAATCTTCTCATACTAATTTCTTCACCAACTTGAGCTACTGTATCTTTAAAGACATTAAGCCTGAAATTAATTACTTTAAATAAGGCAAAATTCATTATATCCATAGAAAAATTTCAATGGTTAGTTGCCGAACTCATAAAAATATAGGTCATATTTCTAGTTTGAAGTTATATAACTTTATCCATTACTTTTTATTATATCTTTTGCTAAAGTTATAAATCTCTGCCTTATCTGGGTATTTTACAAAGAGATACAGTTAGCAGACCAGGATCAAATCAGTAGGTGAAGTTTACACCAACATGGAAGTTATAGGATTGAAAATCACCCATAAGCTTTCATGACAAAGTGATTGTTTTTTCCTTGCCACATTAAATTGCCACTTAAGTAATTTACTGTGCATATAAAATTTTTAGTCTTTTGTATTCAGGTTTTTTGTTAATCATTCTCATAAAAAAACAAGAGCTAATGGGGTTTTTTTTAGAAAGATATCACTGAGGTTTTATATAGGCCTTATACTGATATTCAAATTTGCTTCAGCAAAGTTCTAGAAATTTGTTGGAGGCAAGGAAGTGGTATTTTCTATTTGAATTTATAACCTTTAATGAAAGCCTGTTTCCTTTTTGGTTGAAGTCTTTTATTTTCCACACATAGAGCATCACGTTTTCTTCAGAAGCTCACCAATTTGTAGTTGACTTATAAATTTGCTAATCAGCTTATAACCTGGGGTGCCAAAGGTCAGTGATTGCCACAGGGAGCTCACACAAGGATCCCTTTTAATTACAGCAATAGGGTTTCAGCTCAGGTGCATCTGCTGATTAGATCTATGGCAATATGTCCAAGGCAGACAGATGGACCCTGAAGGTGTACGTCAGACATTTTCTTGTGACTGGAGCTAGAAATATCGACCATCTCCAATTGTTGACTACTGTTCCCAAGAGAAATATTTCTAGAGCTTTCATGTCATAGCAGAATATGTAAGGTCTTTGACCATTCAGTGCACTAAAGAAGTGATCTAAACTAATCAGTCTGACTTTGCACTGGAATAGGCTGAGAGCCCAGCTGCGCACTTGAGGGTCTCAGCTTTGGTAACTGATACAACAAACAGATGGGGACAGTAACTTCTCAAATATACCCAACTCTGTCAGCAAAACTCTCCTGATATGTTTGCAGCCTGCTTAGTGCTCTATAGATTATAATCAACATTTTAAAATCAATATGGAAAGCAGTAAGCAACCAATTTAGGCCAGAAATCATAAAACCAGCTCCATCTTTGATATATTAGAAAAGTCTTAAATAGAATGCAATAGTTCAAATCTGAAAGAGAGATGGTTATTTTAACACTGCAAATTTACTTATTAATGTAGGAATTAATTACAAAACTTTTAAATTGTAACAGAAAGTCCCAATTAATATTTACAGAATAGTAGGTTAAAAGATATTTGATAGACTACATGTGATATTCTAAACTTGTATGAAATACACATGTGCATATATATGTGTGTATATGTGCACGCACTTTTATGAGGAAGTATTTTTTTAAAACTGTTCTGACTATTGCAGGACTTATTTGTATGGGATAAATTCAGTTTTGTAGTAACATTGCATAGTTCCATGCAGTTGATAAATCCTTGGGCCCTCCAGGAAAAAATGAAATAGGGTGAAAGGCCAAGGAGCCTAAATACGTGTAACAATGTGTGCAATAACACATGAATTCATATAAGCAGATGATGCCTTCTGCTTATATGCTAGTGATAAATGTAAAATATATAGGATGATAGTGTAGCATTTCTGCATGGATTTGTCATTGATTATTCTGCATGCATTGTTTCTGTTAATGCATGCATTATTTCAGATTCTTTCATTTTGTCTTACCCTCATCCCTTCAAATCGCGACAAGGCTCTTAGAGGTCTCAAAGCTCTTAGTGTCCTAAGGGATTTAATCGCACCAAGTTCTGAGTAGCCCAAGGCATTAGCTGTTAAGCTAACCAAAGAGACCTACACAAAAACAGAAAGGCAATATTGCTCATTCATCTTGTATATCCTTTTGATACATATGGTGGGAATGATGTGTGCCCTGAACTTCTCAAGAAGATTCAAGGCTGGACCTCTTTGTCCAGGAATCCCTCTATAGTGCAGAAAGATCTTTAAAGTCAGACAAAGTAGAATAAAAGTATATTCTAGGTACCTGTTGATGAAATCATGTTGGTAGAATGGTATAAATATGCCTTCTAAATTCACATAAACCAGTCAACATTTGGTGGTATTTAAAGAAAGTGAAGTCACATGGAAAAAGAAAACTCCCAAAGGTTGGGTGAATTGTAATGGTCAATTTAGGTCAGGACTTCCCATGATATCTTCAGAACTTGATGAGAATGTAAAAGCTCTCAAAAACCACATCCACACCTGGCCTTTTGTCAAATGTAATATTCTAGTGTCCATAAAATCTTATTCAACAGCCACAGCTATCAGTGCTGTTCAGATTTAACCAGACTAATCAAGACTGATAACCAACTGTTAGACAATGGCAGAAGCTTCATTGTTAGGCATATCCACACTTCATTACATTCCCTGTGACTCCTTTAACCACTTCATCAATTCTGGCTTGCATAACGCTGGTCTGGTCTGCAGGCAGATGAGTAAATAAACTAGAATAGCTGTAAAATAAATAATACAATTATCTTTCATCAATAATCCTTAGAAATTTATTTATAGTAAACCATTGGGAAGGATTGGCACTAGTAAAGAAAAAAAAATAACCATCATCTATTTCCCTCCATTTAATGGCCTTCCCTTCCATCCTTACTGTTGTCTCTTAATTCTTTCTTTTACAAATTAATCTTTTTGCTTTGTTATCTCTAAAGATTAAAAAAAAATGCTTCAGAGATTAATTTTTTCCATTAAAAAAATTGCACCAGGGTAAGGTTGCCATGCAAAATTAACGAAGTTCACAGAATTAACTAAACCACAGATTATCAAATAAGAATTAAGTATTTGTTGATAAATACAATATATATATATATATAAAAACATAATGACAGTGTAAAGTCTTGTCCACAGTGTCTCTCTAAAGCTCTACCAGTCATAGCAATTTACATATCTGAAGACTGAGCCAATAAATGTTTTACAATGGTACGGACTCAACCACAGAGTATTAAGCGTGCATATAGCAATGTTTTATCATAGGATCTGCAATGCCGGTATGGATTTAAAAGTTATAATGTTTTCCAGGCTTTGTATAGTAAAGACTTCATGGTCTATCATATCATTGTAGTTTTAGTGAGATACATAGCGATTTCTACAGAATTCTGCTGCTTTTCTGAATGTGCAAACAAGTGATTCGAGACACATTCTTACCTTGCATTCCATGAGAATTTCATATATGGAACTGAGAGATACCCTACTAGCACAGACAGATGTAGTCAGGCTATTGGGGATGGAAGGGAAATGGATGTCTGCTGTATAGTTAAAGATCTGTAGATTTCCATTTATGCTACCCAGTACTGTGCATACATTGTTGAGCATGTAGACTTGAAATTACAACGCACTTCTCACTAGGTCTCCTTCAGATAATGCATATCTGCTCCTTGGTGGTGCAGCCTTTTGAAAATCATTTGGGAACCCATTCCAATGGAGCTCATCTACAGTTCTCCAAGTGTCTTTTTAAGGCCACCAATGGGATGCAGTGAAAAGTGCAAGAGTACTGAATAGTACAATGGAACTGAGAGTTCCTAGCAGTATTTTCCTTTCCTATTACATAGAGAAAGTGACAGGACACAAAGTAATTGATTAGAATGTTAGAAACCTTTAAATAAATTACTTTGAAATATTTAAATTCCATATACAGCAAAAACTGAAGAGGATGAACAATATCCTTTCCCCACTGTGGAAAAAAAATAGTAAAAAGCATCATTTCAATAAAGCGTTACAACTTCTTAAAACTAAAGAGTATCAACAAAACATCTCTAGAGTAATAAGCGTATCTACATACTTTTTCTTTTTTGAACAGAATTATAAACCATACCATCGCAACAGTTTTAAAATAGAGTTTCCATTGAATAGAACAGAAAACTTATCCTGAAAACATAATATTCTGATTTTTAGTGCCTGTCAAACAGGACATGAAAAAGAATACATACATCAACAATCAGGAAGTCCAGCCAGCACCACGCATTAGTGAAATAGGTTTGAAAGCCATAAGCCACCCATTTTAAAAGCATTTCCAGAATGAAGATATAAGTAAAAACTTTGTCAGCGTATTCCAGCATGGTCTTGATAGTTTTACGTTGCTCTATGTATATATCTTCAAATGCCTGTGAAAAAGATTTTTGAAGATATAATTAAATGTCTTCACAATTTGCAGTGTGGTATATAGTAGCCAAGAAAGAATTTGAATTGGGAAGATGTATGTGACAATAAGGCATGTATCCTTCTGTCAAGCAAAACTTTTGCTTTCACTCCATACTGTAGTTGTTTCTTAAAGCTGGGTCCAAACACAATATTCAGCTTTCAGCTGAGCTGAACAGTGATTCACGAAACTTACTGTAATACCATTCTCCAAATCTCATTTTCATTCATTTCCCTGGATACCAATGGCTTATTGACATAAGGATTTCCTTTGTGGTAGCTACAACTTTATATCAAAATTATATGAGGGATTTAATAATGACTTTGTGATGCAGAATTTTTGAGGAACTAATAATCGAACCAAATTATACACAGTAATGCACAAAGGAATCCCGAACAGAGATTAATAACTCTCTTTTCAAAAGAAAATTTCTACAGTGACAATGAATCACTGTGCATTGACCCAAGTGTAGCAAGTACACTATCTTTTGCTCCTGCTGTGAGGATTTCATTACTTCAGTACTTACTCAGCACACTTGATTTAACATCAATCTGATAAAATACCTGATGGAATCACGTTGGCATCTTACATCTCAGTTTAACAATTCATGTTGCTGTTGATAAGTTCCTAGCTCAGCTGTGGTTTATTTTAAATGTGTATAAAACAAAAAAAAATATTATCATCAATACAAACCCATGTGAATACCAGTCTGATATAACTAATTTCTTATTTCCCTTAACACTACATTTTGAACTTGCCAAACAATTTGTTTCATAGCCTATGAGCAAACTCTTACGTATCTTACAATACACACCAAATACTTGTTGATATATGTTGACATTAGAACATTTATGTTATATTAAATTCTGATATGTTACCTGCAGCTATATAATTAACTGTAATTCTAAATGCTTGCTGCTTAAAATAGACACAATAGTTCCACACTGAATTTACCAGAGCACCGCTGCTGAGAAGAATCATGAAGACAATGAAGGTCTCAAACCAGTTGTGTTCAACAATCTTATAGCAGGTTTTCCTAAGATTCCACCAGATTTTCCCTTTCCCATCTTCTACACTGACTTGACAGCATTTGAATCTCCGCACACAGCCTAAGTGCAATAATAAATTTTGAGATGTCAGAATAAGGTAACTATTTATTAGGAATCACGATGAACAGAAGTCATTTGGCTTATTTCAGTACTACTGGAATAGACGCTTGTAAATAAGTATCTCCTATTTGATGTTTATCATTTCAATATTTGAAGTTAAAGCTTTGTAACTCTTATAGTACCTTCCCAGGAAAGAGAGAGAGCGCAAGGGAACAGTACACCTATGGCAGTACCTCTGAAGGAGTTACTAATACAAACGGAAAATACAACTACAATCACAAAGCTGCTTCTTGATTTTGTATAAAAATTGAATCCAGCCCAAATCAACACAGTTAGGTCTAATCACCTTGCATGTATTTTGCTTTGCCTACCTTCTGTAAAACAAGCCTCTGGCTCCAGAGATTCTTCAGGTTCTGCTTCTGGCTGTTCCCCTTCTGGAGGTAGTCCGACATCAACTGTGCTGCCCTCTGATGAACTGGAAGCATTTAATTTCTGTGAATGAAACCCCACATAATTAGTTTTTTCAATTTTATTTATTTTGAATAGAAGTCCATGTCTGAAATGCATACCGAAATATTTTGCATGTATTCCGTGCTCTGAAATTAAAATAACTTCTTATCTACAATCTATTATGCCAAATTGCTCTACCACAGGTGAGGTCACAAGATTAGAAACTACATCATGTGCATTTTCCCTATTGAAAATATTTTGATATTTTCATACAAGGAATTGCTGAAATTATTAGACTACTATTCTGAGCCACACATAAGAATTCTAAAATGAAATTTCTGTAAGTTAGGAATGGTTGTCTTCCATACATTGTATTGTTTCATTATTCCAATCATGTGGCTGCATTTTAGATTACACTTCAGATAGTATATATTAATATAAATAATTTTCCAACGTCATGACCAAACCAACAGCAAGCTGCACAGATGTATTTTCATGTCTCAAGTAAATGTTTTTCTATCAAGTCTGTGAAATCGAAAAAGTGTGAATATAAACTTTTCTTTTTCATTGACATGAAAACACATGTTATGAGTTGCATAGGACAGTTCAATTCTCTTTATTTCCAAAAGAGCAGCACGTTACTTTAAGAGCAGTAGCTGATATTTTGCATTCTCACTTGCCAATGCATTTTCTGAATTTATTGTGCATTTTGAAACTACTTATTACTTTGGTACAGTACACATAGATGTCTGATCACAATAAAAGCCACAAAAAATCTTTATTTTTTGCAGACTAAAGTGAAAACAAACACTTAAACCAATACTGTCATAAACCAATCCTGCACCAATGAATCATACCGATAATATAATCCAAATCTCCAAAATTATTCTTTCACACCATCACATTATGTTGGCAACAGACAAATATGAGTACTATAATAAGTAAAAGTAGTTTGATCATGGCATTCTATGACTCTTCTAATGTTATCACTATGTGGAGTATAACATCAGTAAAATGGCTGCATTGATAAGTAGCTAATTTTAAAAAGGGAATGATGTAAGCAGGTATAGGATACAGTCTATAGGGAATTAATGTTAGACAGAGAGATAGTCCATGGTAACATTAAAGATACATCTTTGCTGACACTTAAAACTTAAGTTAGAGGCATTATTCCTTTAAAACATGTTTGAGAAGCTCAAAATTCTATACAGTATTTTTGTAAAGGAAATATAAACAATATAAGTATGTGAATACAGAAAGTACCATAAGACTTTAATGGAATTTTACACTGCAGACAATATTAAGAATGTTCTTCAAACAAAAAGAAGAGTAATTCCTTTCTCCCCCACTCTGATTTTATCAAATCATACGGACAATATATAGTGCTGTGATTTCGACATAGGCTTAACTTTGATTTTTGTGTACCATGGTACACTATAGCCCGCATTTTAGAGGAAGACCAAACAAATGAACACATTTACTGTAGGGTATGTTATGCACATAATTTCAGTGATATCTGCACACCCATTTCTTTATGTTTCTTGCAAATCCCAATGTACATATTCATATCTCATGTTTGTGCATGAGGTTTAGCATCTATGAGGCTAAGTCCAATGTACAAAAACATGGATGCACACTTTTCTGCAGATTATGACTAACAAATTTCCCATTGCAACATATTCAAATTATAGCTAATGCACAGCAGTTTGGTCATTGTGGAATACTGCCTCTAAAATGGAGAAACTGGAAAGTATGGGATAAATACTGTAGTCCTCAAGTAAGGACCACAGCATATAAACATCAGTGGAAGTCAATCCGTTTAAGAAAAGGCCAGAAATATCATAAACACAAGGTACATTCCAAAGAAATTTATATATGGTGTTAAAAACTAATGTTTATCAATACAATACAGTAAATCATTTTTAAACTGAGAAGTGACTATCTGTTTGTATTATGTAGAGTTTTCTTAAAATGTTGCTTGCATCATTCCAATCTGGACAGCATTTCTAGCAGAATGCTGTAGTAGTAGCAGAGCAAACAGAAATTATGAACTGGTTAAACCATAAGTTTGAAAGACCTACTGTCCATTCATTTACAGGAAAATTAAAGAGTACAGTAACTCAGATATTACGCAGTTAGTTTAATCAGCACATGTTAATTTTAAGAAGGGGTAATGAATTCCTATTACCGAAATTGCATAAAACTAACAGTTAACTCAAGATGGAAGATTAGCGATATCCACTATATGGAGAGATCAAAAAGATCAGGTAGAAAAGGTAGAAAATGATCAGTAGAACGGTCAATTATCAGGAACATCAGAACGCCATCTTTATTTATGTGGGGCAGTACGAATGGTGAGTTGTATCTTACAAGTCTCTTCTCACTGAAAATCTGGTATGCTTCTTTTAAAGAGCTGTAATAATAATCACAGGAGTTAAGCTAAAAAGAAAAATCCTAAATTGAATCAACAGCAGATGATAATTGAAACACAACAATTACATGCCTTATATCCCACTGAGAATTGAGTTACTCTTCTGTTGTTGATGTAATGGAGTATTTCCTTAGCATGCTGTTCTATTATACCAGAATTTAGCCCCAACCCGATCAGTATATGAAGAAGCATATTATAAAAATTATTCAAGAAATTCAATTTATAATAATTCGGTATCATTTGGGGAAGAAAAAATTAAAAATTTTCAACCAAAATAATTACCTCTTTTTTGTTTATTTATTTGTTATTTTTAATATTGAATTTATTGTATGGCATTGCATACAATATTTATAAAATTTGGTATGCATTACAAAGAGCTAGGAAGGTTTTATGATACAACTTCTTAAGATTTTACCAAACCAATTAAGCTCAATATGCTAGGAAAACTTTTCAGTAACAATCACATATTTCTGCAGCAAACTTCTGCTCTGATATAAAGCAACTGACCCAGGGATGTTGAACTGATTTTTATGTACTCAACACAAAATCACCTGGGAATGGACCATGTTATTGCTAATTATGTTTTGTCCATATACTTTAATACGTAGGAAGACTTCTTCTACCACTTACTGTGACTTGCCAGTGTTCACACATGTGGAATCCAGCTGGATAGCTAGACTACCCCTAACTGCAGACCCTGGTATGTTAGGTATGTAGCATACGTCCCAGTTCTTTACCTTAACATATCTCAATTTTACCTTTGTACCTGATAAATTCTTCTCTGCTCACCAGCACTACGAAAACTGGATTTAGGCAATGCTATATACTTAATATGTATACAGCTTTTTAAAAAAATGAATCTGTAGAAACAAGATGTTTCAAACCCAAATGTTATCTTTGATAACATAGTAAGTCCTTTTAAAGCCCTTTTTACACCATGGCTCTAGGTTTCAGAAGTATTCAGTCACCCATATTATGAGATTTAACAGGGTCAAGTATTACACACTCTTTGAGAGTTACGATGCTAGATTTTTTCTGAGTAGTATGCTAAGGAAATTATTCTCAGAGATACCTACTTTTCAAAACCTCAGAATGTACATACTCCATCTCCTTTTCACAGAAGACAATAAGGGGATAAAAGTACTCACATGGTTCTAAAGTAGCAATATATTGGTCATCATAGATATATATATATCTTTTACACCACATCTACCAACAGCCTTGCCAGTCATGCTTTAGTCAGCAATACAGTACAATATGAGATACAGATTTTAGTATAGCTTTCAAGATAGAAACTGGAAGTGGAAAGCAGCTTGCCTACCAGAGCAGCATTGCAAAAAGCAGCAGCCAAGATTAGGTCAGGAAGTTTTTGACATAATTACTTTCTGAACCTCGACAACATCTCATAGATTCATACAATTCTGCTTCACTTACAGCCAGGCCACTTTGAGCTTCTAACATTTCTTTCTTTCTTTGTTTTCAAGATGATTATCTGACATTAGCCGTACAGCTCTTAGTTTAACTTTTTTTAACAAAGCCTGAAATTTCATGATGGCCAGGATGCCACTAATAGCTGTTGAAATCATAATTTAAGGGACTGAAGGAGCAAGGAGCAGAACAGACATAAGCAGGAAGATGGCACCAAGAGAAACCAACAATTTGGTTTTGCTTTTAATTTCCTTTCCTCATAAATACCTGTGAAAATATTAAATAATGGATGAAAATATTAAATAATGGAAATTATATTGTTTTTATTTTCTCAGTTCTGTATGGATGTCAGTATGAAAATTAGATGTTCTATGATATAAATGGCAATATTATATCCAAACTTATGCAGTCTTTTTCAGTACAGCTATATCACCTACAAAATTGACCAACTGGTAAGTACCATTGTAGTTCCACTGGTATAATTAAGTGGAATCTGGATGGCACTCTTTCTAGTGCTTATACAGTCAGGCATAACTCTATCAGTTCAAAAACCCAAAACATTGTAAATCAAAGCAAAACAATTCTGTGATGATTATTGTTTGAAAATACTGCAAAAAAACAGGATTCCTAAATTATAGTCCACTCTGTACTTTATTGCTATTCATAATTCCTTTGATCTACTTATTTGAGCGTTTCATAAATGAAAATATTTGCAGGAATGTTGGAAGAAAGCAAAAGCATCATAAGTAGCAGTGGAAATATTTGCAAAAGCACTCCCACTGGAAGGTATTTAAAAAGGCTTTTTAAGTCACACAAGTAATAATGAAAGGATATTTCTGAAACAGAGCAAGGGACTGCTGTCTATTAAGTTTAATTAAGTGAACTCCAATTAACTCTAATAACAACTTAATATCATCCACTATGAATCACAATATGCCAACATAATGTGACCAATTCACAAACAATCCAAAGCCTAAATTCTTCAGAGTATCAAAGGTTTTTGAATAACGAATATTTTAAATCAAAATATGAATTAGCAGATAAATTGCTTGCAAAATCTAAGACGAAAAGCTAGGCAGTAAGTATATTTTAACAACACTGATTTACCAAACTGAAAGCAGCATCATACAACTATGGTGTTGTAAATATTATGGCAATGTTTAATAGGTGAGCTGTAAATCATACTGAAGTTGGGGACCTTTTGGTCCAAAATCAGTAGCTTATTTACTAGACCACTAAACTTTATTTATTAGTGGTAAGATAAGAGTAAGTTTAAGTTTCTCAGGGCAGACAATTTTAGGTGTTTGGGGAAGTAGTCAATTTGTGAGCACAAATTAAAGAGCTATGGTAAGACTGAATTGGGCCAGATCTTGCTATCAGTTTTCTCTTTGCACCTCTACACTTGTAAGTGCGGGCATAAGTAAGAGCAGAACTGATCTCTGAATGTTTGACCAGCCAAATACCAGTTTTGTATGAGGTTTTTTAACCAAATGATGGTCACATGCTTTGACTGTGGAAATTAAATTAATTTCATGCTTAATGGTGCTTCAAGTACTGCATATTCATCTCCAAAATAACTAAATGCTTATACAAGTACTGAAAAAAAGCATTTCTAAGGAAAAAAATGTGAAAAATAAAAACATAAGTATCACGAGTTTGCAAGTTACCTCCATTATAAGCTAAAATACAATTGTATGAAAGTTTTCCAAACTGGCTTGCAGCTGTTCATTATCAACACAATTTACAGATGGACTTACATAAGCTTCTGATGAGAAACATAGCTTACATGTTACATATCCTATCTGCCTTCAAAAGGAAAGAAAACCCTTCAAAAATAGAATCCTGAAAGCGTTACCATCAAGATTGGGAAAGGTACAAAGCATGCACTGCAAAATACTATTAAAATATCATGGAAAGTATAGCATCTGAACCACAGAAATACTGGGGCTGCCGATCTCGCCTGACCATGCTGTGATGCGAGTCCCATGACTCAGCAGAGAGCAGCTGTGCATGTTTGTACTTCGTTGCAATGAATGGGACAGGATCATAGCTGAAGAGCATGCAGGCCAGTCAATATCCATTAAAAAGTGATTATATAGTATATACACATAGATGTATAACTTGCTTAGGTAACCTGTGTAAAATTGGTGACACGATGCTCTGCCTCGCTAAAAGGCACCAGAGCTGCCCGCTTGACTGATCCAGCTTGGTTCTACTCCTGTGAGAAGTAAGAATGGTAGGAAATGAAGTTCAGGACACAGCACCTCTGCTTTTTTGCACTGAATACTGCTTAAATTAAAATATACATTATTAAGGTGTCTGCAACAGCATTAGGAGATCCCATATTTTTCAAGGCATTTAAAAATATCTTGTAATTTGGTATATCTTGGTGTAATTACTAGCCTAGAAGTTACACTTAGCACAAAAATCTGATCATTATACAGTTATACATGCACTACAAAATTTTCTATATAAACCATCCCTGTAGTACTTATGGACCTAAAAAGGAAAAATTATCTTTATAATTTCTACGCTGCATAGCAGTAATGCAGCTCAGGTCCATGGACCTTTACGTACAGGACAACAGACACAGTGGTCCCACATTTGTTAATGGACTTACTTCCATGGTAAAGTTTTATTTGGGATTTGTTCTCTAATTCCCTTATTACATTGTATTCCCCCACTACCATTCTTATGGACACAATGTTTTCATAATTAATTCTGGTTTAGGTTTCAGGCAATTTTCTATAAAATTCCTTGTAAATTCATACCTACTGGCATATACAATATTGTATGTATTGTTTCTAGAAAGGCATAATCTAGTTAACATTTACATCAAAATACTGGAAAAGATGTAAGTTATAATAAAGAATTTACCAAACTTTAATATACTTAATTAAAACTTGCTAATAAACGATAATTACTTTGTAGAAATTCAGCTTATTGCCCTATACCACAGTGAATATGTATTTGCATGGATATACATAGAGAAAAACAAAAGCACACAGACAGACACTCATTAGCATCTGGCTATCTTGTACAGAGTGTTCTCACAGTACATAGATGCCCAAAGTGCCTTTCATTTGGGATACTGCTAATTGGATGTGGTTTGGTGGCAGTTTCTAACTCCAGTTGGTTTAATGTGTGGTATAAGCAATGATGTGACTGGCAGATCAACACTCGGCAACAGCAGAATCACATAAATGGGAAAACACGAGAGGGAAGAAATGCAAGGCACATTATGGCATGACAAAAAGATGAAGCCTTGAACAAAAAGCCATTTTTAGTAATTTTTTTGATTTAAACAATGCTTTCTTTCGCTATAGATCATTTTTATGACAAGAGTGTTGGTCCTGTGCTAATAAGCCAACACTCTTCTCTGTGTCAAAAACCATGGTGGATAAGAATCATCTAGTGAAGAGTAGGAATTAGGATTAAGATAAAAAATGCACTTTCGTGATTAAGATGTATTTGAAATTTAGGCAGTTAAATAAGAAATATGCTCACAATGTCTTTGCTTAACTGCTATGTCTCTCTTGAAGGTGCTTGAAATTTGTGAACATTTCCCTTCAATTTTCACCTTCAACTTCTGCAAGAGTAAGAAATTTTTGTCCTGAATATACTCAGAAGAGTTTCAGGCTTGATCAGCCAAAACTGCTTGGCGCTAGCTCATTCCTGACTGAATACGCATTTCTTTTCTTCTCGCCTGATCAGTTTGCAGTTCCTGAAGCATGGTTAACACACACATTTACTGGATTAAGTGCCTCCAAGAATGCAATGAGGACACTGTTTTCTTTTAAATATTGTATCTGGATGAGAAAGCCTTTCTTTTATGGTGGAACCTTAATGACTGGAGTTCATGTCTCAAATGTGGGATAATCTGCTTTAAAATTTTCCCCGTGGGAATTCAAACCAATATTTTTGTCACCTTGTAGAATAACCCAGTTGGGGTCTTTCCATTGGGAAAAGGAAAGATTTGGCTAATGAAGACAGTCAGCAGTCATATCATCCTGTTACACAGTGACGAAACAGATGCACTGTTGTCATTGTGGTCATACTCAGTCCTGCTAACCACCAGCCTATAGATTCGAATAAGGAACATCCTGCATCCCTTCTACTGACATAATGCTCTTGTGCAGTAAATAGTTAAAGATTGAGCAAGCTACAAAAAGAAGCAAAAGAGAGAATGTTGGTGATCAGGGAATTCATATGGGAAAGTCAGGTTTCGGTCCCTATTTCAAGGCAGTTTCTGCATTTTAGCCACAGACTGTTAAAAAAATATAAAGAGATTTTGTAGCAGCGGAAGATTTTGTTCTCAAAACAGATGCCTTAATCATTAGGCGCTACCAAAATTCAGATTGCTTCTTGCTACCACTGTTCAGTGAATCACAAATTATTTTCTGCACAACAATTGCCGCTTCAGCATAAGAAATGGAGAATGCTGCACTAGTACAGAACAGTCCTGTGATTACATTTTTAAAAACAGACTTCAGCAACTAATTAATCTAATAATCACTAATGAAAATATTTAAATTGCTTCTTTCTCAGTCATTTTAATGACATACAGTATTTAAATTAGAAGAATCCAATTACACTTCAAAATTACTTTTTGCAGAGAAGATGCCTATTAAACATTATCAGAGCTATAATCTATTTTGATAAAACTTCAGTTAGTATGTACATTAACTTCATAACTGTTAAAGAAGAACAAGCACGGGAAAATTATATAGGACAATTTAAAACATGGTTTACTACTACCATGAGTAGTGGTAGTATCAGAATCAGTAACATCATCAGAATTAATATGATACGGGTGGAAGCACAAAATAAGAAGTGAAGAGAGGGGAGTTTTCCTGAGTGCATATACTTTTGATCACACTGGGATTTCCCAGACATCTCAGACTGTATCTGTGTCAGAAAATTTTCTTTTAGTGTCATTCATACAGTAATATCATCTAAAGCATCATCGCCAGTTACAATATATCTGCAGAATAAACTAACAGTATCTTCTTCACACTTTCCAACTGAGGCATTCAGAATGTCATATGAAAAATGGTAGCTTTAGGTTGACAGCACCTGGAAACTGATAAAAATACTATACTAACTTTTCAGACAAATACGGAATGACAGATAGGTATTTGTTACTCCACCAAGATAGCAATAAATATTTTGTGATGAAGAAATGCAAAGTATTTTGTTTCCTAGTACTGAACTTTAAATTAAGACACTTTATTACCAAACTTTCAGTACATCTTGTGCCTATCACTAGTTGCTAAGCAGGGAAAAGGCTGAAAGTGCTAGATGGACTTGAACACGATTAGCAGGAAAAAAAGAACAAACCCAGAAGGACCTACACCAAGAAACTACGTGATTTACAAAAAGACAGAAAAAGAACCTGTGCCATTACTGTCATATGCAATCATTATGGATGATCTCACTAATTGCAGTAGAATTTGCTGCTCCTTTGGCAGCAGTAAGTTTTGAAACAGTTAACAATGGGACAATAGAACAATGGAACAGCAGAACAATGCAAAGACAGAACAATGCACTAGCCCTGTGCAATGTAAAGGTGCCTGAAGAAGATTCCTTTTTTTATCCTATGTACAAAGAAGAATAGAATCAACCAAAATCCTACATTCAGACCAAGAAACTTTCATATAATCACCCTCTTTGTTACACAGAACAATTAAAGGTTAAACAACAACTGCTTTGTTCTACACTCAAGTCATGGTTTTGAAGAGTAAGATAAATAATAACACAAGCAATCTGAAAAAAAAATTTAAAAGAACAGTAGACATTTCTGATAAGAAATAAGAAAATATGACTAAATGTGTATTCAGTCTGTACAAAAAAGGATCTCGGGGTGAGAATTACTAGAACCTTATCCATATTTATACCTTCAGATTCAAGCACAAGGAAATCACTTATGAAAACCTTTATGTTATTTTATATCTACACCGTAGCATGCAGTACTGTTCAAAAATACTCATGCTAATGCTTTAGTACTTAACATTGGTACTAAGTTTAGCATGGACTTACTCCAGTTGAGGTTGTATGCCTCCACCATGTACAATTGGCAGGACAGAGCACTGGGTTAACACAATAATAATGGCTTCAGCATCCACTGTAACTCACTAAGTGCTGGCTCAGATTTATCCGTTTGGCACCACATTGTGCCAGAAAGAGATACATTTTATTACAGTCACAGTGGGTAACAGACTCAAATATCTTAAAGCTTTGAAAATGACAACAGGTAGCCATATGAAAATATCTTATACTGAGATATAAAGCTTCATAACTTTTTTACCATAAGGCCATTACTTGACTTCTTCAGTGATTCTGCTACTATCAGATGGGTTATTAGTCATTTATATGAATTCGTTTAGTGATGCTGGTCCAGTATTCAAATGTACTTCTGATGTATCTAGATGTATTTTGACTACATCAAAAAGGTTAAAAGCATTACAATGAACTGTTAATTTGACAGGTGGCACTCCAGAAAGCAGACAAGTGAGTTTATTTAAACTGCACTGATGAAATAAGCATGGAGAAACTTGCATAACCCTCCGGCATTTTGTAAGACTTTTAGTATCCAGGGCTATTAAATTGGTTAATTTTCTTGTTAATGATTTAACTAAATAAAATAGAAAAAAATGGTTAATTTTCTTAAAATTATCTTATGCATCTTGAATATTACTGTAAATGCAATACTGTACTACCACCTCATTCAAAACCAGCAACCTTACATCAATTTACCTTAAATACCATTACAAGTTTCTATATGCAGTTATACAAGAATTAAATAGAAATTTGGATTCAACACTAGTAACCTTAGGAAATAAAGAAAAGCATCAGAGCATTTTAAATATAGAAATGGTCCTACCTCTTTGCTTTCTTCCAGGTCTGACTCGCTGCTGAACTCCTCTGTATTTAAATTTTCAAAATCTGATTCCCCGACAGCAATTGGCACTGTCACAGTGAGACTTGGGTTGTTTATGAATGACATGTAATCACTTTCATCAACAACATATTTTTCCACACTGCTGCCTATACCACTGGTAGTTCCATTCCCTTCTTTAAGGTAGGCAAGGTTTTTACCTATTTCTACTATTGTGTGGTTGGAAATACAGCTGTCTTTTTTGTTGTTTAGGTCTTCAAGAGGTTTGATTTCATCTAAAACTTTCTGCTTTCTAACAAAGGCTTTTTGGATGAATTCGCGCACTTTTCTCTTCACATAATCTATGCCTTTCTGAATCCTTGCCACAGCAATCTGTAGATTGTTCATCTCATTATCATCGTCTGTAGCAGCAAGGTTGTCTGAACTAAATGAGCTCAGCAGCAAGGCCAAAAAGAGGTTGAGTACCTAAAAGACAGTAAGGAGAAAATATACTGGATCTCTTATTTTTAAGTCATAAAAGTAATTCCATTATGGGTTGTTCAATATGACATAATTTTTATTTCACAGATAGCACTTTATTTCAACCCACCTTCCTGCTGTTCTTTCCAGTCTGTAATCCCTGTCCCCCATAGTTTATTATAACTTGCCAAAAATATTTTTAGCTTATTTAACTTGACTAACACAGGTGAAAATCTGAGCTGTTCCTTGACTTTTTCCTCCACACTGGAAATAGTGCAGGTCTGCTCCTCAAAATGAAGAATGACACAAGGAGGAAGGACACAACATGATGTAGTAACATATGCAAGCTACATCCACTGTAGTGTTCGTAGTCAGGGGAATGCAGGCAGACTCCAGTCTTCGACAGTTCAACAGACCATAGTTTCAGTGTGTCTAATTCAGAATATAATAAACCTATATATTTGCCAAGAATATATCAGTCTAATTTTGTTTTGGGTAGGAAAACTACCTAAGAGATAAAGAGTCCACAGATGTGATACACCTCAATTTTAGGAAATTATTTCAGACTTTCTTGCATGACATTTTACAAACATGCAAGAGAAATTTGGACTACGTGTAATTATGACAGACTATGTGCAAAACTGATTAAAAATCATATTAAAATTATATTTGTCAATTCTTCCTGTTCAATCTTGCAGAATATTTCAGAAAGGATACCACAGGAGTCTCACATTAGTCTGGCTAAACTTGGTATTTATGCCTGGGGATAAGCATATTTATAAAATTCATGGATGATACCAAAAAGAGAAGGGATGCTAGCACTCAACAAGAAAGAACTACAATTAGGCATAACCATGGTAAATTGGTGAAATGACTCAAAATCAATATAGCATTTAATTCTGAAGCAGTAGTGTGGAAATGTTGGTTAAAAAAAAATTAAAAGTACATATACAGAAGTTGTGAAAACTGGCAAGGCATAAGCACTGCAGAAAAGGGCACATAGGCTGCATCAGGAAGGCAATACTGCTACAGAAATTTCATGTGTCATTTGAGGATGTATCACAAGGAATGTTGGGTGTAAGACATGGAAGTGGAATTATTCCACATTATTCAAGAGGTACTTGTGCCTCTATCCAAAATGCTGCTTGGGAGGAATGCAGAGGCCAGTATGAAAAGGGGTAAGTATTTTATAAATCATCACCTATGAGAAAAAACTAAACAGATAGGCTTATTTTGTTTCAGAAAGAAAAGACTGAAAGTGGAAGCAGTAAGCCTTTAAGTGACATAAATGTTGTCATGAAGACCAACTGTTTTTCATCACTATTGATACCAGTCAGTTTAATGAAATTAATTACATGATCTCCTAAAGTCCTTCACCAATCTTCTCTGATTTCTAAATCCTAAAAAATAGGAAGAATGTTCTAATAGTTTTTAAAAATCCCCACTGATTACATACCACTAGGTTTCCAATCACCATGACCATCATGAAGACTGTAAGGCACATAGTTTGGCCAGCAACCTCCATGCAGTCCCACATCGTTTCTATCCATTCTCCGCACAACACTCGAAATACAATCAAGAAAGAGTGGAAAAAATCTTGCATGTGCCAGCGTGGAAGTTCACAGTCACTGGAGATCTTGCAGACACATTCCTTGTAGCTTTTGCCAAACAGCTGCATCCCAACCACAGCGAAAATGAAGACAATGATGGCCAGCACCAGGGTCAGGTTCCCCAAAGCCCCCACTGAGTTGCCAATAATCTTAATCAGCATATTTAGAGTTGGCCAAGATTTTGCCAATTTGAAAACTCGAAGCTGCAAAACAGAAGAATAACATGTAGTTATTCACGTAACTAATTGTAATGAAATTATTTCCATACATATTTCAGTTACCCCGTGTCTAAGTCATGTCTCATGTAACCTTTAGAAACTTTAATTACAAAATTTGTGTTTCCAGTTCTTTGTACAATACTAGACATCAGCAGTCTTAAGTCCCGATTTAAGTCATAAGAAGTAAATAATACTGGCTCTATGCTCATTTCAATTACATTGCAATTATCAGTAAGTCTCCAATTCAGGCTTTGCCTCTTTTGGCGACTTTAGATACCTATAAACAAGTTGTACTTTTTGGACAAGTTGGACAAAACAACCTTTCTCCTTTAGTTAACTCTAGGAGAATATTACTAAAAATAAACCAGCACATATGAAATGTGATCAGTTTGACAGGACTGTAAGTGTACAGACACTCACAGATCTCTCTCATCTTAACTGACAGAGAGATGGAAGAAACGGTTTTCCTAGAAAGAGAAACAAGCTAGAGTTGTTAATGACAGGCATACAAGTTACTTGCAAGTATCTTTAACAATAGCCTTTCCGTCATTTAAAATAAAAGCAATGCGTCTTACAAAGTTTGTCATACAACAGTGAGAAAAACAGACAAGGATATTAAAGTACAACTTGAGACAGACAAAAATTAATTTATTTGGAAAGATACAGCAAGTGTTCAGACAGTTGAAAGAGGAGAACACTAAAAGGAATCTAAATCTACATATAATTTCATGGGATGAGACACTGATAAAATATATAGATGTGAAGTTAAAAACATAATTCTATTACGGAAGGAGAAGTCAGTCCAGACATATATTAGACTTTAGGCAAAATGCAATATAATGCTATACAGAGAACAATCAAATGGATGAATTAAACCCGCTCTTTTTTAAAGGGGGTTATTTAACTTTTAACTTATTTTTTGCTTTAAGGCAAAAGTTGACCTTGATGACTAGGAATTCTAGCTTCATGTGTCTTACTGTCTAGGTCTTTTCAGAAAAGGATGTGAACATCAACTTGCATGCTAGCCTAATCTTCAGCAAGACTAAGGTTTTTCAAGTTCCTATTCATGACAGAGATATCTAATAACAGACAGAGATACTGTAGCGACTTCTGAACAGAAAAGCTGTTAAACAGCGGATAGACCCTTGCAGAGAATGGTAAGAGGAAAGCTGGTAGTGATGAAAAAATCCCTATCCACACTACTCTCTTCTAAAACTAGCCATGTAAGCAAACTGGTAATGGAAATCTATCAGCTAAAACTGTGAACGAACTTTTATTAAATAATCCGTTATTTACTAAGCAATGTACCAATCCTCAGTCACAGGTAGTGAGGGCCTGTGGCTCTTGCATTTTTTATTCCCTTATCTATGGAGAAAATGACTCTAAGAGGTACCGCCATTAAAAAAAGTTAATCCTTAAAGCACACTCACTGAATTGATGTTGACAATGTCTTGAAGAAGGAATAGACGTTACTAAGATATGTAAAACAAACGGCATAATAGATACATGCCATCTAGTGGGCATGCAATTTTAGTATTTTGTAAATTCTCATGAAAAGATCTTCTGTCTTAGCCAAATATATAATGTTTAAATGAAAAATGCATAACATACATGCAAAAATACAAAAATACAACACAGAAACATATTTTGTTTAGTATATTTACCAATCGGAATGATCGAAGGACAGATAATCCTTCTACATTTGCAAGGCCAAGCTCCATTAAACTAAGACTCACAATAAAACCATCAAAAATATTCCAGCCCTCTTGGAAATAATAATAAGGATCCATGGCAATTATCTTGAGAAACATTTCTGCTGTGAAAATTCCAGTAAACACCTGCAAGAAAAATACAGTTTCTTACTCCAGTTAAATGAGAAAATATTAAAAAAATAAAACTAATAGTATCAACTTTTGGTAAGTTATATTTTTAGCAAGAAATCCATTATAAATCTGAATAGCTTCTCTGTGTTGCCATAGTTTGGGGTTAGAAATTAAATTCAGATTTGACACTTACATATGCATCACAATGTTTGGTTTCCAAAGAAAAAGAGGTAAATGGGAAAAATATGGGTTTTTCCTAGCCTGCTAATATGCAAGTATAAATACCAAGACACAGAATCTCTCCTGATTTTAATGCTCAGCTTTTCCTCCTTAGATCTCATCTTTGCCCTTGGGACATCTTTTTGCATCTAGGCAAAAAGATAAGTTTATGAGAGGGACAATTATTTTATTAAGAAAAAAATTATACTGAAAGTTCAGCAGAACTGTTCTTCTTCAGAATGACCTGCAGAAGGCACTGTCACGCCATTTCACTGTTTCCTGGGGAGTTGCAGTGTATCTCCCATGCTTACTGGGTCTTTCCCCTCTACAATTTCCTGAACACCCAGGACCTCAGGAGGTGCTAGCGAGGAGCAGAACAGGTGTAGGAACAGAACTGAAAGTTCTTATGATTTGTAAGTATCCATCCAAGAAAAAATATTAGATAAATTCCTTTAACCAGCTTCAATGACAGAAGCTGAAGGTTTTAAAAATCAAAATGCATATTGAGTCAATAAAACTTACTATCTTTTGCTCCATAAAGCAAGAGTGGTGAAATCCACAAATGTCAACAAAGAGGGATTCAGTACAACTTAAATTTAAATTCAACCATCCCAAGCCTATAAATATCTAGTCAATATTTTCTTTTACATATATGTACATAGGTCACAGAAGAATTATTTTAAAAAAATGCATTTGACATACACAGTACATCATGAAATACTTACAAGGTTTCCTACTGAAAGCACACCACTAAACTGTTCTGTCATTGGATAGTGCTCCATGGCCATGAACAGGGTGTTTAGGACAATGCAGATAGTAATGGCCAGATCAACAAATGGATCCATCACAATCAAATTTACAATATGTTTGACTTTCAGCCAGGGAGTACAGCAGTCCCAAATCAAGCAAGTGTTAGCAAATTTATACCAGCATGGTGGGCATTTCTGTCTGGATTCTTCCAGTTCTAGAGAGAAAAATGAAAATAACATTTTAAACATATTTCTCTATTGCAGTATCACCTGGGTGTTTGCTTGAGGCCTAAATGCTGTTTTCCAAGGTACTGTTGATAAACTGTTGATATTGTAGACCTTTTGAAACCAATGCTGCTGTCAGTCAAAATAAATTCCAATTAAAAACAATCTGTCCCACTATGTTTTAAAATTGATCTAAAAAGAATACTAAATATTCAATAGATAAAGTAACCATTCACAAGCAAATGCTACACAGGATGCAAAATGGAAATTTGTCTTAGAAATCTGGCATACAAGGATGGGTGATGACTGGATTGAGAGCAGCCCTGGAGAGAAAGACTTGGTGGATGAAAAAGTGAATATGAGCTGGCAATGTGCGCTCACAGCCCAGGAAGCCAATCTCATCCTATGCTGCATCAGAAGAAGCATGGCCAGCAGGTCAAGGGAGGTGATTCTCCCCCTCTGCTCCGCTCTTGTGAGACCCCACCTGGAGTACTGTGTTCAGCTCTGGGGTCCCCAGCATAAGACAGACATGTAACTGTTGGAGCGGGTCCAGAGGAGGGCCACAAAGATGATCAGAGGGCTGGAGCACCTCTCCTATGAATACAGGCTGAGACAGTTGGGGCTGTTCAGCCTGGAGAAGAGAAGGCTCTGGGGTGACCTTATAACAGCCTTCCAGTACTTAAAAGGGGCCTACAGTAAAGATGGGGAGGGGCTCTTTATCAGGGAGTGTAGTGATAGGATGAGGGGTAATGGTTTTAAACTGAAAGAGGGGAGATTTATATTAGCTACTAGGAAGAAATTCTTTACTGTGAGGGGGGTGAGGCACTGGAACAGGTTGCCCAGAGAAGCTGTGGATGCCGCATCCCTGGAAACATTCAAAGCAAGGTTGGATGATGCTTTGAGCACCCTGGTCTAGTGGAAGGTGTCCCTGCCCATGGCAGAGGGGTTGGAACTAGCTGATCTTTAAAGTTCCTTCCAATCCAAAACATTCTATGATTCTGTACGTAGAATGTGTAAAATATTTAAAATTTTCCTCATGAAAGATAAACATTTAGAGCAAACCCTAAGTCAGACAACTATTTAGACAGTATTATGGTCCACATGTGCAAAACTGCTCATTATTACCTTCCCATTTGCTATTTTGGGCATAGTCATTTAAGCCTTAAAGTAACGTTTTTCCCTTTCTTACAAGTAGTTGCTTAATTCCATGATTCATATTCACTGTACTTAGCCTTACAAAAAGAACAATGAGATCCTTCCTTTGTGAAACAGCATGTCTGGTGAATCGGTAGAAGGAGATTGTTCTACTGCAAGAAGCATAGCCGTTTCAGTTATCTAAAAAGAGCTTTTACCCCAAAACATAACTTCTCTAGAGAAACACTGCATTGATCAATTGCTTTCTGCTTACATTTAACTTGGAAGTTTGCTGCTTGCATCTCAAACCTATTAGTATATTGACAGCTTGACTGCTTTTCCAAATATATCAGTCCGTCTTTAAAAAATACTACATCTATATACAAATTTCATCTTGCTTGTACCCTGTAGGCTGAAACAGCTGTCTTAAAACACCACTACTACTTAAAGTATCATGTATTTAATAGCACTTTATGGCATTGTCATACAAAAATTCTCTGTTACATACCTTCCATTGTGTTAGTAAGCATGCTGGCTATACTCATTGCTCTTTGCCTTGCACTAGGATCTGTCAGGTAGTCCATAGGAACATGATAAGAACTAGACCGTCTCTTTCTTAAGTCAGTTTCTGTAGTAGTGCCCTGAAAATAAAACACTGATAAAATACTCTATTGATTGTTCATTTAATAAGAATAATACTGTAAATTATTATAAAAGTATAATGGTTTAAAACACTCTACTCTCCTGCACCATGCGCCATTTATGTCGTGGTTTTGCAAAAGACTAACGTATGCCTAACTTTGTATACAGCAAATAGCCAAATACATAAGTAGGATTGCTCTTGTGATAAAAGATTATGTTTTGAAGTATTTTGCTGAAACAAGGCTGAGACTATAAAAAGTTCCACAATGCTTGTCAATGAGCTCTGCCATAAATATCTTTCTAATTAGGCAGTGAAGTCTTTTTCTAAACATGAAAATGCACAGCCCACACAGCTAGCAGTAAAAGCACAAACAGTAAATCTATTTTCTTAAGAAAACTCTTAATTTAGAATACATTATCAATTTCCTAGAACATGTTTTCAAACAAAATAAAAGAAAAAATAATTAATAATGTTGACATCTCAAAAAATAAAAAAAATAGAAAAATTAACTATGTGACAGGAACACTATCACAACCTATGGAAGTTGTACTACCAGTGTTACATCAATAGTTTCATATATGGTCAGCGGGAAGTTAAATACTCATTTAATATATTCCATTAAGTAGATATAATTTTTTTTTTCATTTTTATATCCTGTCTGATATACAAATCTTCCATTTAAGTCTTCAGTTAGCATAATGAATCAATGGGTATGAGACTACACATAGTACATTTATTCAATGGTTTACTATGCTATTCTGTTAATTCCAGTAAATTAGCATGGATTTGCAGTTTCTGCTTTAGCTTATAACTGGAATATATGAAAGGAGCATCCACAGCTTGGCAGAAAGGGAGTCATTCCCAAGTGACTAAATCTGTAGAAACAGTAGCTGATCATACAGGGAGAGGACATCATGCCTGAGCTATTGCAGACTTTCTTACATTGCTAGCAGTGGCTGCTTTATCAATCATCACCTCTGGCAGAAGCTGTCCAGTAGGTGACATCAGAGCTGGTGGCCCACCGACCAAAGAAACTACTCCATTGCAATCCACAGTGCTGTGCATCTTCCCATTTGCTGGAAGTTGAGGGATTGTCCTGGATGACCTACTGGCCTGGCTAATGTTACTGTTGCGCCGTTCACCATGTCTGCGCGGCACAAAGAGAGAATCTCTTCTGCTATCATTGTCTTCAAAAGTGCTGTGCTCATCATCAGCAAAGTCATTTTCTGATCCTACATCCTTTGCTCGACCTCTGAAGCTGAAAAGACTTGTTCTGCTATTGCGCCTTGGGGAAAACAGGGAGCCACGAATGCTCAGCAAAGACTGTAAGCAAATAAAAACAATGATTATCAGATGAAAATCCCTTTAAATATAATGTTTTCATACAGGGGAAAAAACCACAGTGTTAATATGTCTTAAAGGGTAAGGTCATCTACAAAGTAATGAACTGGTACAGCTCCCCCCCACCCCCCAAATACACTCCCTTTTGGATAGTAAACAAAGAGCACATAAGTGACAGACAAAGACTAGTTATTTTACTACTTTGGATATATGAAATCAATTGGTTTAATTAGAGTAAAAGAAACTGCTTGACAGAATTGTTTCCTCTGCCATTCTGCCTGTTTTATTGCCAACTGTTCATAAACTGAGCAAGCACATCTAGACACTGTTTACCCCAGGTTGGCATTAGTCTGACAGGCTGAGTAAATAAAATTTTAGGCAAGTTTCCCATGACTCAGTCTGCACACAGAGGTAGCTCCCAAATACTGCCTAGTTTAAAAAACACACATATTTTTTCAGATACTAGTCAAGTAGGCCACAATAAGGTTTTTATTTCTTTTCTAAAGTCAGCTATCCTGAATATGCAAAGATATGCCTGCAATTTTATATTAAAAGTCTCACTAATTTTCATCACTTTACTCATGCGAGTAGATGTTCTGCTATGGGAGGATCTTTTCAGGATCAGAGTAAAAATAATGCTCTAACCTTGCAAATAATTATACATGTTCTTAACTTTAATTCATATCAGTGATTCCCTTTATGTGATTGATTAGCGTTAGCATCCAAGACCTCTATGAACAGCAGAGATGATACATAAGAAAGCAGTGTCTTTGTTTCTCTTCTGCAACTTATGGACCTAAGCCCCATTGTGCGAGGTACTGCAGAATGCAGAACAAAAAGGCCCTCTGCAGAGAACTTATCATCTAAGTGTAACACAACAGATGGATACAAAAAGAGAGGGAATACAAGGAGGCAAAATTGATGGATATGATAAACAGTGGTCTTAGCTCACCTGAAGTCACTTCCCTGTCAAGCTTTCTGTAGGCAGCATGGTAAAAGAGAGTTTTAAAGAGGGATTTGAGGAAAGCAATGAAGTGTTCTGTGGAAACTCATGGGAGCTTCTTCCAAGCATGAGGGGCAGCATACCAGAAAGAACTCAAAGAAACTAGTTTGAAAATTTAACAGGAGGTTATGGATGCTGGCATGGGTCAGTCAAAGCTGGGACTTCACTTGTTTACTGTAAGTAGACAAGGTGGGTTGGGAAGAACTTTAGGCACAGTATGTTTTATGGTATTAAAAAAATATCTTTAGGTACTAGCAAATTAGGTAAAAGCAATGAGATAGGTTAGTGCTCTTTGCAACAACATTCTTGATGAATACATCAGTAATTGGGTCATGGAAAGAGGTCCAAGTTAAAAATGATTCACAGTTGTGGGTCCAGAGTAGAGTTTTGAGAGAGAAAGAAAGAGAGAGAGAGAGAGAGAGAGAGAAGGGAACTAGCAAAAGGCCTTGTGGAAAACCCTTAGAAAACTGTGAAAGGGGTAAAAGATCTTCTAAAGCACAATTAAATCAGGAGAATTGAGAGGAGACAAAATCATGAATGTAAGGAAGAATAAGTTTTCAAGAAGAACATAATGGTCAGTTACATTGAAGGCAAGTGAAATGTCAAGGAAAATGTCAAAGATGAGACATAAACCTGAGTTTTGTCTACGAAACGGTTTTTAAAAACTTGTGAGTGGAATTTCTGTTTAATGGCTAGAACCTGGAGTGAAAAGGAACTAGGGTTGGAAAATCAGAGGGGAGGGGATTTCTAGACTGTTCAGCTGTAAATGAACTTGCAGATGAAAAGGTAAAAGCAGCAAGTTGTATGAGGAGTGCTTCATGTCAAACAAGATGGATGAATTGAGCTGCAGTTGAATAAGGCTGCAGTTTGAATGAAGACACAAGCAAGAATATGCACCTAAGGGATCAGGTGGGTCTTCAACATGAAGTTGAAGTCAGTGGATATAGGTGTCAAAATTTGTATAAGGAACAGAACGAATCATGAACTAACCAAATTCAGCAATGAAGTCTTACAGAGGCTATTTAGACAGTTAACAACATAAAATGGTGGCAGACAAAGGATGGGAGTGGGGTGGGGGAGGAAGGATGCAGTACTATTAAAAATGGAAGTACATTAGGAAGTAAGAGGAAGGAGGAGTTAACTTGGCAGAAATAGGAAGCTAGAAACATTATATTCCCACCACAGTCTGGTCGAAGGTGGGCAGTCCTTAATAAGAAAATATTGGATGAAGAGGTCTGAGCTTCTTTGAGAATGGGAGCTGGAGAAAGTGATGCATGAAGAGAATATGGATGCTCATGATCTCTTTTGGGATGAAACAGGCTTTCCAGAGACAGTAATAGAAGAGGATTAAAAAGGAAGGAATTAGTTTAGTAATAGTGACTAAAAAGAAGGAGAAAGCAAGTCATAATGACCAGGGAGAATCAAGAAGGTGGGGATAAAAGGAAGAAGCATACTGAGGCACACAAAGGGGCAGAAAAAGGACAGAATGGATGTGAGATCTGGACTTGAAGTGCCGAGGGGAGATTCAGAGGTGGGCAAATGAAGAGGAGCTCTGAAAACTGTAGAAGGGATAACATAACAAAACCATCAAATGAAATAAATGTCTGGATGGGAGATGCAGATGGCACTCTGAGTCACTGGTGTTTCAATGTAAGAGAACACATGCAAGGACACATTGCCACAGATATTTCCACCTTCTTGAAGATAACACAATTAATGGTCTCACATCAATTAATTTGTCAAATTTCACATGAACATTTATGCCATTTCCATTGGGTTTTTTGCATCCCAAATTGAGTACTTTTCTGAATATGAAAATCCTTTGTATGTGTGAACAAATTTTGAAGCCACTGATCATGCTGAATACATCCATCTTGATGGGGAGATAGGTCCACTTTCATTAAGAAACTTGAAATCCAGCTCATATTAATTAATACACATTATTTTGATTTTTCACACATATATTCAGAATAAAACCAAAATTCTTACAGATTAATCTTTGGCTGCAAGTATTAACATGATCATACTTTGATTTAAGATATTAAAGAATTTGTGGTATCTTTTGCAAGAATTGACCAAACTACTTTATAGGGTTTTGTTTACACGATGAGTAGACAACAAAGGTGTTTAAGAGGTAATAATACAACGGTACCTGGTGTGGGGAAGAGAATCTCTTTTCATACGTCAGTCTATTCCCTTCAATGGAAAATCGGAAACCTTTCCTTTTGATGCTGTCCTCTGATTCAGATTTGTGAAATTCTTCCCCATCCTTCTCCTCGCCTTCAGATTGTTCTTTTTGCTTTTTTTTCTTTCTTCTATTCCTCCTCTCTTTAGCACTCTTTGAGCTCAGTTTTGATGCCTCAGAAGAACTTTCGGAGAATCCACCTATTCCACCTACTCCACTATAATCTCTTGAATCAGCTGCTGCAGCTGCTGCTGCTGCCTATACGTACAAGCACATATGCAATTTACAACACTTATACAAACACACACCACTCTTTAAAATTTATTGCCATTCTTAAAAAAATTATGATTTTGAAATTAAAAAAATTATCCCAATTCAATAAACCCAGCATATCATAAGAAGTATAATTTGTGAAATACCACAGAAACCATTATCTGCCACTGCACCACAAACCAGGCATTAGAGCAGCCCAAGGGAAAACTGCTGTCAGAGAACCAAGTTAACAAGCATCTGTTTTAGATTGGAGCAATAGGTTGCAATGAATTTTTCACCTAAAATATTATGTAAAAGTAAGGAATCAAGGGTCAAACAACAGGAAAAATCCCTGTTAACAAGAAGCAACACTTTCTTACACCATTTTGCTGGATTTTGAATACTCTCTAGTGTATATAGAGTGTACACACTCTAGTGTATAGCACAAGATCTGGTGTAATACTGTTTATCTCAGTTTTGCAAATCATAATCAGAGATTTGACTTAAACTGCAGGCTACCAGAGACCTGTTGCTGCTTAAGTTTCAAACATTTGTGAAGCATTTGATTAACATTTATTTACAAGTTGTGGTTAAAAAACACCACACAAACCAACTAACCAACCAAACAAAAAAGACCTTTTGCCATGTGCTTACAGGAAAGACAAAGTTCAAATTCTGCTCTATGTGGACACATGCCAAGCACACATTATCCGTTATCCTATTAAAGATTTCTGAGTCTTCAAAACATGAAAAGGAATTTTAAAGCAGTATGTAATCATGATGTCTGTACCACAGAAGCATTTTCTCCAGTTTCTCCACTTTTTCCAGTTTTCTTTAGAACTGGAGCACTATGGCTTTCTGCTGTAGGAGCTGGGGAAGGAGTAGAAAAACCCGAATGTTGCTGAAGCAAAATATTTCTCCCACAGCACCTACAATAGTTTTGCTTCTGTTACTTATATAAGCGGAATTCCTGGGCTTTTTTCCCCCCACATCTCCATCTCCATTTCACAGAATCACAGAATAGTTGAGATTGGAAAGGAACCTCTGGAGGTCATCATGTCCAACTCCCTGGCACAGAAAGGGTCACCAAAAGCAGGTTGCCCAGGACGATGTCCAGACAGCTTTTAATTATCTCCAAGGATGGTGATTCCACCAGCGCTCTGCACAACTTGTTCAAGTGCTCAGTAAAAAAGTTAATTTCCATCTCCAATTTGAAAATCCAGTACTTTAGCTTATTGGTTATCATTTATGTCACAAATTAAGAGGTTCACTCAAGCCAGCAGAAACAGTGCAATGGAAAACATTAAGGATTGTTTGCAAAAGGAAGGAATTTATAAGACCGAAGGTAATATATTGTTAGGAATAGGGGAGTAAAAGTACTCTCATATGTGGACACAAAGCATCCAATCACAATCATGAGTGGAAGAAAGAATTTTACTTTATAGGGATACCTGAGCTTCTTCCTGTTGCTTTTTCAGTTGTTCCAGCATTTGCTGAAATTCTGCTTCTTTCTGTTCTGCCTCTTCCATGGTAGCTTGATTCTGTTCTTCATAGGCCATGGCAACCACAGCCAAGATCAAGTTGATCAGGTAGAAAGAACCCAGAAAAATCACCAGAACAAAAAATATCATGTATGTTTTCCCAGCAGCACGCAGTGTCTGGGGAAAAAGAGATAATACACATTTTTAGCAGACTTTTAAACATTGCTGCATAACATGGTAGCATCTGTGTTATAATATAGAAATATATTATAAGATTGCTTTGTGTTAGCACAAGATGATTTAGTTACTTTTTCCGTACACAAATAGTTTTACATCCTGGCTACACGTGCAAAAATCCAAGTTTTGTGTTTACTATGGTCAAGGTAAATAAGATTCTGTAGCTTGAATACTTCATAACTTCTACTAATGAGAATATGTAGTAGCAGTTGCTGCCCCCGCTATACATCTATATTATAGACTTTAAATCTAACAGTAATGGGGCCACTAATCAGCATCTTACCTTCTTGTCTCATCAGTCCCAAACAATGCCACAAAGACAGTGAAGTACACAAAATGTCACGCTGCACAACATTACTGTCCTTCAGGTTAAGAATACGTGTAGTTCAGGGACAAGATGTAACCTTTTCAAAGACAATATATTTGTACTAGACTGCAAATCACTTTAACTAGCATCTATTTACAGCATATTTGGGCAAGAAGCTTTAACAACTTAAGTTCATTTACTCATTTGTGAAAAGAAACAATAATGCTTAACCAACTCCATAAAATAGCAGCTATTTCTTTTTATGTATTTGAGTAGCACACGGGAACCTAGATCATGAACAAGGTGTCTATTGTTTTAGACAGCTTACATATATGAAATAAGATGATTTCTGTCCCAAAGGCCCTAGGGACACGTGAATGAAAATAACTATGCAAGTACTATGTAGTAATGGTATTGGTGATGGTGCTGTTTATTTTAATAAGTCCTCACCAGCTGGTAAAGATTCTCCCAAAAGTCCTGAGTCATCAATCGAAACAGTGACAAGAATGCCCAACTGAATGTATCAAAACTTGTGTAGCCATAGTTGGGGTTTCTACCAGCTTTCACACATATATATCCTTCTGGACATTGACTACAAAAGAAGAGGAAATGCTATTTTTAACAACTACTCTAAATTACGATATGCTATAGTAAATCACAATATTGTTCAGGAGTACCAGTTGCTAATGAAATTATGAACAAGTAAAATTTTATTCTACACACCTAAGATAAAAATATATATCTTATTGGTTTTCATTTTTTCATTCGATTTCCTAATGATATTTCAATGCTTTAATAATATAACTAATAGTAATCTACCCTTCCCCACAATTTGTCATATCAACACATCTCACCCAGGACAAGAGAAGAATGTCAACTAGCATGGCTGATGATAAACAGTTGTCAGTAAGCTGGCAGTAACATTTATGCACATTGCATTCATGTGGTTACTTTTACAAAATTAGCCTAAGATGCTGAAGAAAGTGCCTGTGTAAACTCAAATCACATAAGTTATATTTAGGTATAGTTTCAATTGCAAAACATTGGTAATTTGCAAATCTACAGTACAGTTGATACTAAAGCTGACCACCTGAGCTATTCTACGCAGCTAATTCTTTTTTCTTGATGCATAATGAAAAATGATGACCGTTTTCTTACCCTGCATCTGAGCTATTGCCACACAGCAGAGCATCATTTTGTCCTTCCAAGAAATAGAAATGATCTGTTTAAAAAAAAAAAAAAATTAAAAAGGTGATGAGAAAGACATCATTTATACCTAATGGAAACTGAGCAATGGTATAGACTTTTACACTTTAAAGAAATAGGCAGAGCTAACAGTTTAACTGCAATATATAATTATTAGGAATGAAAAAAAGCATGGAAAATACTGTTTTGACAAGAAAATACAGAGTCTTGAAGTTGTCCTTTCTTTAGAAAATAGAAAGGTAGTTGTACAGCTAATTCTCAGTAACCTACCAAAATGAGTAGGATACAATGGGTGGAATACCAAAATGTGTATGGTAGCAAATGAGTGAACAAATACCAGGAAAACAAAACAAAGGATAAGGGTGATTCCCTGCCTTTCTTTATGCATTTTGATACATACCATTCAGTGTTATTCATTTATAATTATTTACTACATACTATTTTATCCAAATATTACTTTAAAAAATACTGACATTTTTGCAGCATGAAAACACAACACAACATGCACAAGAAATTGCTAACTGGATCTTGACTTGAGCAGCTGAGTGAGAAACCAAGCTTTTATTGTACATTACAAAAAATTACTACATGGAATTCTATAGCAGAGAAATGTACTTGAAGTACCTATATGTATTTTGTTAATAGGCTAACTATCAAAATGAGGTAAAATATAATTTAAAGAAATGGAAGTCGTAAAAGCCCCCAGCACATACTTTTCTTTTCTTTTCTTTGTTCTGCTTTGAGGCAGAAAGGGAAAAACAATTTGCCATCAATTCCTAGTTTGGGATTCTTACGGTAAAATGGGAATCTCTAGTGGAGATTTTTGGGTCAGGTGGCATATTAAGCTAAAGTTGCCAAAAATTAGGTATGTTCTGGCTGTTCCCAGGAAGCAGATGGTTTCTTGAGATTCACTGCCAGCTGGCATGGACTAGCTTAGCTGGCATGAACTAACTGAGGGCTAATGCTAAAGAGACAAACAGGGAATTGCAACCAGTTCCTATTGACTGCTTCTACTCTGACACGACCAGTATTATGAGAGAGACAGCATACAATCTGCTTATTTAAAAGAGAGAGAGAGTGTTTATATGCAAAACGTGCATCCGCAATCTATTCTCAGATAAGAAAACAGTGGATTTTCAGACATTCCAGTGCTCACATAGTCGTGCCCCATGAGAGATCTAACCCTTACTTTAAAAGCTTAAAAAGTTTAAAGACGAAGATGGGCACCAAGCTGGAGTTTCAAAATTGTCTGTGGGCCTAATTCACATACTCATGTGGCACAGCTCCTCCTCTGGTAAGCAGACGATCCAGTTAAACTATCCAGTCAGCTCAATTCTCAGCCCACTATTTTTGAAAACATTTAAATTATAAATTTTTCAATAAAAAGATTATAATGCTAAAGTAATAAAAATAGTCAATATGAGTTTATAAACAATATGCCATATATAAAACTATTCCTGTGTCCTGCCAACTTAATAACAGGACAACAGTCATGGGTACAAGTCCTACATGACACCTTCATAAGCAAATAAAGGAGATATGTTCTGGCTGCAATCATTACAAAATAGTAGAAAAAAGACTCTCAGAGAGCAGTTGCCAGTGGCCTAATGTCAATTTCTAAGGGCATCTTTCTGAAGATGCTCCAGGGATCTGTGCTATACATGGTTTTCATAACAAGTTCACTACCAACTCAAGATGTGAAATAATAGAAAAAATACGTCAAGTATTCTGAAGACATCAAGCTAGGAGAGAAAATGATTGAAATTTAGAATGACCTTTACAAACTGACAAGCTGGTCCAAAAGCAATTGGATTTATTTCAACAGAGACAAGTGGAAAATGCAACGGCTGACAAGGCAAAATGAAATACGTAAATGCAAAATAGACAGGATCTGGCCACGGCCACTGCTGTAAAAAAGATGCAGTGACTGTCATGAACTGCAAGTTGACTGTGAATTAACAATACACTGCTGATATAAAAATTATGTTATTTTGAGATGTGTTAATAGGAATGTTGCATATATGGCACATGAGGTAATTACTTCTTATTTATTAGAAGACTAAGTACCAGATTTGAGCATCTCATTAAAAAAACCCAAAACGAAAACAAAAACAAAAAATCCAAACAAAAAAAGACAATCCCAGACTAATTAGAAAGAGTCCAAAAAAATGTTAAAATAGGTATAGAAAATGCAAAACAGAAAATAGGCTTGCTTGGTTTAGACAAGACCAGAAATAAAGAAGGTAACAGTTTTAAAATACCATAAAGAGTAATTTAAGTAGGCTATGATTATCTTATTTCTAAGTCCACAGGAGTAGTAGTAACATACTCAAAGTGAAATTAGGAGAATTGAGGTCAGATATTTAGAAAAAACCTTCTATTTGTGTGATTTAGTACCAGAAGCAGCTAAAGGGGAATGGAATAGAATCTGTTTTTCAGATGTTTTTAAGAATAGGTTATCACCCAAAATCTTCTCCAAGACAACATTTCTATGATACTACAAGCATGCTGAGACGATAAGTATATTAAAAGATTATAAGGCAATGAGACTTGGATCCAAAAGCATTTAGGTATTAAACTGAGGTTTCCTAATTTTCAGTGATACAGGCATCAGTTACAGCATTTAAACAGACTTTATAAAAACCCTAAGATTATGCCTAACTACAAAGTTAAAACCCTAAATACACTAAAAATAAATTGGTAAGACTAAATAGATAAATTGGAGAGATTGAAGCTATTTACCATTATGAAAGACAGAATAGCAATCTACTATAGATATGTCCAGACTTGTTCTGTACGAATTTTAAAACAACTTTTGTTAACACGGTAGTCCCATTAACTACCTAAAATGGTGAAAATCCTGTATTATGAGATACAAAGAAGACCAAAATGCTAATTTCTTGATTTTCCACAGATAAGAAACAAATTAAAAGATACGTAATATGTCACCTAGTTCTTATTTTGCTAGAATAAGAAGCATGGGATAAATTACCAATACTCTCATACAGGCATGTCTGTGCTGTGCAAGGGAGTGGGGTGCAGAGACACTCAGGAAGTTCCAGAAGAAATAACACAGCTGCATTTACATGCTATGGCAGGATTCATGAGCTAGCTGATGTTCAAATGTGGATTTATGATATTGAGCATTATCTGGCAGTAATTGAACTATACAATTGCAGATCCCATGTTAGGACCGTGACATGATTTCAGGAGGCTCGACACTAGCACAGAAATTTCTGCTTTGTGCTACAATGTGGATTTACTCTAAAAGTCGTACTCAGTAAAAGGTAAAAAGATATTCTGGTACCCAGTACAATATTATGAGTATGTTAAACTACATGATGACTGTTCTTTTATTTACTACACAAATCAGTGCTTTTATGTCTTTTGGACAGATTACACCATTTTAATTTCAATGAGAAAATACTGATGCTTTTATATCTGTTTAAAAAAAAATATCCAGAAAATCAATGCAGTAGATGATATAATTAACTCTTACTTCTGTCTTCGATGTACTCATCCCAGTTAAATGTTGTCATTGTTGTATTAATAAATGTACCATTTTCACCTATAGAGCTATTAAAGTAGGAAATAACAGTTGTTTCAAAAGTAGAATTGTCTGGAGGCCACTGCAGGCATTTATTCCTCAAGTTGCCCATGAACAGCTGCAGCCCTATTAGTGCAAATACACTCAGACAAAACACAGTCAGGATCATAACATCCGAGAGCTTCTTCACAGATTGAATTAGGGCTCCCACGATAGTCTTCAACCCTGCAAAGAAAAAAGATTTTTACTATGATGTTAAACAGATACTAAACATACAAAAAATCATGTGATTTTTCCTGACAATGTAAAGATTTCATGCAAAATGACAACTAAATGAGTCTAATATTTGTGATACAATAATTTTCATGAAAAGCCTTATTACTTGTGGAGATGAATGAAAAGCTGTAAGTTTATGCTTATTTTATAGTGTACAGAAATAAAAAGTAGAAAATACCAAACACATTGTTTATGCCAAAACAAGTGATTTTATTATTCATGCTATATCTCAACCCTACGTAGAAAAGCATCATTTGCTTTTGTTGATGCTTCTTGCCCAAACCTTCCTTTTATGAACCTTTAAAAAAGTATTCTGCATTAGTAAACCCATTATAAAGACATTATAAGTGCATATCTGAATGATATCCTCATAATAATCTTCTTACAATATAAGAGGGGTGATGGTTTGGAGAAGAAAGACATCTTTAAAACAATACCCCATGCATGGCCCATGCTATCCTTTAGAGTTTGATTTTTTATACATGACTTAAAACTTAATTAAGTTGCTATATCAAGTGCCTGCAATAAATGATAAAATTTGCATCAGTATGAAAGCTTAAAATTAACTTATATTTAAAACATGTAAAGGAAAGCTTGATGTCATAAGATGCAAATCACATAGGCTGTTTACTGCAAGAATCTCATGCAAGAATTTGTTAAACTCAAAGGCTGATTTTTTTGAAAAGAAAATACAACTAATACAAGAAAAGCAAGAATCAATTTAAATAAAATTACAT